>JANHGO010000042.1:95817190-95846026 GCA_024606505.1 Aquila spilogaster
GGGGCTAGGCGGGGAGGGGCGGGGCTAGGCGGGGAGGGGCGGGGCCAGGGTGTGACAAAGCTCGTCGTGCGCGGTAACGGGCGGGCGGCGGTCGTTGCGGAGAGGAGTTCGCGGTAGTGGTGTTAGGCAGCCGGGAGGTGTGTCCGTGCAACCTGATGAGAAATATAATAAACAAGACGGAAAAAAAAGAGTGTTGGGGTGGCACTGGGAGACAGAAGTCAAATATCTGAAAATGTGTAATACATAGAATAACTGAGGCTGTATATAACCATTTACCTGTATGCCTGATAATGGGATACGTTATTCTAGCCCTGTTTATTATTCAGATAATTGTCTGTTTCAGCAAACAGTGTGTTCTAGTAGGAAGAATTTTAACTGTATTTATACATTGCAACACTTGCAAATGGAGAACAGACTACAAGGTGTCATCCTAACATGTTAACATGTCATTGCTGGACCTGTGAACTGCTACATTCAAACCATGAGTTTATATGCAATGATTGATAGCACATATCAGTAACCTTGCTTAGATATCCCAGGAGATGGCTCCATTTTCACTACCGGCAGATGAAGGATGCCCCTTGCTGCTTTAGTTCAGTGGCTGTTGTCTCCTACATCTGCTGGTTCACAGAACTTGAAAAGGAAAGCAGCCCCATGTCTTACAGAGGAAGTTCTGGCATCTCTCATGGAAGGATGCCTAGAGGAATACTCACCTGCAACAGGACTTGTTTACTGCCATTCATACCTGGATGAAAGAGAAAATAGTGCCTGGAGATGAGGCTTGCCACCTGCAGTATTACTGCCTTTTGAGTGCAAAGCATAGGTTGTACTCACACAGCCTTGGAAAGCTGCACTGGGCTGAAAATAGAAATGGACAATCAAAGGGTTTTATCCAAATCTACTTTAGCTGACCAGTATGTTAGCAGAGATAAGTCTCAGCACTCGTGACTTTCAGCTCTGATAGGGTAGTGAGATCCACATCATTTCTGATATATTCCAGCAACTTCAATTATGTTTTGAAGACAGCTTTCTTACTTGGAAATTGTTCTCTCACTTGGGGCCACTTCCGCTAAATCTATACACCAGATTTTAAGAGTTGAAATCAGCTACGCTCTCCATCTGTGTGTATTAGTCATCATGAGCATCCTTTGCGTTGTTGACAACCATTAAAAAAACCCTGGGAGTCATTACTATTATTTCTGAATAACCATATGCAATTACTGAGGTTCTGATGGTGACTGCATACCCTACTGGCATTGACCAGATTATCACATGTAACACCTTTGAAGTCCATGACATTACTTAATATCGACATGAATCTAATTGTGAATTAATTGCAAGTGTTGGACTCTGACATGAGCATATGGCCTCAGGTCTGTTATTCTATACAAAATCTCCCAAATTTGGACATAGCTTGTAGGTGAATCTTACTCCTTCTGAGCTTCCTACATTTCCCAATAAGTATTGCTTTGTTTACACTGTACCTCTGTAGATGGTGCAAGAGAAATCCAGGATTTCTTTTACATTCCTTTGATCATAGTTTCACTGTTTTTATCTTGTGAATTCTTTCATGCTATAGTCTTGCTTTAAGTTTTCCTCGCTGCTTTGTGGGTCATAGAAGGAATTTTGTAACATGTTTTCCACCCCAGTGAGCTGATCCACCCCCTCTTACAGGAGGTGCTGGTGAGCACTTCTGTCACCCTAATGCTATGTCCTGGTAACACTGCTGTTCTCTTGTTTCCTTTGCTGTTTTCTCTCTTCCTCCTACCCTAATTATGATCGGCAATACAATTTTTAAATGATATGAGTATTTCCTAACGTTTAGTGAAGCAATCCTAGAAATGACAGGGGCTATCTGCAGAGACATTCTTCAACTTTTTTTCTTATGAAAGATTGTAGTGTTTCATAACTATGAGAGGGGAATCTCACTCTCCTTGTTTAGTCCAATCTAAATGGTTTTCAGCTCTATGTGCTACTGTGGGTCAATCTAGAAGTACCTGCATAGGAAAATGGTTTCTAGTAGTTGACAGCTTATAATTCTAGTACTAAATAAATAAATAAATAAATAAATAGAAAGGATAATGAAGTATGAAAAATAAAAGAGATATATGAAAAATAAAGTGAACATTTTTATCTCAAAGATAATTAAACATCGGAACAATTTACCTGAGAACATGCGAGATTGTCATAGCTTCTGTTCTTCAAATAACAATGAGATCTCTTTGGAGAAGACATACTGTAGATCTGGCTGAACATATATAGATACACTAGAATATACTGGCCAGTTCAGGTGCCTGCTTATAATATGGTCAGTGAAAGTTAAAAAGGAGAGAATAAGAGAATGTGATGGATCCACCTGTGCCTGGAATCCACTGAGCCAAAGCTTCCCCATTTCCCCCTAGTCATTCCCATGTGTGATTCCCATGCCTGTTTAAATGTGCTACCTATAGGAAACGTTCTGTCCTCTATGGATGTCTTAAACATAATTCTGTGTTTTTGCTGCTGTTGTTAGGACTAATTGCTCATCTCATTCAGACTGATAGCATTCGTTTTGATTTAAATAAAAATAGTAAACCTTCTATCATCAGCGTATAGAAGTAAGAGAGTGTTACAAAATGTAATAGAAAGGCAATCCACAGCCCTTGAATTGTCTTTTGTCAGCAGACAAAAGCTGGTTTTAAAAAATAATTGTGTTCTAAAGAAGTCACCTTTGGATCACATGATTTTCCTGCAGTTTTCCTCTGTATTGCTGTCTGCCATCAGCAGATACTGCACTGGAGATAGCAGTGTACAAAGCAACGTGTTCCACAGCTTTAAATAAATGTGTGAGATTCAGTTCACCTTGTCACAGACTGACCTTGCATTGCTGACTAGAGCAGGAGCTGCTATCAGTTACAAAAATAGTCTGTCTAACCCCATCATGCTAATAGCAATTTTTGTAAACCGAATGTGTAGAATTTGTACTCTGCTGGAGACATCAGTTTCTGTATATCAGTTGCCTACTTCTCGAACTAGTATCAATAGTCAGATAGGCAATATTGCATGAGTCAGTGCAATATCCAGGCCGACATTCCATGGGAAGTCAGAAAAGAACTGTACTCAGAGTGTGAATAATCAAAGCTACCCAAGAATAGATCATACTCTACGGACACCTGTGCTACTGGCTTCAGGAAGGTAGCTGTAATAATGGCTCCCCATTCAGTCAATTCTCTGACATCTAATCTAAATGCCTTTTTTGTTGTTGTTTTTACCTTTCTATGTATCGATTGCTTCTGGTTTGATGAGCTTTGTCGTTACATGATGATCTAGGCATTTTCTTCCTACCTAAGTTGATTTACAGAAGTTTGGTGTTTTGGATCACATGAAGATTCTACTGTTGTAGTCACTGTTGTGTAGGTGTCTGCACAATGCAGTCACCTGCATGCAGCCACAAAGTTAACTGTGGCACTTACTGTCAATAATTTCCCTTTACACTCAATCTATTCCCTTTATCCCATAAAAAAAATAAGTGCAGATTAATTTATTTTTAACATAAAAAGAGCATGTCTTCCTAAGTGCTCTTTTGACTTGTGCGATTCATATGGTTCTGAGTAAATCTAAGTTTGGGTCAACATTTTTGAGTCAACTATTGATATACAGTAGTTCTTCCTAACTTTTTTATAAAGTTTTTTTTTTATGACGTATGACAAAATTTTGCTTATGTTTGTACCTTATGTATGGAATCTCATAGAAGGCACCACAGCCTTGGTCTGGGTGTCCTTGGACAGTATAGGCATTTAATTCAGGCTTAGATCTTAACCAACACACAGAGTTTAGAATATATTAGGCAGCCTGGACCTCACTGAAAGATTGTAGTAATATAACCTTTTATCCATATCCTTGATCTTTCTTTATATTTAAATAAATTCACCGCAGTCTATCAGAAATAGCATAACCTGAGAATTGTCTTAGTGATTTGTAATTTTTCACTAACACCATTAGGTGGCAGAGAGCAATAATGTTTCTACTTGGTGAAATTTAATACATGTGTTGAAATAAAGATGTGTCAGACCATTCTCCCCACCCTTTTTGAATTAGAATTATTTCCCACTGTGAACTGTCAAGAGCTTTGTGTAGCTAATAATTAAACTACTTACAAACAGAGATCACTGCTTTCATCAAGACTGTTTCAGATTTAATTTCTGTGCAATCCTTTTGTCAAGAGAGGAAAAAGAAAAAAAAGGAAAAAAAAAAGAAAAAAACAACAAGGTATATTCACCCTAATGGGAGTTCTTCAAAAGTGATGTCTCACTATAACTGTATCTCTGCTTCTATCTCTACTTCTATACCTAGTCAAGCTAGATCTGACTTCTGGAGGTAGACCCTAGGCCAGGATGATTCCACGAGGCATTACCAGGAGACAAGAAATATAATAACTCTTTTGGGAGTCTTGATTCTAAACTGTCTGAAAGGAATAGGCTTTTGTCTAGGTCCAACTAGGGGATTTTTACACAGCATAGATAGGGTGGGGTTGGTGTGGCAGTGTTTAGGTAACCAGGCTGACAGATAGATGTGTGGATATAAAAAGTTAGGGAATTTGTACTGCCAGCACCCTTTGTTTCTCTGAATCTAATGCTGATTTGAGAATTCCAGTGGGTGTCGGGGGTGAGAGGGTAGGCAGCAGGAATCACAGAACAAGGCATGGCTGCTTGATGTCTCACTCAATGATTGTTGCATAGAGGACTAATTCCACTGCTAGTGACTCAGTAGGAGTTAAGGATGCCTATGGTCAGCATTTCCCAGGGACACAGATTTAAGTCCTTAAGAGATTTATCCTTATGTCCTAAAACTCTTTTCCAGTGCTGCTGATAGGAACCGTGCCACAGACTGTCACACGTGCTTGACTGGAAAATCTCAGTGCAGATTTTTTCATGTGTTTATGTTTTAAACTCATTACCAGAGTAAGAAGTAAGAATTCCAGAAAACATAATACAGCTGCAGTTTGCCATAACATCTTGTTAAGCTTACACTGGAAAGAAGCAAAAGCACTGAAGAGGTATTTTGTTGTCTTATTATTGACTCGTCTGATCTGCAGAAAAATTCAGCTCAATGGAGTTCTCACATGACTGAGTAAGAGGCGATGCGGAGACCAAAACCCATTATTCACAGAAAAATATGTGGTGGCAATGCTCAGAAGGCCCACAGGGTGACTCTTGATACAGGGCAATCATGTCAAAGCTGGGAGTTCTTAGTTCTCCCACTTCAGCCAGAGGAAAATGACAGTAGGCGCACAAGCTGTTATCTCAGTATTGGTGAGGTCTACAGCATGTCTGGTTTGGCTGGGGTTTAGGATTTTCCATCTTAGTCCGTGAACACCTCAGCAAGATGAGTTTCAGTCGCTGTGTATGTGCTCGGGCCTGATATAGGCAATCCTGACGGCAACTTTGTATCCAAACGGAGAGTCTTCAATAGTCAAAAACTCCTAAGCCAATAATAATGATGATACTATGAGATGACTTAGGCAACAGTTTCTGTTAACATGGAGTGAATAAAATCTGCTTCCCTCCAAACAGAAATAGTTACGGTCTGCACATATCCTAGTCGCATGGCTGCCTTGGCTGCCAATGAGAAAAGCAGGCCATCTTCAACAACCATTTGCTCTCTTTGCAAGTAACTCTCACAGATGCAGATTTCGGAAAGCTGCCAAACAGGATTCAACTCAATTCAGCATGCTATCAGCCTTAGCATCTGACGGTAGTCTTGCTACTCCAAACAGATTAGCTTTACAATTAATCCATAAATCAGTCTATTCTATAGATCATGGATATCTCAGGAAAGATGTAGCTTAGCTCCAGATATCTCAGGAGAGAAGCTGTGATGTGTTAGGAGACTGAACTCTGAGCCTGTGAGAAACCAAACAAGTGCTGATTTGTTTTCTGGTGCACTGTAGACAGTTCACGAGGCAAAAAAATTACAGCTTTTTAAAGACTTCATGAAAAAAAAAAAAGAAAAAAGAGAAAGGAAAAAAGGAGTCATTAATCAAATATGTTTCTCTGAGGATATTTTTGTTCAGAGCTGTTCTCCAGGCTCTCTGAAGGACTGGCTACTGGAGGACAGGTAGGTCATGCAATTCAACATGCAATGCAAGCTGCATGCACATCCTGATTTGCCACTGGAGTCTGCAGCACGTTGTGACCTCTGGCTTGCATTTCACATTAAGTGATCTGTGCTTGAAAATACTGACGACGTTTCTCTGCTCTCACTAGGTTGGTGTCTAACAGTACATTATTAAGGTTATTGATTGGGTCTGGGGCAGAATGGATCTGTGTGGAAAAGGGAAAGGAGGAACAGCCAAGTGATCAACACAAGTTGATCACTTACCATGCCTTATGTTTTTAAAATCGTGCAGTAAGTAGTACAAAATAACTGAATCTCCAGAAAGCAATGGTCTCTTCAATGTGAATGATCCACAGGTAGAACAGGTTGCCCCCTCCCTGGAAGCATTGAAGGCCAGGCTGGGTGGGGCTTTGAGCAACTTGGTCTAGAGGGAGGTGTCTCTGCCTATAGCAGGGGATTGGAACTACATGATCTTAAAGGTCTCTTCCAACCCAAACCATTCTATAATTCTATGATTCTATGATCAGTTGTTAATAACTCGGAATTGGAATTGGAAATTCCTAACCATCAGAACAGAAGGTTCTGGGTGCTATCCCACTAGAAACAGAGCATGTAAACAGATTCTAGATAATTTTCAGATAGATTTTGATAAATTTGAGGAAGTCATCACATAAAAGATTGATAGCCACAATAAGAGAGACCAGATTGAATACTGTAGGAGGACCTTCCTATTCCCTAATCTTAAACCCTAATCTTATTTTCCTAATAATGATACTGTTGACTCATATATATTGACCAGGACAGGTGCAGACAGACACGCATTTGCTTCACTTGCTTTCCAAGCCAACTGTATGCCACCCACCTCTGGAATCTGTGTAGCTCGAGTGGCCCAGGGCAGTGCCAGAGTTAGTGAAATCTGTACAAATACATGACTTCCAGATCTGAACTGGCTTGCTTTTGCCTAACTTGGACTGTGGGTGAGGGAATCCACACCTATCCATATTGATGTACCCTCAGAGGGCTGTACAGCACTCACATGTTTGGTGCCTCAGAGGAATGTGAAAACCACTTAAATTGAGAGTGCAGAGACTAAAAGCTGGGTGTAGCAGGGCTGGAGGGACTGAGATTCAAGAAGAGAGGTAGTAGCAATTTTTACCAATCCACTGTATCATGGACATATTCTGGGGAGCCATGTGTAACAACCCACTAGTCACTTCTGCATGCAGGTATGAAGTTCAGTGGCTTATTCTCCAGAGGTCCCTTCCAACATCTATGATTCTGTGATTCTCTTTCTGTCAGTGTGATCCACCAATGTTATGTATGACATGTCACCGGGAAAAAAAGAGAGCTCTCCCAGTTGTGCTGAGTTCCCAGTGTTGTACAATGAAGATGATGCCACTGTTATTTTTCCACAGAAGAGCGATCCCTGCTCATGCTGCAATGACCACATCCATCTACTACATCATGGTGTTCCAGTGCACTGACTGATATTTGTATAATTGGAAGCAAATATTTGTACAGTATTGGCAAGTGACAGATTATTCCTAATTGCTTGATCCTGGTGGGAAAAGGCTGCTAGATCTTTCTAGATCTGCATCTGCATAAGCAAAAACTTTCTTTTGCAAACTCCCCTCCTGCTGTTCTCATTGCTGTTTCAGTCACACTGGATTTCTAACCTAACCTCCTAGTAAGTATCTGTCATTGTTTGAGTGTGCATGGCTCACACCATTTCTTCTGTGACTGAAATGGGATCTTTCCCACGCTACTTGAAACCCAGTGTTTTCTTGGCTCCCTGATATTAGTTGCTAGCAGAAAGCTCTGACCGTACCTTTCTTTAGTGAAGAAGTTCTCATCTTATCTGACATGCACAGTGCTTCATCTTGCAACATTTCTGCTACCCCCAGGCAATGTGTGTGTGTGTGTGTTTGTGGAAAGGAGGTGAGCAGGAAGAATGACAACTTGTACTTTCAAAATCAACCTCACCTAGGACAACAGTTGATAACAAGCCCAAGCAAAACCGAACAACGGCCTCACCCTCTCCTGTCCCGACCCACTGGAGAAGAGTGAGGATTTCGGTACAGTTAGTAACACTGTATTCAGTGAGATCTTTTCTCTTATCTCTTATCTCCATGGCTTTTTTCCCTGAGTTAGGCTACTTTATCAGCAGGGCTATGATAGAAAATGTGCCATATGTTTCTTTGTGTGATTTTAATATGAAGTACAGCACCATATTTTTCACATAGCCATATCTTATAATAATTGACTCAGGTGCACAGAAAACAATATTTAAGACAGGGATTGAATGTGACTCATAACTGTTTTCCAGCAAAAGTGAAGCATTAGTTTTTTTAATGGAACTCTTTAATTCCTATGAAAGATTCCACAGAAAACTCATAGAAATGTTGACAAAGATAATAAGGATGGAGATATGTGAGTGAGATGTCCCCTGTGACTTTGAAGTCTGGTATTATCAAACAAAACTATTTTCAGAGAATAGTGGGTCTTCTTATTCCTTTCTGGGAAGGCGAACAAAATCACTGAACTATCAGTGATCTGTTCTTTATTACAAATACACCTTTAGCTGGAATCATAAATCTAAAAACAACTGTTGGAAGAAGATAAGGACTGCAAAGCCAAGCTATGCCAACAATAGAAGAGGTTAAAATTAGTATCTCACATGCAGACTGGATCCACATCACCTCTGCATATATCACAAAGGCAGGATCAATCTCACCTTTAACATCTGAAAGTTAAGCACTGAATCCCAAATGGTCAGGTAGGCTCCACAGCTGTGTCATTAGGCAGGGATAAAGCACCTCAGAGTGTGATTCACCCAACCTAAGACAGGTATCTCAGACAAGTGAGGCACAAATCCCTCTGAGCATGCTCATCTTTCTGTACTCCAGAGACTTGTTTGCAAGCCGCATCACACTGTAACTAATGGCACACTATTCTTCCCGTGGAATCACTGCCTCACTCAGTGCTTCCTAAATCATCTTTTTCAGTATCTTGTCTTTTTATCTTCTCCCTGTAACGTGTAGACCTCTGCCTTATTTTACTGTGCGCTATAGAGCACAGTGTAGAACACAGAATTACTCATTTTCTGAGTGACATTCGAAGGTGCTCAGGTGCATCATTCACCACAAAGCTTGGTGTGTGTGACCTCTACAGATCTGTCACAAAAAGGGCAGAATGATTACAGCTGCTTTACAAAGGAGTAATAAAAGCGGCAAGACGAGAGCCATTGAAAGTTTTCCTGCATGTTGGTGGCATGGGGACTGACTTTTCAGTGCTTACAACATCATATGGCAATTTGGAAGTGTGACACAGATTGCTGTGACCACTATTGCCACTGCAGGAGCCCATTGACTTCTGCAAATCACACCTCCCCTCATATTTGCCACTAGGAAAAATTAACTTCCTCATTTTTTCTCCACATAACACTCTCAATAGCAGCTGTATGGGACGCTCATCACTCTGAAGTGACAAATAAAGCCACTTACATTTGCGTGGTTGCCCTACTCTGTAAGACGCTATTCATCCCATTTAACTGTAAGAGCACTGTGACTGCAAACGTGTTGTAATCCAGGTTCTGCACTGTTGGTTCTGCAAGGAAAGCAAGGAGAGACTTAACAGACAGCAGATTAGCCTGCTGCTCAGTCAAAACTAATTCCCACAACTCAGGCCATTCTTCGCCCCAAATAAGGCAGGTACCCCTAAGGCAAAACCATTAAGGTTTGTAATCAAGCCATTAAAAGAGCTTACAATAATATTCAGAAGGAGGCTGTAAAGTTTCACAAACAAATTAGATTTACTCTTTTATTCCTGATTTTGCAAGTGTATGTTTCTTCTAGCAATTTGAAAGGGTCATCCTACAGTGTTTTTTAAAAGTCAACAACTGAAAGAGGAGAGATGTCTCTGAATGAAAACTCCCCCTGGGTCTTCAGCCCGGTACTTGATTTGGCAGTCACCATCAGCACAGCTCATGCAGCACGGTGGTAATGTCATCTGTGGGCTCTGGGAGGGTATGAATGCACATACTCTGCTGCTGGATTTCATAGCCAAGGAATGTATGCTTCTGCTTCTGGTATCAGTTCCAGAAGCTAAGGAAATAGTGACAAACCTTATTCTCTTCAGTGTTTTTTTTTTTGTTTTTTGTTTGTTTGTTTGTTTGTTTGTTTTCTTTCTGAGGGGTTCAGGGCAGGAGAACTGTTCTTTATCTTCCCTCTGCCATCTGTTAATTTTCATCTTTGCTTTTCCATTGCAATGCTTTGTTTCCCTTAACTTCTAAAGCCTTGAGCTGCACCTTCTCTTTCCAGAGAGATTTCCTGCTTCTTCTCCTAACCCCTGCTCACAATCCTTGCCCTCCTGCTTCTGCCTGTCTCTTGCACCTTCACAGCTTCCACCCTCACATGGAGCTTGATTAGATCACGTGCAGGTTCTTGCTCTGTACTCAGACAGTAGTATATTAGCCCCTTTGAACAGGATGTCAAGCAAATGATTGTTAACATTTATATCTCTGTGGTGTCAAGTCTGTGAGCAGGGGAATGTTTGATTACACAAAGTTTTAGCTCAAGGTTTTTGAGTTTTTTAATTGCATAGGTACTAAAGAAGATGTGTTTTATTTTTAAGAGCTGTTGAAGAACTGAATCTTGTATTCAGAGCAAGATGAGGTTCGTGAATACCAGATCTTGAGGGAGCTCCCCTTGAAGCCCAGCGTCTGCCTACATAATGGAGAGTTACACCATCTTGAAAGTCAAAGTTGTTCACTGCAGAGCATGAGGCATCACTTCAGATAGCTGGTTACACACAGACCAGTTGGGCTTACAGAGCAGACAGCAAACATAGCGTAGTCTTCCAGTGAGTCAAGTGATGGGAAGTGACTGGCATTGTGCCTTCCAATTCAGAGTAAGTTGAACTGAAGCCATTGCGTACCCCCAATTTAAAGTTAAAGACCTAGAAGGTGATTTCCATAAGAAGCAAAGCTAAAACAAGAGACTGTCTGATGTGCTTCAGGCAGCCTGAGCTTCAGGCTAACAACTCCTGAACATCGAACCCTGTCCTGCATTCAGGCTGTTGGTGAGTTGTTGAGCAGGCCTTTGGCTTATAACAATGAGCTGGACAATACACAGAAATCAGCCTGGTTAGCAAGATTCTTCCATCCAAACTTCTGCTTTTTTGATCTTTCTTTTTGCTCTTACCTGTAACCACCCACCCTTTTTACGCTTTCTGATCTTTTTTTCCACTATCTGAAGTTCCTCACAGTTCCCACTGAACTGAGGCTGTTTCTTCCCCTCTCCACTCTCTTCCCAACAGCAGTGGAAGCCTTCAGATCAGAGCAGGGATATTCTTCACATCCTCCTTGTAGAAGGTGCACCTTCAGGGACAGGCAGGTCCTGCACTTGCAGCCCTATGCTGCGCTGCTACATGCAGACATGGAGCATTAGTGGCAGCCAGAAGATACGAGCTGTTAGGCCTTGCTAGGTTTTTTGAGAGAGTCACTCTTCTGGTACTATTTTGGTAGCTAGTTTTTTGATCATTCATCATTTTGATCATTGATACATTCATCCTAGTTTCATAAAATCAATTCAGAAAGGAATGGGAGAGGAAAGAAATGCAAATTGTTTCCATTCCTGAAGCTGAAGTATAAACTCAACAGTTGTTATCATCCTGATGGATGACCAGTCAGCATATACATCACTTGATGCCAACCCCAACACAGGCCATTTCTTCTCCAGACAGACAGACAGGAGATGGCAAGATGCCCTGGGACACGCCATAGCACACCTGGAAGTGGAGGCATGGAGCTCTAGCAAGTGAGAAATGGAGGAGCAGATTGTACACATCTGTAGGAAACCACATTTCATCACTTTTGCTATCTACAGAACAACATCTGCTATCTGTTTGGAGGGAAGCTAGGGTAACTGCAAAAGCATGCAGGGCAGGCTGAAGGGGAAAGGTCTTAAATCTGTAGGAAACTGGGCTACATTAGTTCTGCAGCTCATGGCATGATACAGAAGTTCTTAATCTTTGTTACTCCCATCCTGGAAATGATACAGAACAATGGCTTTTGTCTGCAAAACAGATTTTTGAACCATATGGTTCAGTTCCTCAGTCAGGGGAGGATTTTGTGAATAATGGGAAAGGGATTTCATGCCCACAGTTTAGTGCAAGACTCAGAAAAACAACCTATAGGAAAGGAGTTAGTATGGTGAGGCTCCAGCTAGCAATTACAGCCAATGACAGTTTTTAGTGAAATAGAAAAGGGAGTTGGGGGTGATCAGGGAATGATATCCCAAATCTATTCTGATCATAAGGATTTATTCTGATTTTACCACCAATCAGCTTTTTATGTGTGTATCTATCTATCATATCATTTATGTATCTATCTGTCTTCAATTAGTGGTGATCTGAATACAATTTACTACTGCTTGAAAGCAAAAACTTCTGGAAAGCCAGAACCATTAGAAGGATGTTTAAATAGTTATAAAAACACTTACTAGAAATAATACAGTTGGAACTAGCACAACATCATTGCTTGCTAGAAAAACAATCTTTGGTTGTTTTAAAGATTTTTGAAAGCACACGAAGCCTTGGAAATGCTTCTAGTTCTCTGCTTCTACTTCTAAAGTTTACGATATGATTTCATCAGACAGAAAATAAATATAGCTCACAAAAGTGCATTAATAATTTGTCTGAAACATGTTTAACAGTCATAAAATCCTCTCATCTCTTCAAAATGAGGTACTTCAGAGCACAGACATCATCTGTTTTCAATTCATTCTGGTTTGATATATAGGATTTCTACAATTATTTCATTTAATGTAGCCTCCCCCTAAGATGAACCTGAAGAAGTGCTCTTCAATAGCATCTACATCAATGTCTTGAAGAGAGGCGATTAGCTGAAGAATCCAAGCAAACTTGGCTAGATTTCCTTTGAACGTCATTGAGATAAACTTAATCAAAGCTTGCTGAGCTTTCTGCTGCAGTGTGTGTACGTAGTGGGGGCATTTTAGGGCATAGCACCCTGCCAAAACAAAGTAAAACAATCTTGAGCAAACACTTTAGGTCTGTACTCTGCACAGTGTGCACACAGACACATGCGTGTCTGGCTTTCTAGTTAATGGAGCTGATCTGCCTAGAAAACAACAAAAATTATCTACATGTAGTTTCTGAAAAAGATACACATAGTTCAAAAAATTTGAATAAGCATTGGGCAGTACTGTAAGCACATTGGAGTCTAGAATTCCTTTATGTTAAATTCAGCTTTGAAATGGCAACAGGAGATAATTTTGACACAGAAGAGAGTGAGAACATTTACAGCATTGTTTATACACCAAATGATGCTGAATCTGTGGTCTGGATAGGCAGAAATACTCCAGCGCTAATCTAAATTGGGTAGATAACATCTGCAAGATGGAGGTAGTGGTGTGAAGTAGCACGTAGGCTGGCAGACCAAAGACCATAGATTTCCATCAAAAGCAGTAAGAATAGTTATTTCCCAAGCCATGTCCTTGCTCCCTGGTGGGACAATCTTACTACTGCTTCCTTTTTATCTACTACCTGAATTCTACAGCAGATCTTGCAGCTGGGCCCTTCATCTATGCATGTGTTGACATGTCTGATGCTACCTAGCTGAGGCATGCCAACATCTTCCGGAATTTTCTGGAGAGTCAGGATCTGTTTTCCCCCAGGGGTTGGGCACATGTTCCCATTCACAGATTCTTGCTGGCCCAGACCAGGCATCATTAATCAGTAACCCAGTCACCCACACAGAAGCTCTGCAGCAGCTTCATTGCAGTCTCAAATGCAGGTGTTTCCTCAGTCTTGATTCCTCAATGCTCTCTCTAAGGATCTGAATCACTGCTCAAAATGCCTGTCATTGAAAAAGAAGGTAGTCTGGAATTGCCTTTACAACCTGGCATTTCTGCTGTAATCATCCAAAGGAAATGGGGACTTAATCCCTGTAGTGACTGCTATCAACCTCTCTCCAAAGGGATTTGCTTAGGGCACAGAGAAAGCTCTGCCATGTCGATTTTTTCATGTTTCTTACACAAACACTAGCCTAGCTGTGCAGCTATACCTGCATTTCTGGGAACCTCATTGATCTCATAACCCAGATCTGGACTGCTCTGTGTCTGATCCTGTCCCTTTGCCAGTTTTGGTGGTCCTAACAAGAAAAAAACCACGCAGAGCGGGAGTATATGAGGTACCCCATGCTCCAGAAAGGATTTAGCACTGTTGCTTCTAGCAACTCCCTGAAATCCTCTTGGAGCTGAGGCCTGCAAAGTACTAAGATTCGGCCAAATATCAACCCAAATCTAAAAGGCCCACTGAAAATGTGCTGCATGTATGCAGAAGACATTTCCTGAGTCTAGTGGAAAGTATTTCAAAACTATTAAGAATGACCATGAAACAACAGCTGTGCAAATTCATTTGCTGCAAAGCAGGTAAAGAAAGGGTAGCCTGGACCATGTGTAAGCCCCAGGTAGTTGCTGTAGTCCAGAGTCATCCAGATGAGAGTAAAGGAGGCTTTGTGAAGCCCTCAGCTGTCTCTGGGCCTCTGGGGAATCAGCAGGCAGCAAAAGGCACAGATCCAGAACATAACACTGCTTCTGCTGCTTCTTTCTTACCTTGTTAAGTGAAAATCATATTTTATCCACAGAGATAATAAAAATGCCCTGCTTGTTAAACTGTGTAAGCAATTTCAGATGATGGATTTATCCTCTTCTTATCACACTGGATAAAATCGGTGATTACTTTCAGCCTGATTCTGTAGTGAAATATTGAGAAAATAACTTGCATTGAGAAGAATTCCACTGGTTTGGTGCTGCGGTACAGACACTCAACACAATACAAACCATCTGAATGACATTAAACATTAAGAGTCAGAGCTTGGATTCTGTTGGAAATAAATAGAAGGACACTACAGCCTTTGAGCAGCCTATAAACCAATCACTGCAAGAAATACCATCGAACAACTGAAGCCTTCAAGCGTCCTTTTGGTGTAGCCCCAAGTACAGCACACTGCTGACAGCACAGCCAGCAGCAGGGATGGCTGTGGAAGGAGTCAGGACCTGAGCCAGAGCGGGCTGGAGTCAATAAGAATTTTCATTTACTTTAGAGGACTCAGAACTCAGCTCTTAATGACTCCCTGCTTCTGCAGTGCTGACCTGGGCCATCTTCCTCCCTAACAGAGGCTCAACTTGGCACCAGGTGTGAAAGGATCCAACTGCTTGTTTGATCTGTTCTGTGACTACTATCCCAGGCTTTGTGTGTAGAAATACCAAAAGTATAAAGAAAGAAAGAATTGAAAGCTATGTACCCTTGGCATAGTATATCATTGCCTTATTAATGGCACTCAGAAGGTGTAGATTGACTTACCTTCTCCCAGTGTTCTTGCTCTGGAAAATCGGTGACATGGTTAATTCTTTACAACTTAAGATTTGCCTAAGAAAATCTCTATTAGCTTACAGTGGGTGACCTACTGACAACCTCTAAGGAACTTACCTTGCTTTGGGAAGAAAATCATTAAATTGTGGGATATAGATTTTGAGAATATTTAGCAATGTTCATAGAAAAGGATAAAACTAAATGCTTGTCTATACACAGAGGAAAATGCCATACATCCTCCTAGGCACATGATCAGTAATTCCCAGGAGAACTTCTCAGAATGAAAAGGAATTACTCCTTAGAGACAGGAATTTTCTTTTGCACTTACGTCCGAATCCCAGAATTTCCACAATGAATTCTTCATCTTGTGAGCTTCTGCTAAAGATGTTCCCAGTGACGATCTGCCCAACTCATTGCTAGCTGTCAATGCTTGTTTGAGGAGGATTTTTGTCAGTAATCTAGTATTTTTTGTAGTATTTTTGGCCTTCACCCCATAGCCTTAATTTGCCTAATAGGATATATCTGGAAGGCTGAAGAGACTTTGTTAGATAATACAAAAGCTTAAGGGCTATCTTGCCCAGTTTTTTTTAACCTTGGCAGCTGCCAAACTTGGGTGCTGCAGGAGGAAAAACAAACACCACACTTATCAGGAGTATTTCCTTGTCCTTGATCTTTTGCTGAATAGGAACTTCTTGAACAAGGAAGTTTCAAATGTGAATGCACACATGTGCCATCTAGGTCTGTATCCAAACTTGAGACTACAATGTAAGTACATCTCAGTGATGCTTCTCCCCAGAAGATGGGGCGACACAGGAAGATTACTCTTAACTCTTCACCCTCTTATGAATTTAAAGCAATAGTAAGTAAGCCCCAAAGGACTCTCTTGGCTGTATGAAACAAACAAAAATCCCAGCTGGACAAATAAGATTTTTCCATGATGAGTAGCCTGGTGAGATATGGAACAGTTTTATCCTGCCCCTTGGTAAGGTAGCGTCTGAGTCCTCTTCATGTAAAACCTCATCAGCATGGCTCTGGCCCTCCATACACAGCGTGCACTTGCCGGGCCGTTCCTCCAGAATTAAAGGCAAGATTTTGTTTGAAGCAGTTCATGGAAAGAGGCATGATTCTGGAGGCTTTACGCTGTCCAACACAGCAGAAATGACCTCACGCTAGGTAGTGCCAGACACTTTACTGCTGGAAAGCAGGCTCGAGAGCTGAAAATAGTGGTTGAGAGAAATGTTTAAACACAGTATGGAGCCTGCTGTCATATTAAACTGAAATCTATCTTATAGTATCGAAGATAAGTGCCAAATCTAGTGATTAGCATCTCTATATATACCATAGATTAGTTAACTGATGGCAGATTAGATATATGGTGTAAACCTTCGTATTTGTGTTTTCACATTTTACATACGATAAAATAAGCAAGGTCTTAACAAGCAGTCTGTGGTCCAATAAAATAAATCCTTAGTATTTTCATTTCATTTTTAAATAAATGAGGTGTGAGTTTCTCACAGAGACAAAGGTGGCTGCAAGATATAGGCACTTCCACGCCATTGACTGATGGTTTAGAAGACATTCAGATCTTCTTCTGGACCTATTTCTACATCCACAAATGAATGCTTTGCTCATTCAATACTGAGGTTTTAGTGTTGTGAGTCTGACTGCTGCTCATACTGCCACATACATTATTCTTTTCACTCTGAAACATGTGCTCTAGTCTTAGCGTACAATCCTCCTTTGGGACCAACAGAATCTGGGAGTGCCCGATGTTATTGTGACATACGTCAGTGACTGCTCCTAGCATACAGTGGCTAATGAAGAGTACCTCTCCTAGGCAGATGACTGCAGATCTCAAACCCACCTTTGAAACTAATTGGATGTATGACTCCTTGTCCTTCCACTAGCATGGGAAATGTGCTATAGGAGAATCGTCACTGAGAAAGTGTCTGATGTCTAGAGCTACCTCTTTCAGAGGAGCAATGTCTCAGTGTTCAACCATTTACTCGAAATTGCATTCAATAAGGCAAGTTTCATATAAAATCTGCCAAAGTGATTACAGAATCCAAATCAATCAGCTCAGCTGCAACGCTTGTTTGAATACAAAGACAGAACACAAAGACACAATGAAAAAGAAAAGCATGCATCTACGGAGTGCTTAGATTAGTGCCAACGAATCCTTTCTCTCTCTCTGATTGCTACGACAAGATGCTAAAATCTTTGTGGCAGTGTCACAGGAGGATACATCCAAGCTTGTGTGGGATGAGGAGTTTGTACCTACAGTAAGGCTCATTCTGATCCAAATCTCTTCTCCTTTTCCTACCTCCTCCTGCCCCGTATACTTATTGTTCATTAGATAAAGCAGAAGAAAAGGCTCTAGCACATCCTTACATAAAGCCAGTGTTTGATACCTTCTGTTGTAAAGATGGGAATCTGCTATGGACAGTGTGATGGTTTGTCCTCACTCGGGAAAGTCACAGCTTTTCCCATAACTGGCCAAGACCCCAAAGAAACCCTCAGCTTGTTGTGGAGTAGAACTGAGCTGAGGAAAGCTCAGATTCTGGGATACAAATGCTTCATATTAAACCTTGTATTCTGTACATACACATAACTTGCTCATCGTGTTTTATGCAAAATCATAATCACATACATGGGGGTGAAAATATTTTGAGGGTTACCTCAAATCTTTCCCCAGCTCTGTCTTTGGAAAGACATGCTATGCCAGGTCGCATCCTGCCCAAGGCCACCTCCTCAGAGATCTGTGCTCCTACTGGGTCCTGTGCTCATTTGCACCCACCAAGCTCCACAGAGTGCCTTCACAGCTTCATAAAGCAGGAGACAAATCATCTGTGGAGGTAAGAAAATGATCCTGAGGTGGTTCACTGGTGGGAGAAGACAACAGTGATGCTCTGAGGGAGGCGAAACCCCTGCCTCTGGCTCAGCAGAAGCAGGGTCTCACCAGCTCAAGCAAGAATCTCTCCAGAAGCTTTGAGGTTAGGCTTCCTTCATCACCTCAGGTCATGCGGGCTGTGTACATGGTAACTGAGCCCAGCACAAGTACTTCAGCAAAGAGAGATGACTCCTTTTACTGCACTTTTCCAAACATGAGATATTATTATCTGCAGTAAAAGTACAGTCATGGCAGTAGTAATTATTTTTGTTGCATTTCAACTTGACCAATAACATCCTACTGTTACCTTTATGTGTGCCAGAACCTGGAGGAGGATCCTGGGAGGGAGAGATCCTGCTGCAGCTCCTCCATCTGCTTCATGGCAGCAAAAATGTAAGAAGTGCCATGAGCATCAGCTAAATATATATGTATATTGAAATAATTTTTTTCTAAATTAATTTTTCCACAGCAAACTCTGGTTTGACAAAATCCCACGAAGAGGTTCATCATTTTGCACTGTTACACATTAAATTCTAATTCACACTTGATGCGACAATGATCTCCAGAAGTCTATTATTTCTTTTCACTCTGACCACCTAAAAGGTAAAGCAAGCTACCCAGACATAATTGCAACATGCAAGGACAGAGAACTATATGCAGGTTGACTTCACAGATAGAAAACAACTGATAACAGACAACATTACACCTGACTGTAGCTAACCTTTAATTGAGATCCAACAACAGCACGTGTGCACTAAATAAGTTATTTCAAAAGCAAACACATACATAATCCATCTTGTTTATGCAACAAGTGAAATTAATATAAAACGTTAATCTTTGTTCTGACATGATCATGTTCACATTACACAGCTGCTCTGCAGTTGGCACCATTTGACATCGGACCCCAAGTAGGATTGCTGTGATCCTGTCTTTACTTCACCCTCCATGAAACCAGGCCTTTACATTTGCAAAGATACTAAATTATAAAATAATAAAAAAGTCATGATTTACTCACACTTGTATTGAAGTACAAGCTCCCCTTTTTAATTAAGTCATAGTGCATGCTTTGCCATGCTTTAGCCCAGTCCAAGAGAGAGCCCAGGGGCAGCTTTCCCCACCTCTCATCAGCTGTGACTGACTCCTTCTTGCTGCACCTCTCCATGACGTAATTCTGATTTACCAGCTTATATTCACAACAAGCAGAGAGCCTGAGAGCCATTTATCTTCATCTAAATTTATTGATAATCCCTTCACACCTTTATCTCTATCTTCCATCCTATATAAGGATTTCAGAGAGATTGAATGAACAGGATTTCTATGTGAAAAAGGAAATGGAGCCAAGGTTGTTTTAGGCAGTGCTTCCATACAAGATACAGCTAGAAGTACAAAACAGGTTTGAAACGATTGCTTTGCAGCAATTAATGGGGTCTGTACCTCACAGCATCAGAAGTGGCAGCTGCAGCAGCTGGCCAGGAGGACCATGTATGGTAAAGTAAGAACTCATCTGAAGTACACACAGTGGAAGATGAGGCACTGAGGTACAAGGCAGGTAGAGGCTGCTAAGCCAATGGGTCTATGCAAAAAACAAGGAGTGAGAGGGATTTTTGGGTAACAATACCTGTGGTGTGGATGGAGAAACTGGGCAGGAAGGAAAAGAAGCTGAGGCTGAGAAGTGGAGCTAAGCCAGAGCCTCTGAGGGAGAGCATGGAGTTCATGCACAGCCAGGAGAGACCCAAAGGGGCTCTGAATGTGGTAGAAACACCCCACAAAAACAGACAGTCAACCCTATTTCACAATGTCTTTTTGAACATTTTAATAACCCTCCCTTAGATGCTGATGAACAAGAACCATTTACTACTGTGACATGTGTGGCTAACTGCATTAAAAGCATGCCTCATAGATGCCCCCAAAGTATGCATTCACAGTCCATAATTGTGACTTCTTTGCAGAATATTATCTGGCCTGACAGAGGGATGGGATAACAGGCATGACAACCTGCAGAGCTGACACCCAGGCTAGGGAATCGTTTCTATCAGTATTCTTCCTCCAAACGTTTAATAAAAAGGAGCTTCCATTCCATGCATTTCCAGGGGTTATGGAGGCAGCAAGTTACTCCTCACCCTGACTCGCACAAGCCAGACTTTCAGGCTGCTGCTTCAGTGCTCTGCACTCATCAGCATGACTGGCAGCACCAACCCTCGCAGCCTGGTCACCGGCCTTCCTGGTAAAGCTAAAATCTCAGAGAATAGAGACACAACAGAAAACATGTAGGAAGCAAGCAGCTGACCCAATGGCAACAGGCATTCATTTTTTCCCAACCCTTTAGACTCACGTCATGCAGCCAAAATGGCTAAAGCCTTTTATCCATAGGGTTAACAACAAATAAATAAATCAGCTTTGCACATATTGAATATAAGCACGAGCAGCCCTGTTGGCTCAGGCTGGCTCATACTGAGTTGGCTAAAGCCTTTTATCAGTGTGAAATTTCATCTGCGCTGGAAGAGATGAGTCATTGAGGAAGATAAGGCCCACAGAACGCAGCCACAAATAATAAGAGCAGATCTAGAAGCAGTGTCACCCTTGCATTTCAGACCACTGCATTTGCATACAATTAAATGTAGCACACAAACAGCGAAGCAGAGGCCTGTGAGTACGGCTGGAGCACAGCTCCTGGGCCTGCAGCACTCACCAGAGAAGCACAATTCCCTCTAAGCAACAAGTCTAAATGGAAGTCTCCTCCGGTCAGAAGCAGGTGATCTCACTAAATGGAGGAGTTTTTGTCTTTTGGTTTGTTTTGTTTTAATAAAGCAGTTGTTTTCCTTTCTGAAAGATTTCCTTAAAAAGGCAGGGAATAGCCCACCCGTGCCGTCAGCTCAATCTCTGCTCTCAGCAACGCGATGGTGCCCTCAAGTGGATGCAACTTGAACTTGGATTGTGGTGGGTGACATAAACTAAGCAGAGCTGTTCAATTGTCGTGGCTGAATACTGCACGGCAGGGATGTGCTAGAACCGTGCAGTGTGGATGTCATCCACACCTGTGCTCAGCTCCCCGCCCATCACGGCCTCGTCTTGGGCAGCCCCAGCCCAACCTGCTGCCCAGGGCTCTCTCTCTGCAGGGATAGGGTTGGTATTAGGCCTCTCTGGATTTCACTGAGTTCCCATTGGCCTGTTTCTCCAGCCTGCCTTGGAGAGGCAGCCCTACCCTTAAGCCTTCATCACCTCCAGCTTAACAAGGGTGCGTTGCATGGCCTCCTCCTGGCCACTGAAGATGTCGGACGCACCCCAACACTTTGAGGCAAGCAAACAACGCAGAACTGCAGGAGTCTGTAAAGTACAACTCAGCAGCCACTGCCCCTCAAGCCCAGTCAGCCAACCTGTGCTTCACCCATCTGCATGTCCATCCACACTGTCACTAGTATCCATATTTGGATTTTGGATAGCAATGCCAAAAGTCTTGCTAAAAATCGAGTTAGATGTTCTTCCCTTGTCCCCAGACTCAGTCATTCCCTCACAGAAGGCAATCAGGTTGGTTTAGCATGATTTAATCTACTGAGCAGCTTTGCAAAGAGTTGACAGCACAAGATCAGAGCTACAGCAAGCTTTTATTAGAAGGAGAGTTAATAGTTATACAGAGAAATGATGGTAAGTAGAAATCTAAACTACATCCATCTGGCAGAGCAGGAAGGAATGCAGCATTCCTTACATGAGTAAACTAAGTTCAGAAATAGATTCTTTATTTAGCTCTCAAAATCATCTATTTCAGAGTACTTTTTGGAAAAGCTACCAATGCGCTGATACAAATATTAGTAAAGATGGTGGGGAAATGGAAGAAGTTAAAGAACTTCATTAAAATAAGCGTGAGGCCTTGAAAGAATACATAGGCACTGTACTCTTATAACATCTGCACATACTTCAGCAGAAGGGGAGAAAAACTCTAGTACTGGCAACCTGGGGGCAGCATTTCTCTTTACCAAATCGCCCCCAAATCGGTAAAAGCAGAAGCTTAGCTGGGGCTCCTTTCAGGGAAGGACAGGAGAGCTGCAAGATTTTCTTTGAGAAATGGCAAATGATCAAAGACTAAAATAAAGTGGCAGGCAAAATAAAAAGTAACCGTAAGCCTTTTGCTCTTGAAAATCTGAAGGAGTGTGAATTGCAGCCATAAAAAAAAACCAGATGAAAACCTTCTAAAATGGTAAAAACTTTTCCAAACCGATTTGTTCTCATCTAAAAGGTAAGACTGACTTTGCAAGGGCTATTACATAGGATGTTCTGTCATGCATAAAAGACAACTGAGAAAAATACAGATTACTGAACTTACGCGTAACCTCACATGAGAAGTTTCAAGAAGCTGATTCTTTGCTTTGGTTTTTAATGATGGCCATAATATGTCTTCAAGGAGCGGGAACAAGATGGCTGCTGACACTGAGCATGGTATCGCACAACTGCGTCCCTTTGGACTTTGCAGCTTCCCATGCACTCAAGGAAAGGTGCTGATCATCATCTCCAAAGCATCACTGCACACTGGCCCCAGGGCATTCCCTCCTTGGCATTCAGCACTGGTCAGAGACAAGATATTAGGCTACGTGGACCTTGGTTCTGACCTCACATCTGCTTTTTTGTAATTGTGAAAGGATCATCAGATAAGTGCAGGTGAGGCCATCTCATTTTAAAGTGAAAGTAACATGTCAAAAGTACGACAAGATTTAGAAGAAAAATATGTAATGACAGAGATGCATGTGGAAAGTGATACAAAATACAGCTTGGGTGTGTTTAAATAAGCACATCCTAAATAATTTCTTTCCTCTTGGCAGTCAGGAGATCAGGATAAATTATGCATATGTTGACAAACAGCTACTGGCACAACAGCCTCTTACTGGTTGAAATGGGAAAAAAGTGAGGGCAGCTACATGAGCCAATAGGACAGATGATAACGTATAGCATTAATAGTGGTCTCACTGAGAAGACTCAGAAGTGTGAGTAGCTCTGTACAAAGAAAGACCAAGTCCATTAAGCCTTTGCAGGTGAAGGATCACAGCTAATATTTTCCTTAGTGACAGAAACAACAGTCTAAGGAAACCTATTGCTAACCTCTGCTTTACATCAGCCCCAGTCCTATAGCAGTAATTCACATCCAGGTGGCAATCTTCTCAGACGGAAATGAGTTGCAATAAACCCAACAGTACAAAGAGCAGGTCAGGCACCCAGAACCAATGTCAAGGATTTCAGATGTGTGCTGGGAGCTCAGCAGTAGATGGCAAGAAAGAAAAAAAGAATTTTCTATCAGTCATTTTTGATTGGTTATCAATGACAACTGCTTAAACCAACAAGTGTGGCCCAGGGATTGTTTCCAGGGAATACTTTTCTGTGCACACCATACAGCATTATTATTTCCTTCTGAATGGTATCCGGTATGACCTCTGAAATACAGCTCCATTTTCCATTCACCTTTCCCAACTGTGGCAAACCAGGATGTGCAGAAGGGCCAAGACAGGTTGCTGGGCAGGTCAGGAAAATACTCTATGAAGAGCATGACTTACGTGGCCAGGCAGGTTAAGGGCTGGGAGAAAGCAGACAAGGAGCAGGCTGTGTCTCACCTTGGACAGTCTCATGGCAGCAGAGAGGCAGCACTGCCCAGTTTGTTTTGTTTCTCCTCTTTTTTTTCTTTCTTTCTCCAATATAGGAGTCATCCACAGCAGGAACTACAGAACATCTAGTGGTTGGCAACCCTGCCCATGGCAGAGGGTTGGAACTAGATGATCTCTGAGGTCCCTTCCAACCCAAGCCATTCCATGATTGTATATTTTTTTCTGCAGAACTAGTCCTGTGTTAATACATTCCTTTAGCATATGCTTGGCCCATCTTAAAGGAAGGAGATTTCTTGATTAGGCTATGATGCTCTTGAAGATTCTAAAGATGAAAAATCAACCTGTATCACACTTCATCTCATCACAGGCTTCAAACTATGATTCTGAGTACAAAATTAAGAGACAGGCTGAGCAGAAGAGGCAGGCAAAGGAGAATATGCCCCCTCTGATAAACGAAAAGGGAGAGCTGGCCTCCTCTGACATGGAGTAAGCTGAGGTACTTAATGAGTTCACTGCCTTGGCCTTCATTGCCAGTCAGGCTTCTTACATCTCCGGTGCCCCTGAGCTTCTAAGCAAAGGTCTAGGCAGCAAAATCCCTTCTAGTGTAAAAGTGAAATAAGTCTGAAACCACTTCATGAGGCGGAATGTGTACAGGCCTATGGGGCTGGACAACATACATCCTACAGGGTCCTGACAGAACTGGCAGATATCTGGTTGCTAAGCTGCTCTCCTCTATCATATTCAAAAAATCGTGGCTATCAGTCCCCAGTGACTGGAAAAAAGGGAAACATCACTCCCATATTCAAGAAAGGGAGAAAGGAAGACCCAGGGAACTACAGAATGGCGAGCCTCACTTCTGTGCCTCTGAATATGATGGAGTAGAGCCTCCTGGAAAAGATGTTAAGGCACACATGAGATGAGGAGGTGATCCAAGACAGCCAGCATGGCTTCACCAAGGGCAGGTAATACCTGACTGATCTGGCAGCCTTCTATGATGGAATGATATCTACCTGGACTTACACAGGGCCTTTAACGTGGTCCAACACAACATCCTCATCTCTAAACTAGAAATATATGGATTTGAAGGCTGGACAGTGATGTCTGTCCTGCAAATTGTACTCTCTAACATCTTTATCAGTGACATAGACTGTGGGATTGAATACACCCTCAGCAAGTTTGCTGATGACATCAAGCTGAGTGGTGCAGTTGGCACAATAGAAGGGAGGGATGCCATAAAGAAGGGCTTGGATGTGCTTAGGAAGCGGGCACACGAGAACCAAATGAGGTTTAACAAGGCCAAGTACTAGGTATTGCACTTGGGTTGAGGCAATCCCAGATACGAGTACAGAATGGGAGAACTCACTGAGAGAGACCCTGAGGAGAAGAACTTCAGGGTCCTGATGGATGAAAAGCTGGACATGAGCCAGTAGTGTGCTCTAGCAGCCTGGAAGGCCAACAGTATCCTGGGCTGCATTAAACAAGAGGTGGCCAGCAGGGAGGGGGAGGGAATTGTCCCCATCTACCCTGCCCTTGAGAGACCCCATCTGGAGTACTGCGTCTAGGCCTTCCAGAACCCGAGGGGAGCTTACAAGTAGGAGGGGTACTGACTTTTTACATGGCTTGATAGTGATAGGACAAGAGGCAATGACTTTAAACTAAAAGTGAGATTCAGGTTAGATGTTTGGAAGAAATTTTTTACTCAGGGGGGAAGAGCTGGAACATTTGCCTAGAGAAGCTGAAGATGCCCCATCCCTGGAAGCATTCAAGGCTGGGTTATATAGGGCCCTGGGCAGCCTGATAGGTGGCAACCTTGACCATGGCAGGGAGGTGGAACTAGATCATGTTTAAGGTCCCTTCCAACCTAAGCCATTCTATGGTTCTATGAATGGCATTTCCCCATGAAACCATCACTGGAAAGCTGCCAGCTATTGCCCTACAACAGGGAATAAGAACATGCATATAACAAGGCATGAGGCAATGTGCTGTGGGAAGGTTGAGCATGGGGGAACTGTGAAAGGAAGGGCTAGTTAAACAGGTTTTACAGGACAGGTGGGAGACCTGCCCATGCACGATGACAAACTGTTCCAATAACCACTTTGGCACACACAGCCAGCTGTAGTGACCAAAGCTGCTGGCAGGAGCTGCTGCCAGCCTACATACGTGGGTATGTGCAAAACATTACCTGGTGCCTACTATGTCAGCATGTAGATACAAAATGAGCTGGGAAAGTTTTAGTGCATACACGGGACCTAAAGGTGAACTTTTATTCACAAGATCAAACCTGTGAGAAGCAGAACTGAGCCATGCTCCTATATACACTTGATTTCCAGCAGCCTTGCTCTCATCTTGTATCAGGGTTAAGATTTTCACCCTGTTCCTAGCTTCCAGGTGCCCTACTGGAGGCATGGTGGATGATCTCAGCAGAGAAGTTACAAAACTGGCATAATTACTTGAGATACTGACTCAGAAGATGAAGGTGGGATGTGAGATAACAGTGAGATACAGTCAAGAAGACATTGCTACTATACAGAATGCCTGCTATAACATGATTGCTTTTCAGGTGATACTAATGCATCTAACCAAACATTTGAATGCTGCTTACGAAAATAATCATGTTGACAGGCATGGAGATTGATATCAAGTATCTAGTACCCAAAACACCCCAACCACAGGGCTTCAGTTAAGGAGCCTAAATATTGCTGAAGCAGATCAGAGCAAGAGTCTGTACTGTCCAATATCCTCTTTCCAAAAGTGAAGCCTTACTACAAATAAGAGATTCCATCTCTGGCAAAACATCCCAAGTGCTTGGGATCAGAGGTTTAAAGGGAAATCCTAAGCCAGAGATTGCACCCATACCATTTGCACTCAGTGCCAAAGATCATCCTAACTTCCCTGAACAACATGCCTAATCTTTTTGAACCTGCTTATACTTTTGGCTCCCACAATAGCCTCATTTTAAAAGTAATTATATTTTAAATACAAAACAACATCTTCCTTTCATCTGTTTAAAAATTCTAACTGATCTTTTCATCCAATGACACCCAGTATATCTTAAGCCTACACAGTGCTGACCTTTCTCCTCCAACGTCTTGTCAACAATCAGTCTGCTACTTAACACTAAGTTCACTTGGGTATGTGCATTACCACAGCTCCTTTGGCCCACTTTATCGCCACCTTCAAGTGAGAATGACTGACCTCTTATTTGATAATTTTCTCCTCCCTGTTTGTCAGTTGGATGGGGCTTTGAGCAACTTAATCTATTAGAGGTGTCCCTGGTGGGGCCAGATGTTCTCTGGAAGTCTCCTCAAATCCAATCAATTTCATGATTTTATGATCCTTGAGCAGATTTTTCTCCTCTCGGTATATTAGCTTATTTTCAAGAGAAGAGAAGAGTTGTTGTTGATGGTGTATGAAAGTGTTGATGGTATGTGGAAGTGTAATTGGGGGATATAGTGGGTAGTGGGTATAGTGTGTTTGCGGTCACGCTGTACGGGATAAAGCTTCACTGACCTTGGGGAGGGGGATATGTTGTATTAGGCGTGCACTGGGGGCATCGGGATGTGACGTGACAGGACCCTCCCCTTGGTGTGATGTGTAGGCTGATGCTGGCATAAGGGGTGTAGACGAAGTGGGTAGATTATATAAGCAGACGACACATTCCAATAAACGCCATTTGTAGCATCATCCACATTGGTACTAGTGCTGCTATGGTCCTAGCGTGGTATATTCGCTAGCCCCCAGGCGACTGCGTTCTGGCATGGGGCACACGGTGTGGCTGCAAGCGGCAACACTATGTTCCATAAACCATAACAGAAACTGAGATTGGGCTTTTCCACCTTCTTCTCAACCTGAAAATCAAACTTCAGATTATCATCTGATTTTTAAAGAAAAAAAAATAAATCAATGAAGTACTATAAATATTGTATGAATTTGGTTGAGATAAAATGATTTTTATATTAAATTTCTGATTGTCTTGATGTTCAAAATAGAAATTGTATACTAAATTAATATTTGTAAGTAATAGTAAGGGGATGAACGGTTATAATGCCTCCTGAAATGAGCATAAAATAAGGAATTTAGTAAGGAATTTTAGATCCTAGGTGGAGGTGGAATTTACCCACAATAGAATTTCAGGTACCTGGCACAAACCCATAAATGTTTCATGTTTTGATACCTTAAGGCATTCAGAGAAGGCTAGGACTATGCTGTTTTAACCACATCAACAGACCTAAGTGTGAGACTGCTTTTTTTGGAGTGACAAGCAAACACGAGGTAGACTGAGTTTGACTTAGGAAACTGGCTAGCCATGAGGGTGCTCTGCCCATACAACTGTATTTTTAGGAGCACATAAGAAAGTTGCAATTGCCAACCAATAAGATAAAGGGTCATAATTTGTCCAGAACAGTAATTTTGGAAAAAAAAACAGGTGGAGGGAAAGCAACTGAGGAATGGAGAATATGGGGACACTTTCAGTTAATCCCAGGTCTCTCAATCAAGTTTGTATCACTTCAGTTTCTTCAAATAGCTGCACCTGAGCGCCTAATGTACTGTAAGTAGAGCAATGTAATTGCCATCTGGGTGATTTCTGGGTTTATGACATGATAAAAATCATTTATGACCACATTGATGCTAGAAGTTAGAACTTTGTAGTAATAAAATGTCTGTCCACTGAGTAATCTCTGGACAAAGTGGCTCAGAAAAGAGTTCTGAGCTGACCTAAGACCACTCTGCACTTTACAGTGTTTTGGTTTGTGGTGCCTGAGGTGCAATTCTCAGGAGCCAGGAATGTTGGTTCTGAGTATAGTGCTAGGGTGAAATGTATGCCTGTGTGCCTGTGTTTGGACATCTGAATTTCCATAGAAATAAAGTATT
>JANHGO010000042.1:95846126-95870532 GCA_024606505.1 Aquila spilogaster
TTGGTTTGCTTTGCTTGCGTGCGCGGGTTTTGCTTTACCTATTAAACTGTCTTTATCTCAGCCCACGAGTTTTCTCAGTTTTACCTTTCCAATTCTCTCCCCCATCCCACCGAAGGGGAGTGAGCGAGCAGCTGTGTGGGGCTGAGTTGCTGGCTGGGGTTAAACCACGACAATGTGCTTCAACATTAAAAGAGTGCCAGACCAAAAGTTTCTCACATAGGTAAAAGAAATATTTTTTTTTCAAGAAATTATTTTATTTAGGGCAAGGAGGAAAAAAAAAAAAAAAAAAAAAAGCCTTGGTTGCAGCATTACCCTCCTGCTTTTTCCAAGGCTAAGCAGAAATTTGAGGGGCCTGTGGGCCCAACTGCAGACCAAACTCCATTGACCTTGATTCCCTTCCCAAATGCAGTATTGTTCACCTTCCTCTGGAAATCAGTGGTTGATGCCGAATTGCCCGGCACCAGCCCTTGCCGATGTGCTGTCCAGTCACCTCGCTGTGCCAGCAGCTGTGAAATACTCTGTTTTATCCCCTCCTGCTTCACTGGTGGCAAACTGCCCACCAGAAGTTTTCACTGAGCCAACTACTCCATTCCGAGAAAATTCAAGGGACAGCACAAGCTCAGGAGAGGCAGTTTGGGTGAGACGACCCTATTCCGGGACAGAAGCGAGTTCAGGTGTATGGACGTGAGCCATGCAGCGCCCCAGGGGTGCCGGTCCGCTCTACCTGCCAGAGCAGACACAGGCACCGAGGCAGAGGGAAGGATGCCCCTCTGGGAGGTCTGTGTCACATAACACGGGTGAAGCTGCAATGTGGGCACTGCACGAAGCAGATCTGTCAAGCCAGCACGAGTCCTGAGCCAGGCGTGCTGCTAGTCATCAAGAGATACTGCAACACGTAACTGGAAGCAGATGCCAGAATCACCGCTCTTCACAGAGACAGCACTGTCACAGCAGAGGATGGACAGAAAGCAGCAATAAAGATACTACCATAAAGATAATCAGCGGTGAACCGGACGCCTATAGGTTAACAGCACATTAGAAAAGACACAGGCCCCATTTATGGCTTCGTCCTTCCCATGTTTATGTTACAAATGTACCCTGCTCTTTGTCATATCGGAAAGATACAGGGGCAGCACAGGCTCCAACAGACACCCTTAAAGAAGACAGGAAAGATCTTGGGAAGCTGGACTGGAAATAAAAAGACCCTGACACCCAGTTCACATAATTTTAAAAACTCCCTCGCTTTTAAGGCTATACAGTGAGCCTGGCTGAGCTTACTGCTCAGAGGTCACAGGGCAAGCCATGCTACTACTAGAGAGGACTTGAATCACGGTGGGTGATGTAAATCTTAACAGCTACGCTTAGCTAATTTACCTCAGCTAAACACTCCATGGGCAGAGGTCTGTTAAGAGAGCAATGCAGGTGCTGATGCACATTCACGCACATTCGCAGCTCGCTGCCTACCGTGGCCTTTTCTGCGGAGCTGCTGCCCAGCCAGGCAGTCCCAGCCTGTCCTGGCGCTCTTCTTCCCCGGGGCAGGGCTTGCCATTTGTCCTTGCCGAATTCTGCGGGGTTCCTGTTGATCTATTCCTCCAGCCTGCCCAAGAAAAGCAGCCCTGCCCTCAAGCATTTACCATCTGCAAATGTGATGAGGGCGCATTGCATCGCCTCCTCCAGGCCACCGATGAAGATGTTGAATAGGGGACACCCCAGCGACAAGCGGAGGACCGCGGGGCTCTGTAAAGTACAACCCATTAGCCACTGCCTCTGAGCCCGGCCATCCAACCAGCGTTTCACCCATCTAGCTGTCCATCCGTCCACCCAAGTCCCTAATATCATGCCTTGGATACAGAAGTGTTGTGAGAGGCAGTGTCAAAAGCCTTGCTAAAGTCAAGGTAAACACCACCCCTTGCTTTCCCTTCGTTCCCAGATCCAGTCATTTCATCATAGAAGGCAATCAGGTTCATCAAGTATGACTTAATCAGCAGCTGTGGAAAGAACTGGAAATATAAGACTAGAGCTACAGCAAACTGTACTTATTAGAAGGAGCATTCCTAGGTATATAGAGAAATCATGGTCAATAGGAGTCAATCGTAAACAGCTGTCTAGCAGAGGAGGAAGGAATACAAATTTCCTTAAAACAGTAAACTGAGTTCAGAAATGAGTACCTAATTTAGCTCTCCGAATCAGCTGCGTTAGAGCATTCCCGTGCAAAAGCATCCAACACACTCACACAAACCCTAGGAAGGATTTAACTCTTGAAGGAGTTGAAGAACCTGATTACAGTAACAGTGATGCATCAAAGGAGCGCATGGGCATCGTACTCTTGAAACGCTAGCAGCACAGGGTTCAGCCCAAGGGGCGGGTAGCATGCGGACCAGGCACCAACAGACACCGAACCAGCGTCTTTGAGCAGAAACAGCAGATTTAGTCAGTGTATAGTCATAACAAGTTTTAAACCTGCTCATTGGCAGACCAGCATTGTCTGACTCTGGACAAAAAAAATCATTTGTGATCAATGGCCTCAAGAAGGACACCTTTCAGACATCAGCAAAAGGCTCTGTGTGTTTGAAGTCAACACGTGTAATTTGCAAATCAAATACCAACCTGGGAGAGATTTGGTGAGTTCAGAAATTTTTCACTGAGGATCCATCAGAAGCGAGCTAAAGTACAGTCCAGAGGCAGTGGTGTGTCAGTAAAGTATTGTACAGCTCAGACAACAACAACAACAAGAGCTGTAACTCAAAACAAAACCAATACCAAAAAGAAAAAGGCAGAGCTATGAGTACAAAAGATTATGAACAACCTCTTACTGGCATATGAGGAAAGTGTCAGTACAGGCAGAAACCTGTTTAAGTACACCTAGACTCTGACTAATAAAGTTATTCTATATATATAGATCTAAGAAGGCTAAAAGACATTTCATATTAAGCTTGAAACAAATAGGTAGATTGAAGACGTTGTCAAGATCTGCCAGTATTATGCTAAAAACGGAGGCCCATGCAGAGAAGAGAAGGGACTGGTGACACTGGCTCTTATACCAATGCCGGTATTAATTTGATATTGACTGGACAATGACTTATTGCTCTAGAACATCATCACTGATGATAACACACCCCAGGACAGTACCTGACGACAGTACGAAGAGAAAAACCACCCCACACATCGGCACTGCTTTGTTCCGACCGGGACAGTTGAATAACCGCAAAGGAAGCAAACCTGCACTCTGGCTGCCGCTGGTACAGATCCGATTTTGATACACTCACAACGCACATTAAAAGCTGGCGGTCATTAATGCAAGGACACCCCAGGAAGCAGCAGTTACAGCAGAAATGCAACGTTAAGCAATTAAAAGACAATGTTACCATCAGGGCAAGTAGTTGAGCCTGGGGCATAGGAGATGCAGCGGAACATCCTTCTGCTGAGGTCGTAGTCTCTTCTAGTCGGTTCCTCAGCGCTCGCCAAGCACCAGTCCTGGCCCCGGCTGAAATGGTCTTCCCAGGGCAGATCTGTGGCCACGCCGTACTGGCAGCGTGGGGACGGCACTGGTTTATGGTCTTGCCTCAGACCAAGTTCCTCAGGCTTCCGATTCCTGTCTGACCGTTCTGACCACGTCTGCCACCCTGGGCAGCAGCGCTGCCTGCAGGAAAGGACCGCTGTCCAGAGACTAAGTATCACCACATGCTATACCCTTATGGGAGGTTGGCATCCTCAAAAAAATAGAAGAAAAAATACAAATAAAAAAAATGTTCGAGACACAACCTGGAGAGGGACCTTCCTCTTTACCAAACAGCCCCTAAATCTGTAACGACAAAAGCCAGTTATTTCATTTTGTTAAGCAAGAAGGATAGAAGGGTTGCAAGGTTGTCTTTTAGAAATAACAAGTGATCACAGGTTAAAATAAAGTGGCAGGACAGACAAGTAAAAGTAGATCTAAAGATATGTTTTTTGATTTTTAAAACCTGAAAGAGCATGAATTCCAGACATAAAAAAATCTGAAAACCTGAAAAAAAAAAAAGGGGGGGGGCGGGGAAGGGACAGCGAGACGATTTCTCAGAAAAATTATTTCTTATCTAAAAGGTAAGCTAAGATTGACCTTGCAAAGGATATTAAAACAAATAGGATATTCTCTCATACACAGAAGACAACAGGGCAAAATGAGGACAATATACAGACAACTAAATTTACATAAAACCCCAAAAGAGACTAATTCTCTGCCTCAGTTTTCAGTGAGGACCTTAATGTCCTGAAATGGAGCGTGGTGCTGCACAACTCTCCATTTTGGAAATGGAAGGGCAGCTTCATTTGCACTCAAGGGAAGGTGCTGATCGCCACCTGGGAAGCATCACTGCCCGCTTGCCGCAGGCCACTCTTTCCTTAGCACCCAGTATTGGTCAGGTACAAGGTATTAGACTACGTGGACCTTAATTCTGACCCCAACAAGCTGCTCTTTGGTAATTCCAAAAGGATTGGCATATGAAATTGCAGGCGAGGTAGACTCATTTTAACGTGAACGTAACATGTTTGAAGATTACCAAGATTTAAAAAAAAGGCAAAAGGGTGCTGATCTATGCAAGACTAATTAGCCTGATCTCAAAAGTACGTCTAGATTTAAGAAGAAAAGTATGTAACGATAATAATGTGGAAAGTGACACAAAATACAGCTTGGGTTTATTAACGATAAATCAGACCCCACTGAAGAATTTGTCCTCCTGACAGTCGGGAGATCAGGACGTACTGCATATATCTTCACATACAGCTTGTGGCACACCACCTTCTTACTGGTTGAAATGGGGAAAAAGTGAACCATTAAGACGGGTGACAACATACAGTACTAACATTGGTCTTGCTTGTCGTGAATTTGGCTGTCATCCTGCTAGTCAGAAAGAAATCAGAAGCCTGAGGAGCTCGGTGCAAAGCAAAACCAGTTTCAGTAGGCTAAAAAGAGGCTCTTAGAGCTCCTTCAAAGTTTAAGAATCACAGCTAATATTCTCATTAGTGACAAAAACAGCATTCTAATGAAATTTATCATTACCTCTACCTTTGTCAATTCAGGTCTACTAGGTAGGGGTAAAAATAAGTTGCAGCAAACTCAATCATACAAAGAGCAGGTCACGGACCTTGAACCAAAGCCAAAGCATTTCACCTGCAATGCTGTGAGCTTAGCAGTCAGAGGTGAAAAAGGGTGGGGGGAGTTCCATATTAGTCATTTTTTATTAGTTATCAATCACAACTGCTTAAGCCAACAAAAAGGAGGCAGCCTCGGGATTGTACTCAGAAAAGTATTCCCTGAAAAGACAAAGTAGCATTAGTATTTCCCTCTAAAAGGCACCTGGTGAGACTTCAGAAATAATTTCATTTTCTCTGAATGTGGCCAACCAGGATGTGCAAAAGGGCAAAGACAGGCAGGTCAGGAAAACGCTCTGCAGAAAAGCCCAACTCCCTTAGCCAAGCAGGAGGGCACCAGACAGATTCTCACCCTCCCAGAGAGGCACAAGCTCACAAGGCAGAACAGTGGGGACGCAGCACGTCCCTGTTTCTGGTTGGGCTTTTTTGTTTGTTTTGTTGTGTGCTTTTTTTTTTTTTTTTTTTTTTTTTTTTTTTTAAACTGGCTCCATTCACACCAGGAGCTACAGTATGGTTTTGCTGCAGAAGGAAGTGGATGCTTCATCTAGTCCTGCATTAATATCTTCATTTTTCTTTTGTTTGCCCTGTCTTGGGGAAAGGAAATTCTTCTTTATTAGGCTATGAAGTTCCAAGAGATGCTTAAAATGAAAATCAATTAACCTCTGTGATAACTTGAAGTCTATATTGAGATAGGGTAGTATTATAACTGCAAAATTAAGAAAGATGTGATGTTTTGGTTAATAAGAATGAGCAAGTCTCCACTTGTAATGACTCCTGTTTACTGTAAGCAGGTAAGATGAATAAGCTGTTATGGAAAATGTGCTTGGATGCTCTAGCTTTGGATGCACAACTCATGCATTAGCAATGTTTACTGATTAACTTATTACACAACTAGTCTTTATGTACATCCCTTCTGGGAACATATAGGTTTCCAGACATAGTCAAAAGCAGGATGTCCGATATGCAGGAAAGTTTATTTTTCACTAGTTTTCCATGAACTAGAACCTCCCTAAACTCAAAAACATCCTCAACCAGTGGCTGAAGGGGCAAGATTTAACGTTCCAATATAATGACAGACCACACAGTGAACAGCAAATGCTGTGGGGCACCTTATTTTCCACCAGGCTTACTCCAGATCCTGAAAGGACCTAAACTCCAGGACACGGAAGCCTTATGCAGGACTCTACCCAAATGATACCAGGCACCTGTCAAAAGTGAAACCCAGAAGAATTGGAAAGGAACGCTGTGAACTCCTTGAACTGGCATTTCCCCATGAAACCACCACTGGAAAGCTTCCAGCTATTGCCCTGAAACGGGGAATAAGGACACGCATACAGCAACACGTGAGGCGAGGCGCTGTGGGAAGGCTGAGCACGCAGGGAACTCTGCAAAGGAAGGGCGAGTTAAGCAAGTTTTGCAGGACTGGTTACAGACCTGCCCATGCAGAAAAAAACCCCACCGGTGTGCCAAAGTGGTTATTGGAACATCACCACCTGCACCGACCTAAGCTGCCGGCAGGAATTGCTGCCGGCGTTATCAGCAGGCTACACGCAAAACGTGACCTGGTGCCAACTATGTCAGAACGTGGTTACAAGCCGAGTGGAGAATGTTATAGCGCATACAGGTTCACCTTTGGGTCCCGCCTAAGACCAAACCTCCAACAAGCAGACCTGAGCCCTGCTCCTACCACGAAGTGCTGTAGTCGACGACTCTGCTGCTCGCTTTCCTGTAGCCTTGCTCCCAGCTTGCGCCCAGGCAAAAGTCTTTGCCACGATCCTAATTCCAGGTGCCCTTCTGAGGTACGGCATGATCTCAGCGGGGAAGTTACAAAACCTGCATGACGGCTTGAGGCAGTGGCTCAGGTAGAAGGCGAAGCTGGGATGCCAGATAACATTGTAGAGATACAGTCAAGCCGTTGCCGGTACACAAATGATTGATGTATCTAGTCAAATACATTTGAATGCTGCTTGCGAAAATTGTTGTGTTGACAGGCATGGAGATTGAAATCAAGTATCTAGTACCCAAAGAAACCCAACCACAGGGCTCCAATTAAGGAATCTGTTGCCACAGTTGGTCAGAGCAAGAGGCAGTGTGTTCCGATATCCTTTTCCAACATGAACCCTTTCAGCAAGGTAAGCAATTGCATCTCTGGCAAAACATCCCAGACACCTGAGATCAGAGGTTTAAAGGGAATTCCCAAACCAGAGATTACATCCGCACCACTTCTATTCAGTATCGAGGATCACCCTAACCTCCCTGAATGTATCTAATCTCTTTCTGAACACACTTATACCTTTGGCTTCCACAATATCCACCACTAGCCTCATTTCAAAAGTAATTACATTTTGCATACTAAACCGGTCTCTTCCTTTCATCCATTTGAAAGTTCTGACGGATCATTTCATCAGCTCCTAGCCCCATGCAATGCTGATTTCTCCTCTCCAGCACCCTGCCAGAGTGATAAGGTCTCCTAAGCGAGTCATACAGCTTGCAGTCTTGTATGGAAGTTGTTCTATCTCTTTGGACACCTTCACTGGTTCTCTCTCTATTCTCTAGTTTAACTAGATCCTTTTCAAGGACTGCAGACAGCGTTCAAACCAAACACATTTATATAGCAGCACATCAATATTTTGTTTTGTTCTCTTCCTTTCCCAATAATTAATATTCTAACTGGCTCCTTCAGTACAAGGGTTGGGCAGACATTTTCAGAGAACTATGCATAACGCAGAAGAACCTTCCCCAAATACCACTTCAAGCCCCTTGTGTTACACACATATTAGGAAACTTTCCTCCTATGTGAATTCCTTTGTGTTCTGTCAATGTAGGCTTTCTTCTATTTCATCAATAATATGGGATTCTTCTACCTGTTTTCCCACAGGAAGCTCTAAGTTTTATTTTTCTGAATACTCCTGTATCAACAATCAATCTGCTATTTAACCCTAAGACCACTTGGGAATGTGCATTACCACAGCTCCTTGATCTACCTTACTGGTAATCTTCCTTCAGTGGGAAGGACTGACTACTTATTCCATAGTTTTCTCCCATCCGTTTACCCTTAAGATTTTTCTCCTTTGTCTTGGCATATTAGCTTCTCTCAAGAGCTGTTGAAGGACCTTGCAGTAGTAGCTTTTGGAAAACCCATATATGCCATATATGAGGATCATGCTCATGGACTCATTGGAAAGAACTAAGTGGATTTGTAAGCATTATTTCTCTGCAAAAGATTCTCTCTTGAAAGTTTATATTAATTTGTGTATCCCCTTCACTCTGCTCTTGAATATATTTTCTGCCTTTGATTTATTTATTATGGAAATTATACTTGGTAGTCTAATTTACAAGCTCCAACATTCTTGAAGACCAGTATCACATTTACTGCCTTCCGTTTCTGTGTTCGTAAGGCTAACTTAAAAATCACATGGTATAATGTCTAGCACAGTTACTGCAGGCTCCTTTAGACTCCTTTAGTCAATACCATCTGGGCCTGGAGAGCTGTTGGTGCTCATTTTATCAACTGCCCTGGAAAGCTGTTACTGGCACATCAATTTCAAATAGTTCCTTGGACTAACCTCTTACAAAGCAAGGCTCTGCCATGAAAACTGCTGAGTTCCTCTGCTCTGAACACCGATGCAGGTAACTTTGCTTTTTCTGTCACAGTCTTCTCTTCCCAGAGAAGATGAGAAGCAAGAGCAGCAACAGGAACATTCTCTAAATCAAGGCAAGCAATGTGCCAAAAGCCAGGATTTCTTTGAATCTTCATCTGCTCTCTGTTCATACTTGCATTGCCTAGCACAAATCACCGCAGTTAGGCAGTGTCTCTACCTTTGCGGTGCTGTACCTCTGCTAAGTCCCAAGATCAGACTGGAAGAGATTTAGGCAGACGCTCACCTTTGAGTCAGGTACCCAAGCCCTGCTCAAGACTCAAAACTCCCGCTTGTCTCATTAATGAGGTACCTTATTGCCTGTGGGTACTTTCACCTGCAAAACTCAAAGCACCACAGTGCCACCACTGCCCATGCCAACAGGCACCGCTGGCTTGTCGGAAAGGAGCACCTGGCTGCCTTTTACCCAAACCATCGTGAATTTGGAAACCCTGTCTCAGCAGCTAAGGTCCCTGAAGGGCCCAGGCCACTAGATACGTCCAAATCGCATGCAGCAGAGGCAGCCGTGGAAGTTCTGTTTTGCATTACAGTGCAATAGCTAGCACATTCCTCAGCCAAGTGAGACACATAAGCTGCAGGTCGCCTTCTGCCTCTGGCGCAGATTTTGGTCAGTGGTTCCTGGTGGATGGCTCAGGAGTCCGGACCTCCACCGCACGGCGGCTGCTGCAGCGCCCAGCACCCCTCAGCCACCACAGAGGCCTTCTGCTGCACAGAACTGTGCATCTGTAAATCAGACCCCCATTGTATGAACATCCAAACACTGTGCGGATGACAAATTTTACCCCCGTTAAGAATATTTCAAAAAGTATGAAGCTACTCTGCAAAAGCAGCATCAAGACCTCTGTCCCCCACAGTCACTGAACGCAACAACCATTGTACAGGCTTGTGGTATGAAACAGCTTTTACCAAACTGAAAGCAGACAAGGAATGTAAAGAGCAAAGACTCACAGAAATATTTCAACCTTGACTTGGCAGTGTTAGGTTAACTGTTGGATTTGGTGATCTTAAAGGTCCTTTCCAACCTAAATGATTCTAGATTCTATCCAAGACCACACAGGACGCAAGCATCAATGCCAAGAATCTAATTCATATTTCCTTAAATATAGTTACTTAGTTGTATTTTTAATTGGTTTTCAACAGCTTTGTAAAATAGGGAAAAAAACTTGAAACAGACAGACAAAGCATGTAACAAGCAGGTATTCAAAGTTTACTTGCGCTCACCGCATAATGTGCACATTAAGTGGGTACAGAGACAAGCCAGAGATCTTTACAATACTGTAAGAGTCAAAACCAATGGGCTGATGCTTTTTAATCATTGACCTTTTCCTTGTGTTTATTAAGGGTTCAAAAAAGTGGCACCACTACTCCTCATTAGTCATCTCTTTCATTGCAAAAGCTGCCTGGATTTTAGCAGTTCATCTGATTAGAGCTAGCATCTTAGAATTGCACCACTGTTTAGCTGTGGATATTCTATCTGCCAAGGGGAGGAATTGAGGTGAGAAGTCAGATTTTTATCTCTGGTTTCATTTCAGCAACTCCCATGAAAGTGTATGGGCAGGCTGTACAAAGACTCCTTCTGTTTCCATACAGGTGCACACCTGTATATCCTACAAGTAATCACGCTACATTGCCTGCTCCATTCTCTATAGCCTTTATCTTCCAAGAAGATTTATCTCTTAATTACTTTATGTGGAGCAGTGAGGAAACAAGGGCATAACTCTGCAAGCTCACTGACAGACAGGCTTTGTGCTCTTGGCAGGTGGGCACAGATAACCGAGTTGGGAGACAATATATGCATTGAGCAGGAAGGGAATACTTTTGCATTAGCAGTTTATACTTAGCTGAAAAGGGATGCGTCTTAGCTGTGAGAGTGTCTAAAATACAAATATGATAAAAAGTAGTATTTGTTTCACACTTGCTGCTGAGAACTCACACAAACTGAGGGAGCAGCAAGGCAATATGAGAGTGCAGACAACAGGAAGGAAGCAGCAAATAGTTTTCAGCTCTTACTTGCCATAACTGGCACCTGCAAGGATTAGCCTGTGGTCCTTGCTGAGGAGCTCAGGAGTAAGAGCTAGGCTTCAGAGGTGGACTAAAACTTAAGTTTACTTCAACTGTTTAATTTTTAATTTGATATGTATCACCACTCCCAGAATTAGTTATGTTTAGCATGAAACCACTATCAGGTGCATAAAGAGCAGAAACCCATGGGAGGGACCAAAATGGTGACAATTTGACCACTTACCTTCAGACTAACTCACACCCTGCTCTGCACTCTCTACTGTTAGGGATTTAACCATTCCTTTCCCATCCAGCAGCAGGAGCTTAGAGCGCCTTCAACAAAGCCAGATGAGAAGCAGGACTCTGACTCCTCCAGGGCCATGGGAATAGACTTGTCTTGCTCCTTGGACAAGTGTCCTGAGAGCAGGGAGTTAGGCAAGAGAAGAGCCTCCTTTTCTTGTATTTGTCAAGGACTCAGTCTGGGTGTTGGTACACCAAGACAGACTGTAAGAGCAGAGCCTTCAAGAGCCTTCAAAACTTAAACTCCATTTAGTCTTTGAATTCCAACTATACATACAGCTGTTCAGGCTGAGTAATGCTATACCCACCTATAAATAAAAAAAAAGTCACCCTTCTGCAGTTAGGCTTTTCGTAGTGTTAGCTGCTGAGTAAAGGTTTTTTGGACCACAGTATTAAAGGTTGTAAGTTTCTAAGGCCATTTTTCAAATAAGAATTACTGAAGGAAACTTACTGAAGTGTTCTCATTTACCTTTCTACTCTTCATGTAGTTGTGGTACCTCAGCATTATACTATATCAATGTATCTCAATATTATACTATATCCGTATCCAGTAACAGTGAATACAGGCAGACATACTCTGGTTTAGTCAGCCATCTTCTCTCCCCATTTTATACATACACAGTGTCCTGAACTGTGGCCTTGCGGGTGACAATAAAGCATGATGGGCATTTTGTAATCTTGAGAAAGCTTCAGGCAGCAACCTCTGTTACCCAACATTTAAGACTGGTATTTTCTGTCTTTTAAAGCTGCTCATGTACTTCACACACACTTTTAAGAACCCAGCAGAATCTGAAAAGGGAGATGGTTGTCTGTAAAGCAAAAAAATCCAACAGGAATATAGACCGAGGGCCAGTAAGTGGCAGCTGCCGAGGTAGGCTGACATCTCGTAGCATATCACTGCGGCAGGGAAGGAGTATAAATCAATTATGCATTTGCAGGAAAACTTTTATTTAAAAGGGACAACTGGTAACAACCTACTGCCTCTCACCAGCCCCAGTCCTCTTTCATAATCTCCCTCCCATGCCAGCTGTATTTCCTGTGAGTTCTTTAGCAGTCATGGAATGAGAGAAAGGATTGATAAACCATACACTACAACAGAAAAAAATAAGGCATGTAACACTGCTTCTCTGCATATTCAACACTAACCAGAGAAGCAAACAATGAAAGTTAACAATTATAACATTAGAATAATTACACAGAAATATTTCAAAATCTGTAATCGAGACAAGTAGCTAGGAGACATTTCACTAATATCTTCATGAAAAGATGTTTCTGCAGAGTAAAGATTTTCTTCACAAGTTTTCCTCTGAAGAGGTTGATACTTCTTTCCCCCTCTCCAGAGAAAGCGTTTCAGTTCCCACACCATAAGTAGTCTCCCAAACTGTCTAGAATATGAAAGGTAGAGAACATTAACATTTTTTCTTCAGTAGCTTCAAGCTTTATAACTTTAACATTTATCTAACAGACAAGCGGAATACAATTAGCATATGTACTCATTATGCTTGTAATACCACTGAACTTCCACAGGAGTACTAAAGTCTGGGATTTTAAAATCTATTAGATCAACAACAAAGTTAAGTTTATCATTCCAGGTTTGCCCTTACAAGGGAGATGGGCTGCTCCTGTGTGTGCCCCATCACTGAAGTAAGGACACGTTCTCTGCCCCTGCCTCAGCCCTCCTCCCAGACCAGGCCGAGGGGAGAAGGGCCGGTATCAGGAGTGACTCTCCCTGTGTAATCCAGAGAATCACTGCTAACCTGAAACAAAGGTGGGCAGGTGTTGAACAGACACAGGAACACCACACCCCAGAATAATTAGTGCTCTTTTACAAGCACTTGCTCTGTCACAGGAGGATAGTCTTAACTGGCATATGAAGGTAGTGAGGACTTAGGAGTTTTGAAACACACACAATTTTATCAGAGGCCTGATAAAATTACAGAAATACTATTCTTCATTAAAGAACTTTTTTTTAAGGTATTTATTTTTTAATTTAATTTGAAGAATTGTTTTGCCACTTTGAATATGAAAGAATTAAGAACAAAGTTTCCCACCTATCAAGGGGTGCTTTTATTATATTAGCAAGCTCTGAAAATATCATTTAAAAATCAAAGCTACTAAAGTTTTTAAAAAAATACAATACTTCCAAGTTTCATGTACCATTTGAGATCAAAGTGTGTGCTATTCTTCTCTCTCATGCTTCAGTTCTTACAGGGCTATAAAGTCATCCAAAAAACTGATAAATCAAAGGCAGGAAAGATAGCAAGAACACATTGAAATAAAGCCTTTCCTCCAATATTGCTGTTGAGATCTGTATTTACAACTCGCTATCTTTCCTCTTTGCTATTAACTTCAGATCAAGACATTATGATAGTGCTGTGAGTGATACCAAGAAAGCTACTACTGCTCAGTGTGCAAGCATGGAAAAAGGTTACGTTGTGAACTGAAGAATGACGCAAAGTACAGCTGTCACTCTGCATCTGATCACTGCAGACATAGCTGCATCTTCCAGGGATAAAAAGGTAACACATTTTCTTTAACTGAAGTTGTCAGTAGAGAGTCATCCCCCATAAACACCAAGGGCAAGTAGAATAGAGCATGCAGTACAATATACGTATTCTTATAGGTATAAGATAAGCTTACCCAGACAAAAGGAAGATAAAGGTATCTCAGCCCTGCTAACATACATGGCAAAGGCAGTGGGAATTCCCTTTTTATAGAGTCAAACTGAAAGTTCAAGAACAATATCCACATCCTCAGAACATCAAACAACCACCCAGTATTTCATGATGCTCAAAATCACTTTAAGAATTCTCTGGACTCTAGCCACATCTTCTAGGGCAGCAAGATGTGTTGGCTTAAGTAAGCTTCCTGCAGCAAGAATGACCAGTTTCCCTACACCCCCACAGACAGCTGACCTAATCGACCTGCTATCACAAAGCCTTGAAAATATTTCAATGCTCTTCTGAAGCTAAGAAAACATGAACTCAGTAATCTAACATGCAGAAATTGTCAAGGAAAGCTTCCCTAGTGCTGACCTTCAACTTTTTCCATCACTGATCAAGGAGTATGTCATACTCTTTAATTCATGCAGATAAACAAGGAAAGAGACACTTCATTATTAAAGTCGGGCTCTTTATATGCAGGGCTATTATGAAAGAAAGGCAAAACAGACTAATTCAAAATGCTTGATCAAGATAGAGAGCTGACAAGCTCCATGTTTTAGAAGGCATCCAAGAACAGCATGGCAGCTGTCATGAAACCAAAGGCAAGATTGTTTTGTCCAATTTAAAACTATTAGATATTACTTTAACACCTTTCAATGATTTAAGTATATTTAAAATTAATACACTTGCACCAGAAATGTAACTCAGTTAAAAGGAAACCTGATCAATCTGCTAACAATCATGTAAAAAAGTCCTGCTACATTCAGTGCATTTTAAACAGTGCTTTGTATTAATGCTTTTAGAAGTCCAAATTAGTGATTTCTGACCATCATGAATCTTGATGGGTTTTCTATTATTTTGAGATTTGAAAAGCATATTGGATTTATAGTAGCATTTAATAGAACAAAAGCCATTCTATTCATATAACTTCATAGCAGTACTGATGTTTCCACCATGTCACTTAACCACAGGAACAGCTCAAAAACTGGATGACATTTACAAGTATCTGCCAGTATTGTAACTGATCACTTACATAAACAGAGTGCTTATTTCCTTAGTTATGATCAGAACTGGACACAAGAGGTATTTGTTGGCAAAGGACAGAACAGCATAATACTCTGTGTTCATGTCATAGTAGGTATTTCAAGAGATACTTGCATGTTTTTCATGTATACCAATTAGCATTTTAGGAACTTTTTTTGTTTTAGCTTCAGGGGGATAAAAGAGCTTGAAGATACTCATACAAGTTTCTGCACTCCAAACACTGCAGTGCTTTGTGAGTAACAAAGACCAAAATCACCAACTAACAATTGTCATCATTCAATCCAAGTGGCACAAAGAGTGAAACAGCCCACAGTGAAAAGCATTCAATTCAATTCTTTTTAATGATCTGCAAGCATTATCAGAAGACACAAAGAACATTTAAAAATATGAACTTTATGCTGAGTGTCCTTTTAAAAGCTAGCAGCACAATTTTCTGAACAGACCAGACATCTCTGTAGCATCCTGAACAGTAGTGCGTCATTTTGTTGTCCATGATTTTTGACTCCCAAGTTTTGCAAATGCTGATACATCAAGACTTTTACCACTGTTGCACTGTTCATATAAAGTCTGAAAGTTAATAAAAACACAGGTATTCAGGTGAACACAGTTGTATATCACATAGATTCAAACTATATCTTTATAACAAACATTACCACTTGAAATAAGTCATCTCATACTGAAGTATTCCAAACTCCATACTAAAATTTCTCTCTCAAGAGAATAAAGATACACTTAAGACTGCTTAGTTGTACCAGTTGTAATGCAATGCAGCACCTAAAAGAAAACACATATGCTGACTTAGCAGCATGAGCAAAGGTATAGAGCTTCACAAGTCAGCAGACAACAAACTAATTACCGAGATTTAAAAATCACGTTTACTCCATTAATTGTCTCTGATATGGAAATACCAGCATGGAAGGAGAGAGGTATTTGCATACTCAGGGTGAGCAAGTTTCATATGAGATAGGCAAATCAGTGGCCAGAAACATAGCCACATCACAATATTGTTAAAAGGATAATCTCTTGTTCGCCCCAATATTTAAAAAAACAGGTATGACTAGCAGTCTAAGCGTAAATAAACTTCTTTAGATTTACTTTAAGCATACTGAATTTGCTTTCCTTCCTATGAAAGCAGCTTTGCATTCCATCTCAACTTATTATATATTTGACCACCATCACCACCTCTTCTGAGAGACAGGTGGAAAGAACTGAGTTGAAGAGTTATCAAGCTTCTCTTTCAGGCAGTAAACCGAGAGGCTGGAATCATAATACCTCAACATACAGGGACTAATTTACACATAGCAATACATTAACAGTTCAGTAACTTCCAGGAATTAAGAAGAAATATAGTCCAAAAGCTTGCACACTTGACAGATCGATTTAGATCATTTCTCCATAATGATGGTTTTTAAATTAGAAGACCTACTACAGTTTCTGGGCAGCTTAAAAGCAAAGCAGCACAGTAAGGACTGTTTTAGAGAGGAGATACTGAGGCAGTGGGGGATTTCGAAATAAAACTATATGGATGTACTGGGAGGTGGAAAGGAAAGAAAAGAAAAAAAGAAAATCAAGATTACCATCATCCTTTCAACCCTTCCCATTCAGAAGGATGTGGAGAGAATCTGCATGGTTGCAAACAAAAGCACTACAAAGTGTCATGTTTTTCCAGCTGGGGTTGAAGCTTTGATACATGCATCCTTTCAGCTTTCATTACCAAACATTCTAACCTTTGTTTGCATGAACACATACTACCATACAAAAAAGAAAAGAAAGTTTACTTACCCTAGCAGCTCTAGAAATAGAGTTGGGAGAATTCAAGCCAACAAGCTGGCCAAGGATACGTTTCATTTCCTCTGTTGTTCCTTTTGCATTTGGAACACCTGCAGTTAATTTATAATTATGCTAAAGTTAGCTGTATACAACTATGTATAAATTACCAGTTTGTAAGAGGTTTAAGAATTAAAATACTGAAGTCTTTTCTGAAACATACTTAGGCATCAAACAAAATACTGTTACACCAGCAAGTGGAAAGTACATGCAAGAGTAACACATTTTGTTTTCTTAAACAGAATGATAAATACTGTTTAATAAAAAAGTATTTTAAAATAAATGTACCTGTTTGACAATGACTTTGAATTTGAACATAGGGATGTACCAGCAACTCCGAAACAGATATTCTTTGTTTAGGATTTCTTATTAAACACCGCTGCAAATGAAAAAAAGAAGAATGCTTTGCCTATAAATTAAGAATTTTCCTAAGAATTAACAGTGAGGATCTTTAAAAGACCCTGTAGATGCATGTCAGAACTTTTTACTGCCAAACTAAATACTCAGAAAGACTCAACTCACAATACAATAACAGATTAACCTAATTGCCCTCATTAGCGATTATCTTCAGAGTAAAGTTTGGTATCCTGTTTTACTCAAGCAACAATGTCTGAAGAGGTGAAGCCCAGAACCTACAATATCCTTTTATTCCAAATGACACAAAATGACCCCGAGGTTTGAAAGTTAAGGGGATAAGCATTTCTGGATTTCAGTTTGTTACGTGCTGAGCAACACAATTAGGGCTCAAGTTAAAGCATAGGCCAAGTTTCAAAAGCAGACAAATATACAGGGTTAGGGAAAGGGATGGCATGTACAATAGCTGCTGTATTCACTTTGCATTGTTCAGCCAAAGGAGTTAAGTCAGACCACTTTAAGTATTTACTTGTTTATTTGCTATTGAGCTGAAAATAGACTTTTAATATAGAAACTACATGAAATAGCTCTAGCTTCTTTAGGTCTTCTTTTGGAATAAGGCCTCTTAGTACAAGTAGCAGCAAGCATTTATTTGTAAAAAAAGTTTCTCAAGCACAACTCATTCAGTTTCAGAAAATATGCTTTAAATAAAGAAATTGCCATTACTTGAATCAAAATTAATCTTAAGGGACAGTTACCTTTAGCACATCTTGAAGATCCTTCTCAGCAATATCTGGGAATTCTATTTCATAACTAGGATCAACAATAGCATGCAGTTTATTAATTGGATTTGTTATATGTTGAAATGGAGTCCTTCCATATGTCATACAGTACAAAATGCATCCCAATGACCACACATCACTTTTGGGACTTATCTAATATAAAAACAAAAAAATTAAGATTACTCCTCTCTTAAATTGATTGAAGGGTCAGCTCCTTATGTAATTGTAAAGTTATTTCACTTAACAGTATATCTATTTTACATTAGATAACAGATCTTAGTAACTATCACACAAAATCACCAAACCAGCATGCCATTATCTACTAAGACAGTGATGAGGCTTCATTCACTAATATTCCATAAGAAAGCTATTTTTATTAGTTATTTTTGAAAATCAACTTACTCAAACAACTAACCTAAAATAAAATGTAAAGGTAGTCCTTAACAAGTTGAACAGCAGGATTCTAATTTTGGTTTTATGAGTAAATAAAAATAAAAGCATACTAAATTAATTCAACCCAAAAACCAGTGAGACATCACAGCTATGTCCCCAAAGTGGGAAGCCATAGTTCAGTTCCTCTGGGTTTAAAGGATCCAGATTTCAACCACCACACCTGAGCTCTTCCTTACAGGAGAACTTTCCACTTCTGTTGAAGCTGAAGCATTTTTAAGAAAAGCACATAGGTTGGGGGAGTAGGGGAGAGGAAGGAGGTGGGGAAAGAGGCACACAGACAGCCTGACTCCCAGCACAATGTTTAGATTTGTGCTTGGATGAGCTGAGCTCCAGAACAAGTCTGCACTTCGCATACAATTTTTCAAAATGTAAAAAAGGTAAAAAGTATCATCCTTAAAAGAAATCTGTCTATAAAACATCCTACTCTGTGTTTAGAACGACAAAATTCTGTTTTGCTACATAGTAATACTTCCATCGAACTGTTAAGAAGTCACAATCTTTGAATGTGTATATGCACATACATATGAATATGGATAATTTTTTTAATACCTTCCCACAAAACTATGTACCCCTTAACTGAAGCTTGACTGCCAATATGAAATGGCTTTCCTTCAGTACTTTCTTCATAACTGACATTCTGTTGCCCTGCTGAAGTTAAAAGCTCTACAATACACAGTACTCTGTAGCATAGAAAAATTAACAGGATACACAGAACTCATACATGTGCCCCCTAACATACTAGACTTCATTGTATAATCTTATAAGAGACTTTATTAGGTATCACTCATTTCTTGCAAAACCTGCCTCTCAAAAGAATTCAAAAATAGGACAATGATACAAGCATCATCATATCTTGTTGTTTACGCAAACATGCTAACAATGGTTTATATCAGAAAGCAAGTTTTCTTGCTTTCAGAAAAAGATTTCTAAGCCATGGTTATTTATGCAGAACGCTAAAATATAGATGTGCAGCAGCTAGCAGTACCATAAGAGCTCCACCAATTTTTGGCAGCACAATAGGCAACCAAGAAGTGACCAAGGAATGATTCTTTCACTTGACACCACAGAATATCCTCCCAGAAACACCCGCTGAAAGCTCTAGCATGTGGAGTGATTTCAGTGCAAAGAAGGACTTGTCAGAGATGCACAGCATGATGGATCCTTAAGATGCTCAAAAGGCTTTTGTAACATTAGTCAACAGTACAGCCTCTGATATGTGAGAGGCTGCATGCATTTCACTGTACTCTATATTGCTGTTCAATGCCATTCACGTTGATAACATAGTAGAAGACTTTTATATTGCTCCATAAAAATGGATTTTAAAATATTCTTACATTTATTAGTCAGTTTAGGTATTATCATTATATTATCAGCTCCTCCAATGCCCAAGCCTGTGCATCTGTTTTGTTTTCAATTTTACTTATTAATTCAGCACTTACATTTTTTTAAACACCATCTGCAAAATGCTTTTAGGTAGTTGAGAGGAATGAACTTAGCGTTCACTCTCCGCTCACCATCATCGTGGCACAATGGATTTCCTTGTGTTCTAGTTTCAGTGGAGGTTTTTCAGAAAACTAAGTCTTTATGTGCCTGAACTACTTTCTTCTTAACATGAAGAGAATAGGAGAAAAAAAAGATTATGTTACCTTAGATCGAGATTTCCCATTTTCTCCATAGGAAGACAAATCTTTTATTGCTTCCGGTGGCATATAATTCATTGTGCCAACCTAGGCATTAAAATGTAAAAATATTCCTTTAAGTGAAGCATGCACTTAATTTAACTCACTTGATAGATTTTTCTCTCAAAGCACTGAAAAGCATCTTGAAAATTTGTTTCTATTAAGGCTGAAGGCCATTGTTATTACATTCAATAAAAAACATGTAAAAGAGTCATATATATGAATATTTACATATACACATATAAAACCATTTAGCATAAAATTTCAGTATTCATTGATGTTACTACATTAATCAACATAATCAGCAAGTACTATAGCACTTTACGGAAAAGTGTACATCAATTTTTCAGAAGTATTTCACCTGAGAATCTTTAATGATGCTTGTCACATCTGGCTGCATTTGGTTTGCAATGCCAAAGTCAATTAGTTTTAACATTCCATCGACTATCAGAAAGTTGGCTGGTTTCAGATCACTGTGAATAATGCCTGTAAAATAAAGTTTAAAGTCAATCCAGGTTTAGTCAACCCAAGTTACTACTGTGGGGGTTTTTATTGCTCAATTGCCATAACCCCTGCAGAGAGAGAAGGTGCCAATCAGCTTTACCTGGGCAAAACCTAGTTATTCTTTGCAGATTTCATAAAGTGTTTCCATTTCTTTTTAAACAGTTAAGACTTGCATGAGCTTATGTTTTGAATTATTACTTATTCAAACCTGCAGGCACCCCAAAATAGCTCCAAGAGACTCGAGTTGCATAGTTTCTCTCAGTTAGGGGTAGGCCCTCTGGCTGGATGTGCACATTGCTATAGTGAACTGCTGTTCTGGAGCAATTCAATGCCCTGTCCACTCCTGTAGCTTTCTCTTACATAATCAGCTAAGCAGGTACTTAAAATAAAAAAATTATATTGCTTAGTCTGATGTTTTCTGCCTCCTGATCTCAAAGGTACCACTCACTGAGGATTACATATGACTGACCTCTCACAAACTCTACTCACATGATTATGAATTTTGATTATTATCCATATAATCAGTCAATCCATCTTGGAGTTTTGCAAAACTGTTTGTTTCAAGGACACATCATGTAGTATGTAGCCTGTGCTTTAGTAGGTTTTGCTGTCTTTCTATTTATTGAATGTTCTAGTGTTCTTGTGCTGTAAAGAGGTGATACTCTCTGCTATATGTACAGGTCTCTTCACTTTTTTCTCTTAAATAGGAAAACGATCCAAATCCGCTCTCTCCTTTATATTATACAGCCAAACAGCATACAGACGCATGCACTTCAATTACAGGTAAAGATGAAAGGAAGGCCTGAAGAACTATGTGGAAAAGCTGAAACATTATGTCAAAGGAAAGACAACAGAGCTGTGTAAAAGCTGTCATTAACATCAAAGCTTCTCCGGAGAAGATGAGTGGCTGAAATTTGAGTCTAATGGAGAACAAGCAGTTATATACAAGGAGTATATAACGTAGTCCAATACAGAAAAGACTATTTTCTGGTTGTTGCAAGGAAATAGAAAGCATTATGCGACAGTGATACTTGGAGATCCCTTTGAGTTAACAAAGTCAGTCAGCAAGTCTGCTTCTGCATCAATATTTACTCTTGTCTTTTGTTTCACTGAAAATTTTTTTTCACAATACAGTAAATACCCATCTTTAAAGATCACTAGGCTTACACCAAAACTAAGCAGTACCACCTCTGAAACTGAAACACATTATCTCTCCCATATAGCCTATACAAATACCTAGAATTATTTAAGAATACCATATTCATGGATTGTGTGAACAGCTTCCAGCATATTTTTCCAATAGCTCTTTCGTTCCAATGGATCAATGTTTTTTTTCTTTTTGAGCCAGCTATTGAGATCAATATTTCCGCACTCCATTACCATATAGATATGATGCTCAGTAATTTCACTAAAAATAAATAAAAATACTTACGTTAAAATTTAAGGCAACTTCTTTATATAAAAAGATACTGGTTTAATAAAATTAGTGTTTACTCACTAGCCATAAAGGCGGATGATCTTATCACTATGTTGCTGCAGTTTACTCAAATGAGCAATTTCATTTTTATAGCTCTCAACAGTCTGTTGATCAGCTTCCTCTAGATTCACATATTTGACAGCATACAGCTGCTTCTTTTCATTCAGTACTTGAAACACCTGTAAAACAGTATCAGTTAATAACTTCATTCAATCCCAGTTCTAATTTACCATGGCCCTTCATCTCACCACAGCCAGAATTTCAAAGGAAAAGCGTACCTTTTTGAAAGGAAAAAGCAACACTACATTTACAAAGAAGTTCATACAAGTCAGCATGAAGAAAAATTAAGAAGCCACCAGTTACAACAGAAACAACCCTCTGTCAGAAACCATCTTGGTACCACATTATATTTCACTAGGTGTATTTGATCACAAGTCTGAACTGTTCCTAAGATGAAGCATACAAAATTACACCTCCCACAGAGGTAAGGGTTTGACCTGCCACTGCACATCCATTTAGTCACACCAAGATGATTTGGAGGTTAGACCACATGGCACATGAGAAGGGGCTGAGAGCACTGAGTCCATCCAGTCTGAAAATGAGAAGGCTACAGGGAATCTTATTGCTGTCTTCAACTATTTAAAGGGAAGGCATAAAAAAGACAGACTCCTCTTGAACCATCAAAGTATGAGAGGCAACATGCATAGCTAACAAGGAAAACTGCAATTAGATATCAGGAAATTTTTTCCACCATCATGTAGTCAAACAGGGGAACAGGTTGTCCAGAGGGGTTGTCCAGAGGGGCTGTGAAATCTCCATGCTTGGCAATACTCAAAACTCGACTGCAAAAGACAACAAGCAACCTGCTCTATCTAGGCCTTGCTTTAAGCAGACCATTAGCCCAAGAGACATGCAGAGGCCCCTTCCATCCTACCTCATTCTACAATTGTACGCTGCCAACACAGGAAGCTTTTCTTCCTGGAGGTCCCTGCTGACTGGAAGCTGGCCAGCGTTATTCCAATTTACAAGAAGGGGATGAGGGAAGACCCAGGAAACTACAGACCTGTTAGCCTAACCTCAGTTCCTGGAAAAATTACAGAGATCATCATACTGGGTACCGTCAAAAGGCATTTAAAAGAAAATGCAATCACCAGGCACAGTCAACGTGGGTTCACAAAGAGAAAGCCCCATTTAACTAATTTGATATCCTTCTACCACGAGGTCACCCACCCAGTGGATGAAGGGAAGGCAGTGGATGTAGTTTTTCTGGGGTTTAGTAAGGCTTTTGATACTGTCCCTCACAGCATCCTTCTGGACAAGTTGTCCAACTGTGGAACGAATAGGTTCACAGTGCACTAGGTAAAGAACTGACTCAATGGCAGAGCTCAAAGGGTTGTAGTGAATGGGGCTACATCTGGCTGGTGACCAGTCACTAGTGGTGTTCCTTAGGGTTCAATTCTAGGGCCAGATCTGTTCAATGTATTTATCAATGATCTGGATGCAGGAGTTGAATGCACCATAAGCAAGTGTGCTGATGATACTAAACTGGGAGGTGCTGTTGACTCTCTTGAGGAACAGGAGGCCTTGCAGAGGGATCTACATAGATCAGAGCATTGGGTAGTCACCAATGGCATGAAATTTAACAAGTCCAAATGATGAATTCTGCACCTGGGACAGAGCAACACCAGGCACAAGTATAAACTGGGAGAGGAGTGGCTAGAGAACAGCCCTGCAGAAAGGGATCTGGGGGTGCTGGTCAACAGCAGCTCAGTATGAGTCAGCAGTATGCCCTGGCAGCCAAGAGGGCAAACCGCATCCTGGGGTGCATCAAGCACAGCACAACCAGCCGGTCAAAAGAGGGGATTATCCCACTGTATTCAGCATTACTGCGGCCTCACCTCGGGTACTGTGTGCAGTTCTGGGCCCCACAATTTAAGAAGGATATTCAAGTGCTTGAATGTGCCCAGAGGAGGCAACAAAGCTGGTGAAAGGGGCTGGAAGGAATGTCCTATGAGGAGCAGCTAAGGACTTTGGGCTTGTCTAGTTTGGAGAAAAGAAGGCTGAGGGGCAAATTCATTGCTCTGTACAGCTTTCTGAGGAGGGAATGTGGAGAGGGAGGTGATCTCTTGTCCCTGGGATCCAGTGATAGGATGTGTGAGAATGGTTCAAAGCTGCACCAGGGGAGGTTTAGACTTGACACTAGGAAGCATTTCATTACCAAGGGTGGTCAAACACTGGAACAAGCTTCCTTGAGAGGTGGTCAACATCCAAATGCCTCTTAACACTGACAGGCTTGGGCCAATGCCCTTAATAACATGCTTTAACTGTTGGTCAACCCTGAAGTGGTCAGGCAGCTGGACTAGATGATCATTGTAGGTCCCTTCCAACTGAAATATTCTATTCTATTGTTATTCTCAATTTATTACTCTGGATTAATAGAATGATGCAAGATTCTTAATTTGTTTGCCTCAGTCTTCACTGGCAACCTCTCCTCCCACACCTCTCGAGTGGACGGACTGCAAGACAGGGCCTGGGG
>JANHGO010000042.1:95871499-95901271 GCA_024606505.1 Aquila spilogaster
GGTCCAGAGGAGGGCCACAAAAATGGTCAGAGGGCTGGAGCACCTCTCCTATGAAGACAGGGTGAGAGAGTTGGGGTTGTTCAGCCTGAAGAAGAGAAGGCTCCAGGGTGACCTTACTGCTGCCTTCCAGTACTTAAAGGGGGCTTATAAAAAAGATGGGGACAAACTTTTTAGCAGGGCCTGTTGCAGTAAGACAAGGGGTAATGGTTTTAACCTAAAAGAGGGTAGATTCAGACTAGATATAAGGAAGAAATTTTTAACCAGGAGGTTGGTGAAACACTGGCACAGGTTGCCCAGAGAGGTGGTAGATGCCCCATCCCTAGAAACATTGAAGGTCAGGCTGGACGGGGCTCTGAGCAACCTGATCAAGTTGAAGATGTCCCTGCTCACTGCAGGGGGGTTGGACTAGATGACCTTTAAAAGGTCCCTTCCAAACCAAACTATTCTATGATTAAGATATTGCAACTTTTAAAACCAATTTCCCATCTCTTATAACACACCCAGACTGTTTCTTCTATCACTAGAAAGCACACAGCTTGATTACTCAGTACCACTTCGGTTCTGTCAGTTTCTGCATATGCAAACATGAAACCAAAATAAAAGTAGGCACAAAGGGTCATAAATATAAACCAAGTTTAAATAAATATGATTAAATAAATGTGTTTAAAATTTTGAAGTCTAGACATACAGGGATTTTTTGAACAAAATTCTCGTGCTCTTTTCCATGACTATTTACTGAATTGTAAGATGCCTGAAAACCAATAAAGTAGACCTGGTGTTGACAATAGCTGTCACTTTTTAAGATAGCACTTCTCACTCCTCAGTTTTGCAAGGGAAGCCTATTTTAAGTGAGTACAGTAATTGCACCATGAGAGCTTGAGCATCCTCCATCCAAGTAAGCTACTGATGAAATGGCAACTACCAAATATTTTTAATTAAAAAAATTGAAAAGCTTTAAAACAAGGTCAATCTTAAGTACTTATCTCAGATACTTAAAGCCAGTTCAGGAAAATCCATGCATTTAAAACAAAACACCAGAGGATTTAGTGGACTGAACTTAAGGGTAAGATTAGAGATACTCAGTTCTAAAACTAGCTCTAAGCTCTCTGGGCAATTTTTGGCAAGTCAAAAAGATACTTTTAAAAAAAGAGAGAGTTTTAAATAGAAATGTTATCATTGAACTTAAGGATGCAATTTATATTTCACTGCATGCCTCAAAGTAACCATTTCACTTTCTGTGTGCTGCAGACTAAGTACTACGTAGGCTGTTACTGAAGATTAACCAATGAGAGCATGAATCAAATTTCCCTTACAGAAATTCTTAGGCTGTCCCTGTGACTAATACTACAGGTGAAACAGAGGTGTGGGAGACAGAAGAAAACCGACAGAAGAGAAATCTAACTCACACAAAACTGGTTATGTTGGTTTTGTTATAATTCTTTATCTTCTGAACAAGAGGTTTTGCCAAAACTGTTTCCCAAGCTCCTGTGACCCCAAATTTCCTTATAAAAAGCAGCTAACTGTGCTTAACATGCTGTAATAATTGAAGCACCATTTTCATAATAATACATTAATTCAGTTGTTATTGCAGGCTATCTGAAGACTCAGATAAAACAGCATTGTACCAAATGTAATGTGTGCTGTTTCTTCTGCATCCATGAGGGAGAAAGTCTAAGCATAGCATTAAAGTGACAAATTCCTAGATTCTCTGGGTCACTCAAACACTTTGTACATGCTAGTAGTACTAGGCACTCCTTATTAGATGACTTCAACATGTTTGTTTACCATACAACTACTACTGTGTAAATGAGTGACTGTCTAAAAGGATAGAAGAGCATCTTACCTTACTTGAGCCTCCACTACCTATTTGCTTTAATATTGTATAAATTCTTCCTTTGATGGCAAGACATTCATGTGATGGTATAGAAGCTGGAACCTGTGTACATACAGAAAAAGTTAAGAAAACATTGATATACATGCAGTAGAACTTGGTAGAGCTCTACTTTTTATCAAGTTAATATGCTTTAAGTTGTCTTGGTCTTTCTGAACAAGATAAAGTGTAGTAAAGCTAAGCTTTAAATATGTCTTGAAAGCTAAAGATCCCAATAGCAGAAGTATTTGTATAATGATCATCACTTGGCATGTTAACATCACTAAACTCTTACAAAAGATACCAATGCTTTTCACACTGGAAATCAAGAAAAGGGTGTTCTTTATAAGGCTTCTCAGATCATTAGAGACACCTCCCTCTTTACAGATAACGTTGGAAGCTTTGTTTAAATCCAAGACACTTTCAGTCACAGCACGCAACTAACTTAGAGCTGTACTCAAATCACCTATTTTATTTGAAGCTAACTACTAGCTAGCAGACTTAAGTGCTGTGAAGCTGAAACAGCCTGTCTTGCCTGTACCTGCTATACCAAACTGTAGAACGCCCACAAATTTTAAGTGTTAATCCTCTGGTAGGAAGCTTAAACCTATCCCCCAATTCTATCTACAATTAGGAAGATTCCTACCTGAATATGCAATCCATCTAAGGTAATCCATTTTTACATGATTTCAGGCCACTACAAATGCATCAAAATTTGTGAAGTCTAACAAAATGCAGAATGAATGTAATTCTTCATTCTTTTACCTCCCTCAGACTCTTATGATTTGCAATACACACCGCTTCTCTTTATGGGTACTCCACTGTAGTGTGTAGTACAACTATAAAAGCATAGCAGAACAAAAATAGTGACTCTAGTTCTTGTCTCTGTCACGAAGTAGAATCTGAAACAGCTTAGATTTCAGACTTAAAGGCTTCAGGATTTTGACACAACTGAACTGATTTTTCAAGAGATGACTTATTTTACCTAAATTCAGAAATACATATGAAGAAACAGTTATTTTAAGAATAAGCAATACAGACTACTTTCCATTACTCATCCAGGAAGATGAACAGCAACTTTAGATTGAAAAAAAATATATACATACATGCATATATTTAACATAAAGTAGTCTCCAATGAAAATATGTACTGAAAAATGGCAAAAGACAGCCTAAAATCATTACCTGCAAGCCAGCTTGATTCTGAAATGGAGTTGCTGGAGTATGTGGCAAGAAATATGGCAGCTGGCTGTACGGAGTAGAAATTTGACATCCTGGTAGAAAGTTGGTCTTTACAACTGGCGTTCTGAAACTAAAGGAAATTATGAACAATATCTGCATTTAGTTGTATTTTTTTAAAGATTATTCTAACAACAAAGTTGAAATTTTCAGTGCTGCTTGAAAGTTAAACGCTGTTGACTAGCAAAAGCCCAAGCCTCTGCTACATTCAATAATTAGCATTAAGACAACTTCAACTTCTTGACTTTGAAGTCCTTTAGAAGTACACTTAAACTATAACATACTTAGGAAATATTTCTTAAAACAGTAATTAATTAAATCCCCATCTTCAGATACTAGCCAGCACTCTGCATAAACTGGACAATGAAAGCACCATATAATTGGAAGAGCTGACCATAAGACAGCACGATAGTCTAAGCCACAGTCAGTTTTCTTTAGCTTATTGTTCTTTATTCCAAACTTTTTTAGATTAAGAGACTTTTTTTTTTTTGAAGTGAGCATATTGAGACAAACAACTTCAAGGCAATCACGAGAGGTTTTTTGAGAACTTTAGCTATGCTGTATATTAGCAGAAAGATCATGTATTTACGGAAACTAAAGATTGCAAGAAACCCTTTATGTTTTTTCATTTGTTCCCTTGATATGTCTACCATATATTTAGTTATATTACAAAATAAATGTTTTTTCCACAGTATTTACAGAAACTGATGCTAAGATTAGAACTGGATAAGAAATTATATGCCTAGGACTTTTTTTGTAGAGAATAAAGTGACAAAAGTTGGGAAAAAAACAGTCAAAACCAGTCAAAAGCACAGTTCTCACTGAACACAAAAGCACTCAACAATTCTGCATGCTTACCATATGTCATACATACTGTGTGTAATGAGAATTTATTTTTAAAAAATTTACATATTATCACAAGTTGAAAGAAACAAGAACAGAATCTATTCAATGACTACTTTTATCAAGGTCCATCATAAGATGATGTGCTTCATTCACTACATATATTCTAAATTCTACAGCTACAGAGACAGAGGTCCTACCAACAGGAACCGTGCTTACTCATCATATAGCCTTGACCTATATGATTCATCCTAGAGACTTATAAAAATAGTAAGTAATCATGTAATTAGAAAGATTTATTAACATATGCACAGGGGTTTATGCCTAATGTAAGACTGCATGGATAAACAAATGCTAGCATTTCCTAACTTGAGTGCTCAATTCTTGCAAGCCTCTAGATTCCTTACACTTTTTTTTAAAAAATAAAACCCAGACATTTGCATCATGGGAACCAGACTGATACACAGTTATCAGTTTAAAAAGCCTGTCAGCCACAAAAAACAAGGCATCCAGAAGAAAGTGTCATATAGCAGGGATCAGAGAAAGAGGTAAATGCTGTCATAAGGACTTCTTGATTTGATGTACTTCCAAATGCTGAAAAGCTGACAGGGAAGACAAAGTTCTCTAAATGAAATCTGAATCTTAGAAGTCAGGCATTTGACATCAAGCATTGGAAGCACTCAAATCTAGTTTGCTATCTGAACAGAAAAGCTTAAGAAACCCTGTTGAAAACTGCTAAAGTCTTTCCACAGATCGACTACCATTTATGAGTGTATAGCTCAAAGAAGTAGCTTACCAGTCCATATAATCACTATATGTGGTGCTTGGTGTTCCACAAACATGTGATGGATCACTTTTCTTAGAAACAGCATCTGGTGGTGATAATCCTTTTGAAATGGAATGACCAGATTGTTCAAGGCTTGATTGTTTTCCCTACAGAGGGCAAAACAAAGTATTATTCCACAAAAGGAGCCACAATTGAGAACACAGAAATCATTTTTTTCAACGTGTAAAGCCTGCTGCAGCTAGAAAACCACTACGTACTCCTGTTACTTTACCTCTCTGTAGCAGCTTTTCTGTGTCACTTCTTGACTTGGCCATTTTTTTCTGGCGTTAACACAGTTTAGTTTAATCTGATCCAATTGCTTTCTATAGCTTTCACCAGAACTAGATTGTTGCTGTTGACTTTCCAGACTCCTTGGCTCTGGTATCTTCAGCTCCTGATGCTGGATTTTATTTTCTGGGGGAAAAAAAAAGTCAGATAAAGACTTGATATTTAGTACTTGAAACAGTTTCTGGCAGATTTATCCCACAGTTTCTAGAATAATTTTACCTCATTTTCTGTATCAGAATAAATGAACACAGTTGACTTACTGGAATCAGGCATTAAAAGGCATTAATGTCATCTTCAGGATTCATATTCCATTCAGTGTAGTGACATGGCAACTTTATTCAGAATCTTAGGATACTACTATATCAGTAACAGAGATACAACTATTTCCTTCATCAACACACAGAACAAGATCATATTCATAATTTTTACTACAACATCCTGGGACACTAGCAGGTTTATAAAGCACTGAAGATAAGCTTACTGCAATACTTCAGAAGTCTGTTGTGTGTGACAACAGGCAGCCTACAAGCTGTAATGACTGAAGCCAAAGGCATAAAGGGAGAAGGCATGCTCCATCTCATGGTTCCTTCTGCAGACATAATAGGACAGTGAATTGGTAGAAGATTGCAGGACAGGCTGCAGATAGCACAGCCTAAGACTGCTCCTGCACATGGTCATTCAGTTTTCTTTTCCAATGACTAGAAAGCAGTATTCCATGCTAAGCAGAAGCTGAGTGCAATTCAGTTACCAAAGGACTGAGCTACTACAACCAGCATCTCATCTGGAAGCTTGAATGAAGCACAAACAGGGACAGTATGACCTGAAACCCAAACTGTTCCCAATGCAAGTCCATGGGAAAGGTTTCGCAGGGTGTTGAGGGGACACTGAAGTTGAAAAAAATCACTGTTTTTCAAATGAAATCTTTCTTTCCTACAATAGGTAGGTATGTATATAATCCTAAATCCAGCTCTTGCAATATTAGACATTTTCACCAAATTTCTTCAGGAAGATCAGAAATCAGAAAGCCATCTAGGGAACTAGGTTTCTAATGAAGCACAGAACTGGCAAGTAACTGTAAAAGATTAGTACACATATTCCATATTCCACGATGTTGGTGCTAAGTCATTAGTAGTAACCTTCTAAATTTTACCAGCCCTGAAATACTTACTATAAATCTGAGTTGTTTATAACATTTCCCAGAAAGACCACAATGTAAAGTGGTCTCACACCGCCACTATTTCTATGTCATGGGGTGACTTCACACAACAGTCAAACTCCATGTATTAGATAAATACATAAGTAGAGCTTAGGCTATTTCTCAAATACACCAAAAACACCTGTTTCTAAAATAAGTTAAAACTCATTCCTCAAAAGTACATTAATAACGCAATGAGAATCTCAGCCATTCGAATGGTAGCACAACTTAGATTTCTTTAAAAATAAAATTTCTAAATATTACAATACAGTTAAGGCTGAAACACTATGTTGTTTAAAGCAAAAGCATTTACAGTACTCAAAGGTGTAACAGTGCATTTGATTGACTGAAATTTAGTAAGTCTCTAAAGAGTACACATTTATTTAGTACAAGTGTCATTCACACAAAGGATTCCTGCAGTACAAATTCATAAATTGGATTGCACTGAGTATATGGAAAGAACAAAGAAAATAATTCAGGGGTTTTTCACAGGACATAGGAAAAGAGGAAAACAATTTGCCTTTTGACAAAGTGTTTTCACACTTTTGGAAAACCTCATAAGAAAGTAACTATGCCATTAAAGAAACTTATTTATTCTATACTTTGCCCAAAGATTAAGATGCATGCATATGCTGTGGTAAAACTCAGGTGAGGAAAACACTATATTACAACAAGGTAAGAAATCCCCAAAGTGACATAAAGTTAGCATGTACATGGGGCAGTGAAGCTGACCAAAGACAACAGATACTTAACAGTTGAAACCAAGAAAAAGAGAAGCCTGACCAAGGCGGAAGCAATTAATTCAGCTGTGAAGAATCCTAATCTCAGAAATAGTCTGATACATAAACAGCAGCAGAAAAAGCTAGAGTTTCATGTAATGGATAAGCAGGATAGAAAGAGCACTGAAAGCAACAGATGACACGGACATTCTGAATTCAGAGAGAATTGCGGGAGCTTTGCACTTTTTTTTCTAGTGAAAGACAATGTCATGGTCTCACCTTTTTAACCTTACTTCAGCCAAAAGAATCTCAGATTAAACTTCAACAAAAAAATTAGAGCTATAGCATCTATAGGGTAAGCTAGGAGCATGTATAAGGAAAGTCACAGGAGAAGCAAACTACTATAATTTGAGTCTGTCTCAAAAAAAAAAAATCTAAACAACCCCGTCAAGAACATTATAATGCTTAGTTTGAATTTTCCTCAGCCAACATCCACCTTTTTTTGGTATAAACTAGCACTGCTATCTGACACTCTGGCAATATTTTTTCTACGCTCAGGCTGGCAAGTCTTAATCTGAAATCTTGCATTGTTGCTATGCCAATGCCTATTTATGTCATGTGTATTGTAAGAGCTAAGGACATAATGAATTAGCATTATACTGTGACATTTTACTTCAAGCCCAGCACTCCATACTTTTGGGCAGTGTTGCAGTGGGGATTTTTTGTGGGGTTTGGCAGGGTGGATGTGGGGGGGTGGGTTGGCTTGCTTGGCTTTTTTACTACTTTCACAGGTACCACTCAAAGGCCAAATTTTAATTAAATGCTCCTCAATTCCAAGCAGATCAACTTTTTCAGTTTTTGAAGAATATTTTATTTAGCAAGGCATTTTTTTAAAAATAGAGAGAATTTTCAATGCTTATTCTATTTCAAACTACTGAAACATCACATATTAACAGTTACCTTCTCTTTTCATCGCAAGACTTGCGTCCATTTTGGTTTTGAGAGTTATAGTTGAATTGGTAGCTGTTTCTAAGCTGTTCTCATCCAACATCTGCAAATGTAAAGAATTTTTTCCTTGTAAGGACTAAAGAAAACAAAAAGCATCTTAAAAAGAATCAAAGGAGATCCCAAGCACAGTGTCTGAAAGACATTTCTTTATGATAATTAATGACCGATGCACCACAAAGGAAACACGCTTCAGAAAACAGTGCAGGGTACACAGACAAGTATTACCGATACTATTTTTAAATCCATCAATACTGTGAATTTCCAATCATACAGTTTCTATTACAAAGACCTAAATGCTTTCTATTCTTGAATTTTCTTTCAGGGGGCACAGGACATAAAAATGCAAGGCATAGCTTAAAATTAATCTTTATCAAAAGCCATAATTTACAGCTCCATAGAGCACTTAATGAACTCAATTAAATGGACTTCATTGAATACAGTACTTCCCATGATAAAACTCATGGCTGAAAGGGCTCCTGTAGTCAAGATGAAATGTGTTTATCCCCTCTTCATAAATCATATGACAGATGTATTGTTCAGAGAAAGCTCTTTCTTAATGCCTGATTATGCATAACAATTTTCAAATTCAAAACCACAATGAATGTTTCTATTCACAATTGATTACTTAACATAAAGGCAAATTCTACCTTATTTCTTTCTTGAATTGAAGAAAGTGTTATTTTTTTCCTTTTTAATACCATAGGACAGCCAGGTAGAGTTCCTTGTATCTATTTTAAAGAGATTTAGATTACCTGTAAGTCTCCCAGGTTGTATGAGTCACCCCCACTAGATTTCAGTTCTGATGGTGGAAAAGGTGCAACAAAGGCTGTACATCTGGAGCTGGGTATTTGCCTATTGAGATAACATTGTTAATTATATCACATGCCAACATATAATGTAACAATTGCCTTTTGTGAACCAGATGAAAAACACAGTTGCGTGAAGACTTTTGGCTACAAGTTTCAAATATACAGAAAAGCAGGCACACTCTGACAGCCCAGTGAGAAACAATACAAGAAATCTCTAACAATGCCACCATCATCCTATGAAATGACAGATCACTTAATTGCTTGTCTTCCATAGAAAACAGTAATAAGCTATGGATAAGATCCTAAACCCCAATGGTGTGTTCCAAACTAAATTTTGAAAGACAGAACAATACTATTATGTGAAATGCATCATCCCACTACTTTCACAGATTCAGAATATTGGGCTGTAACTAACTTCTGAGAGGCTAAGTAAGCAGTTTTCACTCTTTTGTTACATATTTCTCCCCAGGTTCCCATTTCTGCATGGATTTAATCACACAGCAATAAGGGAAGAAAGTTAGTGTAACAGACTTGATTTGGCAGGGCAGGGAGCAGAAAGCTTTCTCCCGTTTACTTTCAAGCTATGCTACAGTCAGGTAACATGTAGCAAAATGCTATTTTCATTGGCAGATTCTTCCACTGCTGAACAGTTATTCACAATAAAGTGACCGTAACAACTTTCTTACTATAGTCATTATCATATAGATTATGTTAAAAATGAGGATTTTAAAAATCTTTTGGAAGTTACAAGACTGCCTTATATCTTATTTTAGAAACTGGAATACACAAATGTAAAAGTTACTTTGAACAAAACTTATTTTTGCCTTACTCTCCGTTTCTTTTGAGCCTACTGATTAGCCAGAACAAGAAACTGATCTCCGCATACTATTCAGATTCTTTGTATGAGAGCAAGATATGAAATAGGTTATTTCAATTCCTACTGCAACTATAATGACTATTTGTCAAAAATCTTTAGATGAATGCTAACATTCTTAACATCTGACATTTCCACTATCCAATAAAAACACTGTTGAAAAGGAACATTAAAATCTGTTGTGCTGTAGTAAACCCAATAACCATACCTCTTCATAACACTAGCTGTAAGTGGTATATCCATCATCTTCACATCATCACCAGCATCAGTTACCAGTTTAACAGGAACTCTCCCAAAGGGGCAAGCCTAAGAGCAAATTGAAAGTTATCATCAGGTATGTAAAGCAGAATGAAAAGTTTAAGATTTTGAAGCAAAATGTTACATGTGTTACCTGGTTAGATTTGTTTAGTGGTCTTAAGGGATTGTGGTAATTAACTAGAGCATCAAGTTCATGTGACTTCTCCTCCCTGAAGGCAAGAAAAAAAACAAACAAAAAACCCACAGCACTGTAGCATGCATTAGGTTTTGGTTTAAATGATGTTTTAAGAAATAAAATAAGAAATCAAGACGTTACCCAAGCAAAAGTCTGGTAACAGTAGAAGAATTTTCACCAGAATCATTCCTTTTTATGCTTCTGTGATTTCCAGCTATGCTCTGAAGTCCAGACTCTTGTGTACTTGATACTATAAGGTAAATTAGTTAGAATTATTCAGGTATTACTAAAGATTGTATTTGGTTCAAAAGAAAAAATGTTCTTTAAGTGAAATTTAAAAATACATACATTTGCAGTAATCTAGTATCAATGACATATCACTACTTTCTACTGATGTAGACAGATACTTTATGTAATTATATAAGATACATTAATTCAGATAAAAAGAGAAAAAAACCAAACACAGACTTACAACCAGAAGGAGCTTTCCAGGATAAGCACAAAATGGCCTGTAACAATTGTTAAATATATTAGCTACTTGTTTTCTACACAGTTATAGTTGTAAACTATGTTTAAACACATAAAAGGGAGATTCAAGATGTCCAAAGACTATCCAAAGCAATTTAACTTCTAACTGTAAAACCTCACTGTTAATCTTATCCTCTACGCAGAAGGAATACAAGCACCAAAAACACTGGTTTGAATAGTATCTTGGGGGAGTGAGGAAGAAACCCACACTTTCAGAACAAGATGATTTTCCAAATCTACATTCTGAAAATAAACCTCCACTCCAAAACAGCATCATCTGAAGGATGCTTCTGAAGCTTGCTCCACAAGGATTCCTCAGAAGATTTAAAACTGCTTACATTTGGATTCTTTTGTTGTTCATTCCAATTATTTATCAGCACACATGATGAGGACACCCACACCTAAATAACTGCAATAAATACTAAATTAAGCATCAAAACCTAGCTTGTTTCAGAGGTAGTATCTCAAAGGCACAACTGTCTAGACAATCCCTACAAAGACCCTGCTACTAGAGACCCAAGATACTGATAATATCCTTGACCTGCCCTGTTGTCCTCATGTTGAGCACTTGCTTTGGGGCTCTGACTTCATTTATGTGGTGTTTCATTTTGATAGACCATTTTTGTGCTACATCAGTTATGTTTCTGTAGATCCATCAGGATTTAAAGCATTTAAAGGGTGCCTGCAATTGCTACTTTTTTATAACTTTCACTAGAACTGAAAAGGCTGCATGCTTTTGCAATCACAACATGAATAGGTAAGTCTTTCACAGGCACACCTTCTTTAGGTTTTTCAGTATAATTTCTGGAAGGCTGCATACTAAATCCCTAACTACCTACTGTGTCAGAGGTAGAAGACAGGAATCAGGACATCAGAATTACCAATCATCAATTAAACACTTGTTTTTCTCCTTCAGATTCTCCTTCTTGCTCTTAGAAAGAAAGGCACTTTAAATACAGACAGTTTTAGTCACTGAAACCCTGAGAAGCTTCCCAATTTCAGTTACTAAACATGGTTTTCATACTGACAAATCCTGGGCTGAAAGAAATTTCAAAGTTCACCTCCAAGCCTCCTGACAGAGTTAGGCCACAGACACATTTCCTTCTAGAGCCAACTCTATTAACCGGTTGAAGAATTTACTAACTCAGTGACTTCTTACCAAAGACCTTTTGCTTGTCCCTCCACCTCACTGAATCTGCCAACACAGCACTTAGGAGAGTAATCCCTAATTCATATCTGGTAAATTCAACTGCATTAGTCTAAGCAATTAGTTGGGTTAAATTAAACCAGCTGATTTCACTGATAACAAATTTGAGAGTGGTCTTATAAACCATGCTCTACTGCCAGGTCAGGAAAGATCAAGGTGGGCAATAGCAAACAGCTCATTCATCAGCCCCATCTTAATCCAATAGAGAATCTTACTCAGTTATTGAAGATCTGGCAAAAGTTATGTGAAGTTGTACATTAATCTTAAAATTAAATGTTAAGTCAACCCCTAGTCACATTATTAATGAGCTTTGTGAAAATGAAGTATTATTTCAGACGTACTTTACAGTAAGCAGAAGCAGAAATCAAGTTATTTGAAAAGTCATTCTAGAACCTCAAAACCACAAATACACAGGTCAGAACAACATGGTCATCATCCAAACTATTTTTGCCTAGAGGTGAAGAAGGGAAGGTCATTTCTCAGAACAACAAATGACCAGGAGAAGTCAGAACACACTGATGCAAATACATAACGCTTTAGTAACTGCCCATGAACACGCTGTGTTCATGTGTTACAATATAGACAAGGTAGCTTAATTCTTCATTTAGGGAACATTGTTGAGTACAAGCTATTTTAAGAGCCTTCAGATATACACTAACATCTTAAATTCAGTTATTTTCCTGACAAACCTTTTTAAAAATTGAAATTAATATCTGATTATTCAGGTAGAAAGATCTCTTCCACAATACAAGATTATTTTTTTTTTTTAAAGACAGTCAGACACCAAGGAACATGTATTTTTAAAAAAATCAAAGACAACTATTATGTAATATGATCTTCTACATCACATAAGCCTTGTTTTCCATCAGTATAGGAAATTTGCTTGACCAATAAACAGAATAATTCATGGCTATACACAGCCTCTCAAGAAATCACAATTTAAGGACTTCTATATACCATTTCTCTTAAGATTTTTAAATTCTAGATCAGTTCATTAAAATTAATTTGATATTTTGAGTCCTCCCATGTATCCCTTCTACATTCAGCCAGAAGATAGACTTCTGACAGATGAACACCGCAGTATTAGCTATTTTTCTAGTCCTTAATTTTTTTATAAACTACTTATGCCAATAGACCAAACTACTCAGTTAAATAAGACAACTGCCTCAATATATAATGTAGTTCTAAGTTTTTCTTTACATAACACTGATACTCATAGTTTGAATTAGCAGTTTACCAATCCAGTACCATCACCAGCTCACACACACGCACTCTCCACACTTTTTTTTCATATACACAGAAAGATTTTTTTCTCCAAGCTTACCACTGGATTCTCACATTCAGTTGGTGATCTGCAATACTGCTATTCCTTCAGGCTGAGAACACCTATCTGCCTCATACTATTCATGACTACAGTCAGAGACTGATCTTAAGGGTCTTTTCCAACATAAACGATTCTAAAATGATTTTAATGACCTACATTTAAGTATTATTTTTTCCCAGTTAAACATATTTGATTGCACCTGGTATGTCAAATACTTTAGATTTCTGTGCATGAATGAAAGAGGAGAAAAAGGAATTAAACCAATGGCTTCTAGACTTGCTGCATGGTTTTTATATTTGCATCACTACGCTAACTGCATATAACTCTTGTCAAAAGCTTTCTGAACAATCTTTTGAAGCTGTGAAGAAATGCATTTACACATACAGCATTCCTGTTGGCAAATAAAAAAGCTTTCAAAAGCAGCTCTTTAAATGTAAATACAAAACAGACAAGACAAATGCCTATACACTAAAACAGTCTCTATTGTTCCAGAAGGACCAAACAAATTCACTTAAAGCCAAGTTCAGCAATTCAGGCCACATACATCCCTGAGTTTTGAGATATTTCAAGTCCAGTGTTATTTGCCTCTTAAACTTTTATCTTTAAATAGCTGGATTAATACTTGCATTTTTCAAATACCTAATGTTACAAGTTCATATAAATGAAATACTACATCAGCCTACTCTTCCCCCAAAGTTCACTGCTTCCTAAACAGCAAACGGGCTTTTGACATGTATTCTCTCATATGTATTCCCTTAGCTTTGCAGCATGTAAAGCCAATATCATCAGATAGAAATTGTACAATCCATGAAGGATATTCCACAGGATATTCTCCTGCACCACAGTACATCAGCTGTGGCACTTATGATGTCTATATCTGATTAGAGGTAAACAGAATAGGACCAAAAATAAAGTTTATTAAAAAAATTAATACCATAACTGAATATTATTGCAAGTGTTACCAAATGTTTGGTGTCTCCCCACCACCACAACTAGTGTTTCACACAAAGGTTGATTCAACAGAAGCCAGCCAAATCTCAAACCACATTCCTGAAGACATATCCCTAGGGAAATGAAATCAGACTAATTCTGTCCTTACACAAAGCAAAAATATAGAAGTGTTAGATATCACTCTTGGAAGAGTCAGTCACATGCACTTCAATATTGAAGTCAAACCATTTTTTGCTCAATTCCACTCCAAACAAATTTATCTCTTGAAAACTTCATGAGGTAACTGTTCCCTTATTGAAGTTATATACCCAGCAATCAGTATCAGTTATGTTTTATGATATAGCCAAGCACTTCAATTTTGTACTGATAAATATATGTGTTTCGTCCATTTGTAAAATAAATACGAAGTTAAAATGGATTATTTTTCCTAGATTTGGCTTCACTGAAATGACTGCCAGAACTTCACCAACCTGTCACAAGATACACCTCCAAGTAAGCTATCTGTATAGCTCAGTCTGCATGGTTTAGTTCTAATTCTTCTCTACCACCAGTAGCTCTTATTGCACATTTTCAGCTGTAAGTCTCCATTAGAAAGTACAAACACCTAATGACAGTCAGAGGAACACCCTCTGCAGAGTTAGAGAATTGACCATCCTATGGCTCCTGCAAACTACAGTCACTGCATTGAAGATGGAAGCAAGTATTGAAGGAATAAGATTTATAATATAAATATGACTGTTTATTAGATGATAGCAGATTATGAGTTTAGAAAGATATTTTCAATCTAGAATTACAACATGCATAAACTCAAGCAACATTTTAAGAAATTGCAATTACCTGTTAAGTTCTCCTTCTCCTCATCTGAAAGCAACTGCTTTTTTTGTGAATGAAAGTTTTGTAGAGCAGTTTCCAACATTTCTAGTGGAACAGCAGAGCACTCCACAGCTTTCTGAAGGAGCTGCTTACACTTCTTCACATTTCCTAAGTAGGAAGGAACACAGAGTTAGAAATCAAGGAAATAAACAATTACACTGGGGCAACATGGTCTTTTTTTAAAGACATGATGACATTCATGCTGTCTTATATTCACTTTGTATTATTCTCTGAAGCCATTGTTCATTAGGCACTCCCCCCTGCCTTAGGCATTCACTTTAAGGATACTGCCTACAACTAGTTACAAGTGAATCATGTAAGTCAATTTTTCACATGAAGTTGAACACCAAGTCACAAAATATGCTTTATGAACTCACAAAACTGCATTCTCAGTATTTTTTAGTGTTATAGGAACTGTAAGAAAATACAACACAAATTCTGAAATCCAGTTTTTTCTGTAGTACCAGCAAGAAGATGACCTTTAGGGACTTTCATTTAGATCTGACCAGATACAAACTTTATTGCATATGCATTACAAAGCATCTTTAATGCACTCAATAGAAATCAAGGTTAAAAGCAGCTGTTGTTAAATCAAACATCATTACTCCAGACAGCACTACAGTTAAGAAAAGAGGAGTGAAAAGGAAGGATATTGTTTCATTACAGTTTTACACATATTAATAAATGCCATAAACGGAGACTGAAGAGAACTGGAGGGAGAAGAGCGGGTGTTTTAACAAGACATATTGAAATTTCAATTAATTTACACATATAAGCATGTACACATACAGCTATTAAAAAAACAGTAACAGTCAAATAAGGAAAGAAGTGTACTGCAACCAATATCTTCTCCTTGGTTTAGAGAGCACTGGGGCAAAATGATACGATGTTTTCTTATAGCTGTTAATGCCCCTGAAGTTGCAAATGACCTTCTTCCTCAGTCCCAAAGCAGCAAAATGTAAACCACTTTTGTTCTTACAGGTGCTACATATGTATATAATTATATCTTATACTATATAATAGTATATTTCAGAGCTTCATGAGGTCTCCAGCACTCAAAACTCCACTGATTAACTCTAGTTAGATGTCAATGTCACCTGCAGTTCAGACTGGGGCAGGAGTGGGGTAATATATATTAGGAACTTAAGCGTAAGTAACCTATTTTAAGAATAATAAATGGGTGATGTTGGACACTGAAGCAAGGAAATGCCAAAGTAAGATTGGCTATGAGTTCGTTTAAATTATTTTGTGCATATTAGTTATGATTTGTTTTTTAATCGTATAATCAAATACTATTTTTCTCCCAAATCTTTAGCAAGTCGATAGACTTAGTATTTCTTTTCAAGAAACCTTAACCAGCATTCTACCTTTGGCTATATGTAGTAACCACACATTGCTTCAACAAGACCTGCTACTCAAAATGAAACTAATTCCTCCTAGTATTATGTGCCACATTGAATAAGAAATAACATGACACCTAAACACCTATGTGAAAAATGAACTGCTCCATCCTCCTTAACAGAGGAGGAAGCAAGGCACAAAAGTAAAGCCAGAAGTATCTGTGAGTTTCAACCAGTCCATTTCATCATATACAAAAAGCCTGAATGATCCACCTAGGCATAACATTTTATACAGCCAAAAGTAGAGTTTTATTTATGGTCATGAATTCAGAGCAATTCACAGCAAATCTGGCTTCCAGTACACTACCCAAGGCACACCAAAAGTAAGGAAGAGACAGCTCCTCATCTGACCTATTTAAATGAAGTTGTATTCAGCATTTAAATAAAACCAAAACAGAATGGCACCTTTATTGTGTCACTCCATTTTCAGGTCATAAATATTCAATTTGTAAGGAAATCAATATCAATTTGCCAACCATAATTTCAGAATTGAGCTTTAGGTCACAATTTTGCTCAATATAGGGAAGTGAATGTATAATTAACTTATCCTTCTTAATGAAAAGGGAAATACAGATTAATCCAGAAGCAACTGGCAGGTGTGCCAAAGCACTGCTGAAATCACCAGGATGAGGGAGTAACAAAGCACTACCTTCCTCCTTTCCCTTTGGCCTAAGCTGGACACACTCAGTGAAAAAGAAACAGCACTTCTTAAAGTAATGTACAACTCGCATTAATCCTCTCTGAAACACCCAGCAGGGACACTATAGCACCGTACACATTACCAAATGTCAAACAGAGCAGCTCAAGGATAACAGATGCCAATCAGAGAGCACACTGGAGATAAAACAAAGCCAATCATAAATGGCTTATACCTTTGGGATTAGGACTCCATTTTAGGTTGACTATTTGCTGTCAGAGAAACTATTGCATGAACACATCCCATAGCTACAGGGTAATTAAATTCATAAGTGATTGTGATAGAAGGATTAATTTAGTCATTGGTAAACTACTAACATTTCTACACTTTACTTAAATTACACAATAGGCTTTGTTTATTATACTTATTTGACAATATCTTTATTATTGCAGTATTACTGTTTTATTATTTAATAAGCATACGTTGCTCACTGAAATTATTAGCTACTTTTTACTACTGTTTATAAATTCAACACTACAAGTTTATATTAGAACAAGACCAGTCAGATAACTGACTCATCTGAAACAGAGAAACCATGGAATTTCAAGTCACAAATATGCAGATTTTTGCCTTCTCCTCCCCATCCTGGGGAGGAGTCAAATTCAGTATCATTCCTCCATCAATTATTTTACATGGCATGTATCTGAGGGGGATTTCCACAGCCTTTCCTGCTCCATTACAAATAAACTTATTAGTTAAGAAAAACTGGAAAACCTGAGAAGACAAATGAGTATTTACTTACTGATTTTAATAATATGGCTCTGCTTCATGGGACACATTTTGAACATCTAAACTGTATTCCAAAATACAGTTAAAAAAGTACTGGACCAAAAGTCTATTTTCCACTGGTAGTGGTTTTGTCTCTAAACAAAAGTACATGTAAAGAGGAATAACTAGTATGATGTATTCAGAATCTAGACTGTAGAATAGACAGTTTAATCTCCTTTATTTATTATAGTTACTTTTGGGGAGAATTTCTCATACTAGGCAGTATACAACAGCTTGCATGATACTGACAAAAGCCATGAAGAAAAACAAACCACAAAAAATTCAAAATATATCCACCAAGGCTTCTTCTTTCAAAGAAGAAAACAGCTTTAATGGAATGTGCTTGTCTTTCTGCATAGAGCAAGCTGTTAAAGGGTGGAGACAAATGGTGACATAGATCACTGGTCAAATCACCCATGGAAAGAAGATTAAAAAAGACATCCAAAAATACAAGCCTGTGGGTAGGCAGCACAACCCTACTACCAAGTAGCAGGACCACCTCCCCTGCACACAATAGGAAAGAAGTGACATAAGCCCAGGTGAACCTTGTGGACTACTGGCCCAAAGTATTGAAGACCTATTGTTCTAGATATATTACAGCATAACATATACAGTCTAGAATAGTCTAGAGGAGAACTGGAAGCTCAAAAGCAAGAAAAAAATCAGAGTTTAATAAGTGAAGGAAAACAGGGAAAATAAAAAAACAAACAAGTGATGCAAAGGCAATCATTCATCACCTCCTACCAGCAGACCAACACCCAGCCAGTCTCCAATCATCTGCTACTGTGTGAAGACTAACCCCCATTTTTTTATTGCTGAGCATGAAGCTATATGGCATGGAATATCCCTTTGGTCAATTCAGGTCAGCTGTCCCAGCTGCATCCCCTACCAACCTCTCACCCACCCCCAGCCTTTGGGCAGAGGAAAGGCCAAGCAAGAAATAGAAATCCTTGACACCGTGCAAGCACTGTTCAGCAACAGCCAAAACACTGGTGTGTTATCAACACTGTTGTAGTCACAGATCTAAAACACAGCATCATATGAGCTGTTAATAAAATTAACACCACCCAAGCCAGATCCAGTACACCAAGGAACAGGTTAAAGAAGGGAACCAGAATTTTTAAGAGACACTATCGCTCTCGTATCAGAATGGCTTGCCTGAAACACTGTTGTATGGTGACATACAGCAAAGACTACCATTCTATTTTGAATACTGACAAACTGCCCCCTCCCCAACTGACTCCCCATGATGAACATGGCATCTATGATACTGTCAAAGAAGTCAGTCCACGGCATTTATGAAGCAACAGAAGATATGAACCATCTCCACCATCCCAACATGAATGTTCAACAATGGAACGGGAAACAGAAGAATCAATTGAAATCAAATTGCTAGCAACTTAAGAACCTGAGTGGCAGAGAGGAAAAAGTAATTGGACCAAATTGCACATTTGCAGTATATTTTGGTTTAATAAAAACCACACAAAGAATCTACAGTTGCTGTTCTGAAGGAGCCAGAATTTCTTCCACAAGCAAGTTGAAAGTATGTAAAGGGAAACTACCACCCAAATTTGAGCATCATTTTTCAACAGAGCAAGAACCTTACTTTTATCTTCCAAGTGAGATCTAAGCTTAAAAAAAAACAAACTGAAATCACTGTCAATTTTCATCTTGTTTGAAAGTTATTTTTAAAACGGAAAAACCTATTAAGAACTGTGCACATATTTTCATTAAAAAATGAACACACATGCTGTCATTAAATTTCAATCAAAAAAGAAAAAACAGATTTTTCTTTTTCTGATTTAATACCTATCAGTTTCCTTAAAAATTATGTAACAGAGCAGAAGTTTAAAACAACAAAACCTAGACCACCACAGAAGAACACCACCAAACAATTTTTTCTACACACCTTGTGATAGCTCAAACTGTGCAAAAGCCACATGCACAAAAGCAAATTTCTTGCAGTTCAGTCTGGCCAGATGAAATTGGTCCCGTGCCTCCTCTGGATCTTGAAGACTGTAAAGACAGCATATCAATAGTTACACAAGGTAAAGAGCCTGAGTAACAACAATGAAGTTCCATGTGCTGGGTGATGGCTTTAGATACTTCTGGAAAAGCAATCCATCTATAGCTGAAGTTTTTCTTCTTCCTTAGAGCTATCAGTGAAGTACAAATAAACAAAGAGTCTTAAAAGCTGATAATTGAAAAATATCAAGCTGACCCTTTCCAAAAGCCAGAATGTGCTCAAACCTGAAGAGAAAGATTAAGGACTCATTCTTTGTCACCGCTTATATTATTCCTCAAAATATGTAAATATTTTCCCTCAGAATGCCCACTAACCTGTACAGAACACTCACCCGTAGCCTTTCCAGGCTACTTGCTAACACTATCCAGAGAAAAATTTCCATTCTTCTAGATGCATCGACTCCTATACTAAGGAGGTTGTAAGGCAGGAAGACAAGGAAGAAATTGCTTTAGAAACACCAAGTGTGGAAAAATATATTGTATTAATCCAGTCAGAAGAAATATTACATACACTATTATTAGTTATACCCTGCAGCAATATGGTCACAAAGTTTCCAATCCACTAAAGTAATACCAAACTCCAAAATTTTTGCTAGAGGTTATGAGCTTTTCTACACTGAAGAGCTTCCGCAACTGCACCCAAACTGTCAGATTCCCTCAGCAGAGATGGAGGTCACTGAAGGAAGTTGGTTGTTGGTACATCTATAATACCATACCTATAGAAAACTAGGACATAACAAGAACATTTATCCAATAGCTACCTCTATCAAGGGTTCTATGGGAACATTGACTCCTTACAAGATGTAGGGAATTCATTCTCTTTTCCCCATACTCCTAGGCAACACAGTCTTATCAGTTAAATTTGGCATCAAAGTGGATTTAAGTCCATTTTCTGCAGACAAACTGGAAGCAGCAATAGCAAACGTGGTATACTTCAAAAACGTAGAGATAGTGCCACAAAGCCCAGACAAGATACTTCACATTTAAGTTTCTTTACTTTTACTAAATTTTAATCCTACTTTTACATTCAGCCAGAGATTGCTAAGTAGGACAGAGATGCTTGCACACAGTACACCAACACTTAAATATTCTAGAGGATCTACAGCTTAAGGAAATACTTGTCAAGATGAAGGCCTGAATCTATATGACTATGAAATAATAAATTAACATTGCATTTTGATGGAATCCCTCCCCCCTTTTAATATTTTTTTTTAAAAGAATTTTTAACACTTTTACTAGTAATATCCACAGCCAAAAAATAAAGGAATTTCTTCCAAAATTCCACCCTAGATCAACAGGTAAGCAAAGACAGTACATAGAAGTAGGGATGGTGAAAAATTTATGACAATGGCTTAAAAAAGTACAGAAAAATACAACATGGAAAGCTAAAGAGAAAATATTTCCATTAGAATTCTATGGAATTAAGAATGAGGAAAGTGTCTATCATAGTTTAGGCATGTTACTGGACTCCAGCAAGTTTAACAAACTCAGCTCTGATCATGCAAAGCAATAGGACAGGCACAGAATAACCCATCTGCAAGCAAAGTCAGAGTAACAGAAATTAAGCTCTAACATAAATTACATTAACTTTAAAAATGTATGTTAAAAATTAAGTTCCTGTAGAAAGCAGTGATGGCTTGGATAGCAATATGCAGAACAAGACCTAACATTAGTAACAGACATCAAGTGCCCCACACTTGGTGGCACTGTGCTACAGCCAGAAGCATTACATAAAGCAGGCCTGGCATAGTTACAGATAATCACTCACAGATGCAGCTAACTGTTCACCTTTGCCTGTTTCAGCATAAATTCAAGGGTTCTTCAAAACAACCTCAGTATCATAATAGGTCAAAATGTTTTGGCATTGTCAGACTGGAGCTAGAAAAGACACCAGGACAATACAGATCTGGTGCCAAGAATGGAATAATCCAGCTTTCATCAGAAGAAAACAGTGTTGTTGCCAATAGGCACTAAAATCTCAAGCCATTGTCACTGTTTCTGACATTTATGCTCTGACTTGCTTTTCCTGTTAGGTGGAACATTTGGGAGAACAGCAAACAGAACTCTACTGAAGAGCACCTTTCTTCTCCCAGCAAACACAGTATCCTATGTATCAAAGTGTTACTTTACTTGCAATAGCTTAAAAATAAAAATCAGAAGCACTCTAGGAGGTCATGAAATGAGAGGATTTTCTTTAACAGAAGCTTAAACTGAGCAGAGACAAAAAGATAGTACTAGACAAACTGACAGCCAGGAACAGAGAAGGTAAGTATGAAACAGCAGGGAAATCTCAAACACCAAGAAAATTATGAACAATGAGTGAACATGCCAAACACAAAAGACCCAAATAACCACCCACTGATTAACTTGACATTAATCTCCAAAAACTACAGACAAGAAACATTGTTGCTGTTTTTTAGATCTGATCAGTCAAAAGCAATTTCATGTTCTGGTGTGATTACACATGTACTTCATAAATGTAGTTTCATATAAATAAGTGACATTATATGCCACTCTGAATCTGAATAAGAAAACATTAGCTTATAATAAATGATTAAGAACTGGCTAATCTCTGAAAGTAATTTTCAAATGGGGGACCATAATTTAGGGAGATATTTATAACAGAGTTCCATTGAAATTGATGCTATGTCAGATTTTGGTGGGTACTTTTAAAAGGGGTTTGGGTGTGGACCGTTCATCTTTTTTTAAAAGTATTTTTCATTAGCAAGTCAGGAAATATGACTGATGGTATTTGCCAGTCAGAAATATGAAGCAGAAAACAAAAAGGGCAGATCTGAACTACCGAGTGAGCTAGGTAGATTATACAGTAAGGCTGGCTTCTAAAGTGGAAGGTATTTTAGTGTAGCTATAGAGATGGCATTTTAATAGTGAAACAAGACAGACTACTCTCCCAAGAAGCTCCCTAAAGGCTATAGCAGTGAAGCAACTAAAGACACTTCAGTGGGACACCGCAACTAAAACTGTCAATAACTCATGCATTCTAGCATTAACAGGCTACTGACAGTACCTTCAGTTTTGCTTTCTGCAATACAACACAGAATACTGAACATAGTTCTAGAATCCATTTAAAAGTATGCACCTTTAAAACCGTGTTTTAAAGATCAAGTAGAAATAGGTCCAAGAGTTTTAAAGTGATTAGGGAGGTAGGAAATAATCTTTCTGAACTTAAACTCCTACTGTACCTAATGAGGTAACAGATGCAACTTGATAATAACATCCAATCACCACTCTGGAAAAGAAAATTCCAGAAAGTGTGAGCTGGAAGCCTATGCTACACAATTTCTGTTCTGAGGAAAAGCAACGAACACCTTTGAACAAGAACACCATCTCTCAGTATCTTTAAAGACAGGAGGTCTTTCTGGAAGATATGCTTTACTCCATTTACACAAAACCACCCTACCTCTTCAATCCTGCTAAGGATTCACAGCAGGTCATTATTCACTCCTGCTGGTTTCTCAAGAGTAGATTCAACAGATTACTTACACTGTATGGTTTTAGTAAACACTGATGCAGCAAGATCCATGCAAATGACAGTACAGACAAAGTAAACAATATCATACTGCAAGATCAAGCCACCTGCCTAAAAGCCAAATAAGAGGACATACAAGAAACAGGAAAAGACTAGCTGTATTCACTGGAAAACCACCTGCTCAACTCTAATTGTTGATTGCTGCAATGTTAAAACACAGCTCTTCATCAAAATATTTGCTGTAATGATATTTCAATTGACAAAAGAACTCCTTACAATAAAAATCCAATTATAACCCTGTCCCAAATTATGTCTGAAAACATCTGAACCACCACACTGTTCAAATTTGGACTGAATAAAGCAATAAATGAGCACAAAACTAATTTCATAAGTATAAAGGTATGGAATGATGCTCTGGGACATTCTTCCTACCCTAAAGGCAGCTAATTTAATGTAGCTGGGATGAGTGTCTCCTAGTAAGGAAGAAAGCAGACTAGAGAAGGATAGACCACTATGGTTTGACTAGATGGAATAGATAATAGCAAACTGTCTACCTCACAGCCAAATTAGTTACAGAAGTCCACAGGGAAATGAATCCTAACTTACAACATACACAATTTACTCTACAGATTATAGTTACCCAAAGTTATATCAGATTTCACCCATGCAGCTTCTTTTGAGCTGAAGTATAAAGCTGGAAAAAAAGAGGGTCTCATGCTATTTCCCCATGTACCTTGCACATAGAACCCAGAAAAAAACATGTGTTAACATCTCTAGATCAAATAGCTCTGAACAATCATGTTTATCAGCATATATTAAAAAAATGCAAGTACTGTGGAGACAACAGATAAACTGACTAGCCAAAGCTGCTCAGTTTCAAGGAGCTGATATGAAAACATCCACACTCAAAATGATAATTTGTTGCAGAAACCACTAATGAAAACAAGCTACTTATCATTCAAATGCAGAATTTTTAATGAGTTCTTATATTGAAAATTTATACTTACGCTTTCAACTCAGCAAATCTCACAAGGATGCGAGCATAGCTCTCATCTTGACTATGCTTTTCTGCAGGTAATGCAGTCACTGCTTGACTGTAACGACCAATGAGTCTATTCAGCAGGCTAACATCCATCTGAGGAATACCCTTTTTCTCTAGCTTAAGCAAAAAACACAGCCAGTCTTCTGGATTATTTGTTGTCATCATTATTTGATTAACAGTTCCAGAGTTATCTGACAGAAAAATAACAAAGGAGATTGATTAAAACTGCAGCAAACATGCACAGAAGAAAACACTTTTTATAAGCTTTCATTTAAGATGATTAGTGATTTTTTTTTTAAATAAGATTAGAGCAACACACTTAACTAAAGAAACAGAGATAAAATGTGTTTTGTGGTCATTAATACTGAAGAAATGCTAAACCTTAAATCCTTTCAGTTAATGGTTCTTTCACTCAGTCTAGGTTAAGATCTGTTGCTTAAGTGTCAATCGAGCAACAAAAACACACACCTGTTGTATCAGCCGAGATTTTAGTGCAGTTAAGATCATCTGTGTTATTGTCTTCATTTCTGTATTTGTTTTTCAAGTCTCTAACTCTATTCATGATTGAAGCAATTTGTGGCAATCCTCTTTCACTTAGGTCCTCCTCCTCCATCTGCAGACACAAGGTTAAAAACCAGTGAAGTTACTGAAGAACCATGTTGTAGCTTACCTTAATTGGAATTACCATGCAAAAGCCCCTGTATATTTTGCAGCTTGAGCCTCAACCACATTATGTAACAAATATTCTATTAAGCCTTTGTCAATCTCATTATACAAGTAAACTTCTTAGCAGAAGCCAACTTAGATGAGCAAAAGGAATTGGTACTTAACTGATCTGCCCAAATACTAGTCCATGCTTCACAGTAGCCCCTTCCAACAATTATGTCCAGTGTTTGAATAAAATGAGGGGTGGAATATGTTGCCTGAATAGCTGTAAGTCTATTGTATTAAATCACATCCTGAATCCAGGACATGGACCTGTTGGAGCAAGTCTAGAGGAGGGCCACAAACATGACCAGGGGGCTGGAGAACCTCTCCTATGAAGACAGACAGAGAGTTGGGGTTGTTCAGCCTGGAGAAGAGAAGGCTCTGGGGAAACCTTACTGCAGCCTTCTAGTACCTAAAAGGGCCTACAAGAAAGCCGGAGAGGGTCTTCTTACAAGGGCATGTAGTGATAGGACAAGGGGTAGTGGCTTTAAACAGAAAAGAGGGTAGATTTAGATTAAGGAAGAAATGTAAGGAAGAAATTCCTCACTGTGAGGGTGGTGAGGCACTGGCACAGGTTGCCCAGAGAAGCTGTGGATGCCCCATCCCTGGCAGTGTTCAAGGCCAGGTTGGATGGGGCTTTGAGCAACCTGGTCTGGTGGAAGGTGTCCCTGCCCATGGCAGGGGGTTGGAACTGGATGATCTTTAAGGTCCCTTCCAACCCAAACCATTCTATGATTCTATGATTAGGATGGCTACGAGGCAGTCCTCCTCCTAGCCATACACTCCTGCTACTTCTCTTGAATAAACAGCAATGGAACAAGTGTTTGTCATATTTCATGGTGACCCTGAAACACAGGGACAAATACTGAAAGAAAACTACATTAAAAAGGGGTAGTGCTTTTATCCTTTTCATGTTTTTCCTGCTCTCTCAACTGTGTCACCACAGGGACAAGAGAAAGGAAAGGCAGGAAGGAGAGGCTTTCATTTGATGACACCTGTAAGGCTGGGTTAGATTACCTTAGACACACACACATCCCTTAAATGTAAACATTTTTCATATGGAAAGAAAATTGATACAATAAGCTTGAAGTTTTAACAATATTAACTTTTTCTATCACAGGTACAACTTACAGTAGAAATAATAAGTTTCAAGACATAAGAGATACTTACAACCCATCTTTTAGCATTACTTCCTCTCTCTAATGGCCATGATTTTTTTATTTAACATAATACATGTATAGTTGGATAGTGAGATGCGCTCTGAAAAATACCAGTTTATTCTTGTTATGCCTCAATTTTAGCATTATCCTTCTCTGAAGAAGCACTTAATTGAAATGTGGGGCACTTATTTATACCACTGAGATTCTAAATCAAACATTTTGAAATAGTTCCTTGTCCTAGTTCTCATTAACTTTTGCTGTTGCAAAATTTTACTGCCTAGATGTCTGTCCAAAAGGAAGGATACATTCACAAATAAAGACAAACCACTGAGTACAGGTGAATCAGTAAGGGATATGTAACAAATTACTACACTACATCACTTGAAATAAATAATATTCAACTTTTGTATTAATTCCTGGCTGGAATGTCTGCATTAAAGGAATACAATCCAACACAAACTAAAAACTGATGGTGGAGGGGAGGGCTAGCCAGGAAACACTAATCAGAAGATGAGGAAAGTTCACACGTGAAATACCAAAGATATTTCTGCACAGTTTTACAGCCTACATGCAAGCTGGGAGAACCCTAAAACAAATTTGTGTACTTTGTCATCTACTAAGAATTATGTCCACAAAACTGGAGTAATTTGAGGCTTACAAAATTAAATATTAGGAACATTATTAAGACTAAACTATGTATATTTAACCTTTCTACAGTCTCTGTCCAGGGAAGGAAAACTTTTGTGCAGATTTCCAAAGAACAAGCCATATTACTTTTTCATTACTAAGGGTGTGGTAGCATCACTGATGTGCATGGCAGCTTACTAACAAAAAAGATACTGTTTTCTTTACTCAGAGGTATGCTATACAAACCTCTCTCTGTATGCCTACATTTGACTCTAGCACCTTGCAAGTTCATTCACTATAATTCAATCTGAAAACTAAATTATAAAGCTTCATTGCAACCAACATTGTGTTGGAGAAGTGTGAACAAAATTGGCTGGAAGTGGGCAAAGTCATAGATAAATATCTAACTCCAAACCCCTGCTCTCACAGTTAGCAGTGAAGACGGGGAGATATTTGAAAATTACCACTGCTTTTACATATAAGCTAAACCAACCAATGAATAATTCTCGGTAAGCCTTAGCAGAATTAAGGCTGTGATGAGACAGGGATGAACTATGCATCTCTGCCTGAAAAGAGTTCAGAAGAAATAAATTATATCAGTAAGAAAACAAACATATACCTTAAAAGATACACTATGCATCTACAGCATTATTTTGTACAGTTTGTGACAGTAAGAGGACCCAGGGATTTTCTCACCACAAGGAGAGATAGTCATGATCTTGCAAGTTTAACAGACACATAGAAGTGTGAAGATATTATGGGTGAAAAGGAAAGTCCAGCAGAGATAGGATTCCTTCTAAAGAACAAGGTAACTAGGTAAGGGCTTACAGAAGTTCCTTCCTAAGCACAAATCAAGGCAGAATGCATGCAGGTTTGCTAGAGTGCATTGACAGAGAAGAAAGAATGTAGGGAAAAACATAAAAAAGTTAAGGTAAAAGTGAATATCACTGAACTTGCTATTTTGGAAAAGTTAAAAGATTTTTTTAAGTCTTTTATAACAGTAGCTTAGCTACTAAATGCTATGTGTGTTTGCAATCATTTATTAAGCTGCTAATTTAAATCTAGGTTTGCAGTTGATAACATGTCTAAATAAATGTCAGAAGTGTTATACCCCTCACCCTTAAATCTCAACATATCATACCACAGTGGTACTCAGGACTGGTCTGTTGACTATAAAAGGTCTAACTTTCAGATCAACACAGACTAGCAAAGACACAGCAAATTAAACTATACTGAAATTATAATTGTCCAACACTTCATTAGAAGACTTATGAGCTCCACCAGCCAATAAATGCTGAAAACCACTGCTATAGTAAAATGCCTGTTGGGGATACACAGAAAGCTTGGAGGTTTTTTTTCCAGCAGAGCTAGCAAAGAACACACAAACACACTCAGCAATCTCAACAGATGCAGCACAGGCAAGCATTTGTGACAAAAAAAAGGCATTTTTCCCTCTTATTTAATATTTTCACTTTTCAGCCACCTTCCCAGCTCAAAATCTATTAATATTATAAAAAACATTAACACAAACTTCCGTATTTCTTACTGTATATGCACATCAGACAATCTATTACAGAGATGTAGTTACCTCCTACATTATGTAGCCAAATCTGTATACAAAAAGCAAACAAACTTCTATATCCTCTGTTTAGCAAAACCTTATCCCATCCTGACGATTCCCTTCCTCCAGATTTCCCTGCTGCTTTAACAAGTGATACATGCCCAATATAGCAAGTAGTCAGACTACGACAAAAGCCAGGGGCTCAAATTCTAACAGCTCCAGGACAAAAAGCCTCACAGAGAAAGGTCCTCACAGGCTTTATGTCCCACAAAATTAGTCTTCTCTTCCTCTTCACAGCCCTTCTTCCTCCACAGCAGTTGCTACATGCAATTCACAAAAAGGGGAAAGACCTAAAACCAGAAGTGTTCTGCATGTACATATCCATAAAGCCAACACGAGCTATGATCCCATTACCATCCTTCTTTTATTATGCCTAAAAGTTTAGCACACAGTGTTAATCTAAGCTCCTTGCCACAGGTTCCAGCAATTAGTTTTCACAGTGGGTAAGCAGAAAAGAATTCACACACTCCTTTGTTCAAAGGGGTATTGCCAAAGACAAGTGACACCTATTTTTAAGTTTCTAAAAGGATATGGATTTAGAGTTTTAAAGACTATTTTCTGAGGAACTTAGGCCAAATCCTCAAAGCTACATCAGTTTATTATCAACTGAAATATCATACATGGATATAGCTGAGATAAGAATCTAGGCAATCGGAGCAGAGCAAGAGTGCTAAAATAAACTGAAGAAAAACTGGTGATTTTTTCTTTTTTTGCCTACAACAAAAATCTTTTAAATTTTCATGAAACACACTGATCACAGCTTTTCCCATGTTAATCAATGTTCCATGCATCTAATGAACAGGAGAATTTTAATATTAAAAACTGTGAATTGAGTGGATATCCAGGGGATTTGTCTTACTGATTAGTGTGAAGTTGGGCCCAGAAACAGGGAAGGTAATGCACTCTAGACAGATTAAATAGGTTCAAAGAAAGACTAAGTTTATTTTTACAGTGAATTGTTGGTCTTCGTTCCTTTTGTACTCAGGTATAACAAGTCAATGAAAAGTTGCTGGAAGGCCCAGAGAGATTAGATCTATTTTAGATGAATTATTGATAGACATGTAATTGAACAGGACAAAGTAAGTTCCTCCACCTCTAATTCCACTATCTAAATGATAAACCTGGCACCACTTTCAGGAAGTCTCACAATTTTTTTCATAGAATCATAGAGTGGTTTGGGTTGGAAGGGACCTTAAAGATCATCTAGTTCCAACCCCCTGCCATGGGCAGGGACACCTTCCACTAGAC
>JANHGO010000042.1:95901371-95937782 GCA_024606505.1 Aquila spilogaster
AAAGTAAGGAAATCAAATGTACTTCATGGTCATTAATACTGAAGAAACACTATACCTTAAACCCTTTTGGTTAATAGTTTCCTTCCTTCAGTTGCATAATTGAAAATAGAGATTAAAAACACATACCTGTTGTATCAGCTGATATTTTAGTACAGTTCAGTTCATCCGTGATATTGTCTTCATTCCTGTATTTGTTTTTCAAGTCTCTAACTCTATTCATGATTGAAGCAATTCGTGGCAATCCTCTTTCACTTAGATCCTCCTCCTCCTCCATCTGCGGACAGAGATGAAAACAGGGAAATTACTGAAGAGCCCATCTGCAACTGGCATTAACTGGAATTAACATAGGAGTGTCCCTCACTTATATTTTGCAAATTGAGACTGACCACATTAAATAGCTATTCTAATAAGAGTTGGTCAATTTAGTTACACAAGTAAACTTCTATTAAGAAGTCAACTTGACTGAACAAAGGAATCAGTACACTTAACTGATCTGCCCAAATTTTAGTCCATGCATCACAGCTGCTCTTTCCAATAAAGCATTTAAAATGTTTAAATAAAGTATGGGTGGGGAAGTACTACCTGAACACACAGGATTCTTTTAACCCACAACCTAAATCCACAGTTTCATATCACTAAGAAGCAGTTCTGCTCCAATCCACACATTCTGCCACATCTCTCAAATAGTAATGGAACACGGACTTGTCAGACATCATGGTGACATGGCCCAGAGATAAACTACACAGAAAAATAATACTACATTAAAAATAGGGATAGAGTTTATAATATATACATATTTTTATATTATTCATTACTACCTTGGTGTTTTTGCTTAACTGCCCTGTCATGTGGAAAAGAAAAAGGAAAGGGAGGAAGGAGAGAATTCCATTCAATGACACCTGTAAGGATGGGCTAGGCTACACCTTGGATGCCTCAATCCTCCCAGAACTCAACCAAATGCAAATATTTTTTTAATAAAGAAAGTTAAATACTATGAACAATTTTAATAATTCTCATTTTTCTCCATTTCTATCACAGACATAACTTACAGTAGTAGTAGTAACCATCTCGTAATATCTTGAAATCATAACTCATCTTTCAGCCTTACTTCTTCCCCGCATGGGCAGGATAATTTTTTTATTTAACATATATACGGTTGGGTGGTGAGATACAGTCTTAAAAATACCTGTATATTTGTGTTGGTTATGCCTCATTTATTCCTCCTTAAAGTAGCACTCAACTGAAAAGTATGCTGCATTTATTTATACTATTGAGCTTCTAAACCAAATATTTTGAAATATTTCCTCAATCCACACTAAGTTTTCCTGTTGCAAAATTTTACATCCTAGGCTTCTGCAAAAGAATTCTAAGTGATTACATAAATAGTGAATGTAGCGAATACAGGTGAACCAGTAAGTAAGATGCAACAGATTACTATACTGCATTGGTTGTATTAAGTACTACAGAATGTTTGTGCTTAAGCATTACAAATCAATGAAAAGTTGCTTGAAGGGAGAGATAAGATCTATTTTAGATTAATTACAGAGAAGCAACAGGATGGAATAAAAAAAGTTCATCCATCCACCTTCAATCCCACTTACTAAAAGATAAGCCTTGCACTCGCTTTCAGAAGTCTCAAAATTAATTTTTAGAGCAGTTATCATCCAAAGTTTGTAAAGTTTAAAAGCCTCTAAGTTTGAAAGCAGCAGACTCAGTTTTTCCTAGAGACCATCAACCAGAAGGTTCATCATGCTTACAGAACTTGTTTATACGGCAGAAACTGCCATAATTTATGCCCTTCCTGTACTAGAAATAGCCATCAAGAACATAAAGCACACTTCAATCTACATAAAAAGGGTATTTTAGTAGGTTCAAAACAATGTTTCTGTATAAAGCCCAAGATTTAGTCTGACAAAGTCTGCCAAGTGTTGTTAAAGTCTCTATAAATGATCCCATCTTTCAGAAATCACATTGCTAAAAATGATAGAGGTGATTACTGTAACAAAGACTGTTCACATGCCATTCCAAAGATGATGCTTAATTACTTCACAGGAATAAGAATGATCATCTTCTTATTAAGAAGATTTTGGTGCCTGTTGCAGTTCTGTGCTTAACACAATAGAGGTGGCCACAGAAACTAATATGCTCCAGATCTCCTCTTTACACTTGAGAACATTCCTAAAGATCAGTCCTTGAGCCGTACCCATTAAGAGTATGGATGAAGTCAACTTCCCGAAGTTAAGCCTTACGCAACTTTAAGCGTCAAGAACATCAAAAGAAATTTATTTCAAATGTTCCAGAACTGTGATTTTTCATTGAAACTATAATTGCTAATGATCCCCAGATAGATTTTTTTAAACACTGAATTTATGTTTTCCTCACCTACGCTAACGTTTTATTTCTCCAGTGACAGGCTGTCATAAGTAGCAGACAAAAAATAGTAATTTGCTATATAAACCTGATCTTAAGTCAGGTGCTAAACTTACATTTCTGGTATGTGGCTTCTTAACTGCCAAAGGTTCAATATGTACAATACGGAGAAAACTTCTGAAGAAGTGATATGCTTTGTCAAAAAGTAGAAGTGGATGAGGATCAGATTACTTCAGATGATCCCAAGAATCCAGCAACGGCAAGAAATGTAGTCCTTCATCCTGATGAAGCTCCTGAGTATCAAAAAGTGAATGATTAAATATTGAGAAGTACACAAGTACCAGTATATACTGTAAGCTTCCTGCATATTCATAGCATCACAAAAACAGAGTTTTCATTAAAACAAACCAATAACACTATTCCTAATTACTAACAACACTAACCAGCACCAAAAAAAAAGCTCAAGGATTACTTTTGGACTACAAGCAGACGCTTCTAAATGTGTCTGCTGGTTATGAAATTTATACATGAAAAATATACTTAGAGAATAATCATTTGTGTATTGTCATGACTTGCAACTACTCTTCCACTCACGTAGAAGTCCAAACACAAGCAAGCATTCAGAGTTTCATGTTGGCTGGATCTGCTACATGATTACTTTCTAAGAAAGTATTTGCCATGAATTTGTGTGAATCATCTTCAAAATTCAACAAGACAATGAAGACTTAAAATGTCAACATGCAATTATATGTGCACTCAGTTGTAAAAGGATGAAGTGGCCATATGGGTTAGTCATAGGATTCTATGTGCAACAGACCCAATAAAACTTATTGATAATAAAGAGAAATAATTCATTCAGACTTGAAAAGATGGGTTTGAAATGTCATGCTATTTACAGTTCTGATATACTACAATGTTTCAAGATGCATTTTTTCCTCAAATGAAAACTTTGAGAAAGTATGAATTTTTTTTGTTGTTGTTCAATAATTAAAAAAGACATACTCTTCCTGCTTTTGGAATCTACTGAAATACATCTGCTTATCCAAGGAGTTGCAGAAGGCAGTCAAAATTTTAAGGAAGTGCCCAAGAGCCAGCTTGGCCCTTTTCCTCAAAAAAAAAAATCAACCAGTTAACTAAAAGACACTTGTGCCATCCCATTACCTAGATTTTTCTTATGCTCCTAGAATACTGTGTCAACAGCTGCTATGTTCAACATATATCTAGCTCTCTTCCAATGGCCCGATTAGAATTTCTACAAAGACACTATTTGGTGAATAACAAATCCTTTGTGCAGAAAAGTGCCACCTACATTACCAAATCAGGAACTTCTTTGCTGTTTTTCTGACACTTTTTCACATTTCCCCTCATGCTTAAGCTATCTTGCCCTCCCTACATGCAGAAAAGTCACACACAAACAAGGGAAAATGGAACATAACTTTCATCTTCTACAGTATTTGCATAATTTTGTTCATGTATTGTCTTCAATATTTCAAAATTGCTCATTGCTCAAGCACATACTTGTTGGTAGGACAGAAAATTGTGGCCATTAGATATATATATATATCTATATATCTATAATAATATAGACCCTTCATGAATCTATAATGTAAGTGTATAGAAGTCCCTGCCCTCAAGACTTTGCCATTTGTGTTCAAGGCAAGGAAGAATGGAAGTATGTACCAACACATGGCCAATGATCACAAATGCTTGGCATTATCTGACATTTATCTACTTAGTCTGCAGGTACTGCAGCAGAAACCAGTCTTTATTACAACTTTGAAGGAACAGACACAAGCTTACAAACTACTCAGTTTGCTTAAAGAACGGGAGAAGTCATGAAAGCAGAGAACCTGTTTGCTAAAAAAAAATACTTTTTTAGATTGAAGTTAAAAGAGCAAATAGCAGTGATAGGAATAGGAAAGAAATTCTGTAACTTTTGTCAGCCTGAACAGATTTTAAAAGATGTTCTTCCTAGAAAGCAGTGAGCTTAATAGGTAACTGCCTGTGGAACAAAATCTGTTAACCAATAGGTTGCATTAACCTTCCAAATCCTGCCCAGTTTCAGCTCCTTTCATGTCCTGCATGACACCCTGATTACAAAAACTGTTCCAAGATTTTGTTAGCTATCCAACTAGATAGATCCAATAATTCACTTCTATCCTATTCCCTAGCCTAGCCACTAAGTCTCTCCTTTGCCTAGCCACTATTTTCCCCAAAACAGAATCACAGAATCATTAAGGTTGGAAGAGACCACCAAAGATAATCTATTTAGTCCAACCATCAACACACCACCACAACCACTAAACCACGTGCCTCCCTCAGTGCCACATCTACCCTTCTCTTGAAGACCTCCAGGGATGGTGACTCCACCACTTCCTTGAGCAGCCTGTTCCAATACACTACCACTCTGAGAAGAGTTGCTTCCTAATATCCAATCTGAACGTCCTCTGGCACTGCTTAAGCCCCTTACCCCTTGTCCTATTGTTAGTTACATGGGAGAAGAGGCTGACCTTCACCCCACCACAGTCTCCTCTCAGGTAACTGAAGAGAGTGATACAGTCTCCCCTGAGCCTCCTCTTCTCGAGACTAACCAATCCCAGCTCTCTCAGCTACTCCCCAAAAAGTTTGTGTTCCAGAGCCTTCACCAGCTTTGTTGCTCTTCTTTGGGCATGCTTCAGGGCCTTGATACCTTTCTTGTAGTGAGCAGCTCAAAACTGAACACAGTACTTGAAGTGTGGCCTCTCCAGCACCAGTAGAGTAAAAACATAGTAACAAAGCTTCTCTCTAGGTGTAAGAAAAGGTATGTGTGTATATAATGATTGTTTGTCTTCATTTATAAACACTGAAGCCTAGATCATGATTTCTCAAAAGAGAAATCCAGCCTCCAGAAAAATCACTACTCGGAAAGAGAGTTCACAACATTAACTCCAAACAGGAAATTGTTGGCTACAAAACACAAAAGGATTCAGGAAGATATGAGACAGTGCTAGGCAGGAAAAGGCTCAGCACCAGTGACCAACCTGAAACCTGCACGGTGTGTGAGAGCTCCCAGCAGGCAGGGGAGAAGTAAGCAGCAACAAAGGTACGGAGGCTGAGTCTTCAGTTCTAAAGGCTCAACGATGCAGCCAAGCAGCGACAGGACACCCCGACACAACCCTGGGTACCGCTTTTCCCCTCCTTACCCACAGGCCTCCACGTTCGCCCAACAATCGGCACGGACTAGTATAATGCTCCTAGGAGACCACCGCTACCCTCGTGCCGCCCCACTACCAGAGGCAGCACCGCTGCCACCCACACGGGCACCGCTCCGCGCACCCACGGGGCAGCACTCGCCTCCTGTCCGCGGCACGGAGCCGAGGGCGGGGCCGGCGGGAGGCCAGCCCGGCGGGCAGCAGGCGACCCAAGCCTTCACTGCTCGGCTCCCCGGAACCCCACGGCCGGAAACACGGCCGGAAACACCGCCTCAAACTCCGCACTCACCGCGGCTCCGCGCTCACCGCCGCCCGCTCGGGCCGGGACCAGGCCGCGCTCGGGCCGAACCAAACCAGGCCCCGCGCCTCTCCCAGTTTGAAAATCCCCCCCCCCATCCAAAGCCGACGCTGATTGGTCGAGAGAGTTAAAAAAAAAATAAAAAAATCGGTAACCCGCCTTCCTATTGGAGAAGAGGCACGGTGGTGCCGCCCCCACAGCAGTCACGGCTCCTCACCGGCTTCTCTATTGGTGCCTCGTGAAGGAGGGGCGGGAGGTTGTGCGCAGGCGCTGTGAGTGCGCCGGATCGCCGTTGCCGGCCCTGGGGGTGTTTATCTGCAGCCGAGGCGTATTCTTTCTATATACGTCTATATGCCATATTAATTTAATACCTTACTAGTTAGCATTAGCTTTCCTTAGAGACTGCATGTGGCGTTAATAATGTAATACCTAAACAAGGTTTTAATTGGAATTAATTTTAGTCATCTACTCATCTAAAACACAAGTTTCTTGTCTTATTTAGCAATGCAAGTTCACTCAGCGCTGAAAGGAAAGAGACATTTCAAGAGAGAAATTCTGTCCGAGCACCTATTTTATAATGTACTGGATCATCCTGTGGGCATGCCTGTTTTTCTCCAAGTATTGAGGGATTACAACTTCTGAGAAGCAAGGTGATGGTTTTGTCCTACACTACCTTATTCCTTGTTGTATATATACATTCTTGGTGGATTTAGAGGTGGTGTAGTTGTCTTGGAACTCTAATATTCCACCAGAATCTGAACCTTGTGACAACTGAAAGACACGGCATGAGTCGCATGAGTCCAATCTGGATCAGTTTTTACGCAAGTTTATAGTCACAGTATTCTATTAGCAGGAGTTTTGATTGGGTCTTAAGGAGATGAGAGTTATGGCATTCAAGGGGGATCATTTGAGTTCTGTGTAACTTAGAATACTTTGTAGAAAGAATCTTAGCAAAGCCCAAGAGAATATGAGAATGAAGATGTGTTGACCTCTGGGAGAGGGGGAAAAAACAGCGAAGACAGAAGAAGATTGGGAAAAGAAAAGCTGTAAGGCTGTACTACCAATAGAAAAAAAATTAAGAAGCTTCCGTATAGTACCCTACAGTGAAATATAAAATGTGTGGTGATTGCTGGCATAACCACTACTTAACTGCTTATACATAATTATGCTTGTTATTCATTTTAGATTTATAGGGAATTTAAGGAGTATACCAGTTGAAGCCTCCACCTAAAGGTGATTCCAGTTTGAATGGCAGAAGTGATATGATAATCAGTAAAACAAGGATGTGATGAAAAAAAAAAAGGCTGACAAAAGAAAAGAGGGGGCAGTCTTTTGTAAGAAGTTGCACCAGGTGAATCCTCTATACTTTAAATATTTGATCATATGGTAAGATTTTGGATCAGTTTGAATTTCCATATTGCAAGTCCAAGTGTGACAAATACACAAGTCAATAACAAGGAATGTTTCCAATGTTGAGGAAATCTTTATTCCACACTGTGATGTTTTCTGATATGTTTATGAGAAAGAGGTTGTCTTCCAGTTGAAAATTTGTCAGTAACCAACCCATCCTCTTGAGCAGGTATTTGATATTCAGTGACATCTGTGGTGTGAAATGCTGATCTAAAGTTAAGAATAATCATAACGAGAATAATCAATAAGAATAATCAATAATCATAATAATCAATAATCGTAGAATCCAGTGCCAGAGTTTGGATGGACCTGCAAGAATCACTAAGTCCAACTCCTGGTTCCACACAGGACTACCCAAAATTCAAACCCTATGTCTGAGAACATTGTCCAAATGCTTCTTGAACTCCAGCAGGGTTAGTGCCATGACCACTGCCCTGGAGAGCCTGTTCCATGTCCTGAACACACTCTGACGAAGAACTTTTCTCTAATATCCAGCTGATGGTAGAGATGGTAGCATATTGATGACAGCTGATGACAGACATTCAGTGTAACTGATTTGGTTAGAAGTGCATTTGGAGAGAGCTCTGATGAGTATCTAATGAGTCTTTATTTACTGAGAGCATGCAAAGCAGTCCATTGCATTGCTACAATGTACATATGTCCACAAGAAGAAGCAAACATTCTAGATGGTGGAGCTGACTCAACAACTGAGTTGTTGTTCTGAAAATAAGTAGTTACTTAACAAAAAACTAAGATTTTTAGCAGCAAGAATAACCACCAGGTGTCTAGTATTCCCATTCATCCTAGCTGTTATGTCTCTGTGACATACTACTTGTCATTACTGGCTACTTCAAACTTTATGTGTAATTTATTGGATTTGTTTGTTTTTATAATGAAGAGCAAGAGAGAATAGTATTGTTACTTACATCAGTGGATCTTATTCCATAATTGCTCGTTTACACATCTGATTCATGCTTTGTGACTGGACTTAATAAATAGACATGATTTAGTCGGATCACTAAAACAGTGGGAACCATTGTGTCTGGCTTCTGTGTGTTGTCTGATAGGTACTATTTTGTGCTGAAAGTCAGTAAAATGTGCAGAAATACCAATTTAGAAATGGATTCAATCAACAGATCCCCAAAAGAAAGTGTTAGTAAGAATTTCTTGTGCTGTTCATTTCAGAAGAATAATTCAGGGACTGGTTCTAACTGTGCCATATTTTGAGTGGTACATGTCTACAGGGAAATTATGTAAGAAATAAAAAATACTTCACAGATATTTGAGGATGAATATTTTGGAGAAGGGAACCTTCTGTGAAGAGTGATCCTACATGACCAAAAGCATGTACGTAACTGTGTTACACATAAGACAATATATGAAATCTCTTAGGTAATGGTACCATACTTAGCAGACTTGAATACAGACTTATCAAAACTGGACCCGATGGAGAAAAAGAAATTAGAGGGAGGTTCTGTATTTGGGAGGAGACTGTAACAGAGAAAAGGAGGCACAGGAGTGGACAAAAAGAAAGCTGAGAAATAGGAAAAGAGTTGGTAAAGCTCTGGAATGAAACACGTTCATTCTGCTTCTGGCATTTCCAAGAGAAATCTCGTAGTAAGATGTTATATTTAAGCATAACTTCTTCAGATCAATATTCAGGGCTACTACGTAAAAATTTCTAAGCTGTGCTAAGAAGAGATCAGTCTGGATAATCCAGTGGTCCTTTCCACCTTGAACTGTGTGAATCCATAAGTCTCAGGAGAGACATCCATGGTGTTCAAGAATTGTTCAGCATTCTTTATTGCTTGGAAAATACAGATCTTATCTTCCAAAGTTTCTTTCAGTTTTGTTTCTTCAAAGCGCCTGCTTCCTGGGGAATCAGATAAATATTTCTGATGAGTCTTCTTACACCTTACATAAGTCTTAATTTTTTGTTCTTCCATTTTTTGCTCTTTATCTTTCTTTGTTCTTCTCGTAGTTTTGTTCCTTAAGTGGTGGTCAAATAATACTCTTACTCTGTCAAACAAGTTACTTAATCTGGATGTAAACCTTTGCTACTTGCCAGGAAACAGCTAGCCATTGCACAAGCAAAAGCTATGTTGAAGATGGGGTTAATTATACTGCTTTTATAGTAAATAAATTTGGGGCATATCTTTACTCATTTGGTGGTGCAATGTCTAATTGTTTGTTATTGCATTTTGAAATAACTGTTGGCATTAAGCTTTTGGCTACTGTTAAAAACATAAAAACCAGAAGGGCAGGATTAATTCACCTCCTCTGAGCTATCTAAAAGGCAGATAGGTAGTCAAGGCTAGTGATCCATGTTCCCTTTGTAGCCATTGCAAAGGAGGCTGCCTAATCCTACATCCTCCCAGTCTGCAGATACAGTAAGGGACATTCAGGAAGGATATTTGTTCCTCTCTGTTGACTGTTGAGGAAATGTCTACATTTATTTTTGTCTAAATGCAAAATTTAGTCAATTAAATAAGGCAAAGTGAATTCTTTCTAAACTGCTTGCTTCTCCTCATCCTGTCCTCTGCTGCATCTCCTAACCTAATTTGTTACTAGCCTTCTGCCTTCATGGATATACTTTTTCACTGTGTTTTGTTTTTAAGTTAAAGGTGGGATGGCTTTAATTAAGTTTCTTACCCACTTCCACATCTTAACTTACTCCCTTGGAAATAAAAAGGCAGCCTGTTTATCGCAGTGATGAATTGCTGCACAGACCAAACGTGCATTCTTATCCTGTCAATGACAGTTCATTTTCAGATGTTTTTCTATGCATTGCCATCTCATGAGAAGACATTGAAAATATCTGAGATTTTGTTTTCAACACCTGTGTAAAGCTGAGAGTTATTATCCACAATTTACACTGGAAAACTAAGACATGGGAAAATGAGCAGTGTATCTCATGTCATACAGGATGCTCAAAAGACACTGAGACCTCAATCCCAGAGATCCTGATAACAATTCCAACACTTTAAGAACTTTCTAATTTGAGAATTCGTTTGGAAATGACTGGCTGCAATAATCTCTGCATTATTACACATACCCACTTCAAACAGTGATATTAATAGAGCTATTATAATATCCGCTTCTACAGGTTGTCACTATCTACAACAAATATTAGGTGATTACTCATCTGTATACTGGATAATCACTTATCTGCCTTGGATGATTTTTCAAGTGGAGTTTTTCTACATTTTGTTCTGTTATGTGTCTAATACAGTGTGTGTATGAGGCCACACAGGAAATCAATGATGATATGTGAGTTGTGGTACCTTCAGTGGGAGGATAATACCCATCTGCGCGTATCTATTTCATCAGATCCAGCTGGTGCTGTTGAGCAGCTTACTTCATGTTTGACCAGACTGAGTTACAGATTCATGTGGGTTGGAAATAACTGGAAAAGATCAAAATTGAGAAATAGGGTGAACAATTGTTGTGCAGGTTCAGAACTTTGGGTCATGCTGGATCCACAGGTTCTGTTGTAAGTCTGTGTGAAAAGGACAGAAGAAAACACGTTTGTGTGTGTGTGTGTGTGTGTGTGTTGGAATTCAGAACATGGTGGACAACATGCGGGAACTCAGCTACCTACCAGTGTTAAACTGCCACATCTACAGATTGAATAGCTGTAGACACAATTATAGTTGTTAGAAGACTCCTTTGATAACTCCTTTACCACAGCCAGTGAAAACAAAAATAGATACCACATATAATTTTGACCTGTCCTGAAAAAGTGATGGCAGATTCGGATAACCTAAATTTTTCAGTTGCTCATAACTGAAAGAACATGAAGTGTCTCTAAATATTTAACTAAGAATTCAGTTCATATCACACTAACTTCATACACTGCTCCTGCAAGCCCACCAAAATTATGATATTTAATATTAGAAGAAAAAAAGGGGGGGGAGGGATACAAAATGCAGCAGGTGGACTGGTCTTCCAGAAATCTTCTGCTAGAAAAAAGAGTAGACCAAGAGAGTTAGGAGGGCTTTGTGGATGACAGCACAGCAAGGCCCTTTGAACAGCACTGAGAAGGTAGAAATAATGTCCAACAAACCTAAGCATGATCATGCCTTCAGATACTGTAAATCCAGCAGATCAGAACACTTCCTCTGCCCCTCAGAAGTAAGGACCTGCCCATATCTATGCCACATGTGACTTGCCAACTGCCTCTTTTCCCAGCATCCCTCAACAATTTTATAAAAACCAAGCTGATGAAAAACTTTTTTTCTTGCCTTTTCTTTATGAGTCTTCTACTATCTAACCAACATTTTGCTAAGTCTCTGAGCTTTGCTTTCTCTCCTCTTCCTTATCTATGAGAAATGATTATAATAATGCATTTTTAATTACAGTAGATCTGCATGTGAAAGATACTATTATAAGCATGCAAATGTAGTTATTGTCATCATTACATAAATAATAATATATTCGTACTGGAATGTAGTGTCCCCTCATGATTGGAAGAAGAAGGATTCAAAATTTACTTAAGCAGCCAATCATTAGTGCTCCACCCTCTGAATTGTCAATGCATCCATCAATGTATTATCATGCCACAGAGATTGTATTCTGACCAATTTTATCCTTACTGGTGACCTTAAGAAGGTAGTAAATAAAATATTAGCATAACTGGAAGTGAATGGGAAGAGTTGGAACAGAGGTAAGATATAACAAACTTAGGTGGATACAAAACAGAAAAGAAAATGATTTAAAAAAAAAAAAAGGTAGAAGCATTCAAAAAGAAGAACTAAGTGGGTAATCAATAATATAGTAATATTGCAAGGGAAGTATAGATGATGTTACACAAGGATGTAAGTGCCTCATAACTGCCACTCCAAATCACCATTTTAAGCAATTAAGTACTCTGACTGACAAGCTTTCATAGATATTGCTTTTCACCCCTTACCTATTTTCTTGTTCTTCTGTCGGAGGTCACTACTTTCGCAACACAGATAAAGAATGCAGGATACCTCTTAAATCCCAGTGAACATCCCATTTCCCAGCTGAAATGATGCAGCTCAAATATTTTATTCCATTTTACAGGGAATGTATCTTCTGGCAGCAGGATGATGAAGTGATTTTCTCAGACTGGTTCACCTCTTATCTCAGTAATATGATCAAAACATTCAGGCCAGTTACTCTCAAAATCATCTCCTATCCCTGGTAATGGATAAATTTATTCCTGTCTTCAAAGTTCTCACTGTGTTTGCCAATCTTGTGAAAACAACTCAAATATTAATAACATGCAGCATTTGGCATTTGTCTCACATTTGTGGGAGGCTCCAACTAGGCTAAGCATTTGTCTGCTCACTTCAATAGGATTTTGATGTGGTAGGTGAAATGTGAGCATACATAAACCGTAAGTCTACAGCAAAACAATGATTACTACCAGAGAAGCACGTTGTTTTATCCAGGATGGCAGGGACACAAATTCCTTTGCTGCCAAAACTAGCAGAGAGAACAGACTTGCCTATTTTCTTCTTCGTAACAGCTCTAGATAGACTGCATCAAAAAGATTAGTGCTGCTCCTTGTTACCGCATTTACAAATCATTTACAAATTGGAAAGCATTTGGAAAAGCATTAAAAAATTCAGAGTTGGTAAAAAAATTATGTGGGATTAAAACTGAATGAATTTTATTTGTAAAGATTCAAGTACCATGCGGATAGGTCAGGTTTGTGTTGCATCATCTTCATGATAACATCTTGAGCATTCTGTGGAGGTACATAGTAATTACTACTCATTAGTACGGTTGAGAAAGTGGACCCTGTTGTTTCTGATCATATACTGAATACAGATTAATCAGACCTTGGCAGAGAGCAAACTATTCTGAAACGTAAGCTCTGTGGGGCTGTCTCAGAAAAATACCTGCTTGTGAGTACTGCTTAAACTGAAGTAATGTCTGTTGGCTTTTAATTCTCAGTACAGCCAAATAATCTCATCATTTCACTCCACAACATGCACAGAGTGAATTTTTTTCATTCATTTTCTCTGCTATGCAATTATTTTTTTTAATTTATTTTCTTCAAAGTAATCAGTAGTTACCTTGAGCTGTAAGTTTGTAGTTTGGTTGCAGTTGATAAGAACATTAATAAACAGTTTATCTGTAAGTTCTTAAATGTGAAAAATTTTTAAGTAAGACTTATTTTCCTACTTCTTTTTAAAGGAAGAAGAAAACTGATCAACTGGAGAGTAAGCTCTTAAGGGAACTAAAAGTTTCATTGGCTATTTCCAGAATACCTTCCATTAAACAGAAATAAAGAGCATTTTTATTCTCATAATGTGAGACCATGTAAACTGTGAAGAACTGTAGGATTTGAAATGTCAAATACTGTGTGTATTTACATTGCTGGAATTAAAATACTTCAGCAAAAGGAATGGAAACTGAAGATGCAAAATTGCTTCAGATGCTGTTTCTGTAAAGCATTAAAATACAAGCTCAAGTAAAAAGTCCGGTCTCCAATAACAACTCATTAAAAAGGTTTGAAATAATGATTCTGGTTTATATTTTCCCACACACAAAAAAAAGCCTGATTCTTCCAGATGAAGATGTGGTTCATGCTGACACAATGAAACGAAGATAGTGGAAGCTGCTGCTAAGGCAGATTGCCCAGAACTGAGCCTCAGGAGGTTCTTAAAAGAAAAAATATAAATAAACTAAGCCTGCCAAAAGTGAGGTGCTTTTTAAGATCTTATTACTAGGAATAAATATGTAACTGATTTTTATCACAGGTGTAAATAGTGGCAAGAGAGCCAAAACATCCACCTCAGGACATCCTTGTTAGGGCTTTTAATTTTAGCTCCTCTTAAATGAGCTAACATGGTTATTTGAAAGTAGTCCAAGGGCAGCAACAGAGGGTAACGTGGACTCCCACACTCAGCTCAGAACTGTTGAGCTGTGAGGTTGTGCACTATCCCATATGCTTCTCCATGCTCTCATTGTTGCTTTTGGTACCCAAATAGCATTTTTTAAGGAATACCTGCAATATATGACACTGCATAGGCTAAATAGACTGATAAAAAGTTCCTTGTTCCATGGAAATCTGACTGTAACTTAAGATAGGATCCTGATTTTTTACAGAGCCAGTTCCTCTATACTGTCCTGAGAGGTTTGCAGAAATGCAGATAATGGAAAAAATCAGGTTACTTCCTTAGGAACCAGATCTTGCATGCCAGGCTGCACACTTCTCTCACTGCTGGGATATGAAAGCAGCAGAAAGTTAGGAAAGGAACCATTGCTTGGGAAGCAAAATGAACTACTGTTAACTCACTGAAGCAACACCTCCTCCCAAGGTTTCTCAAGAAAGAAGGTTACTCAGAAAGTAACCCGTAGATAAATAGCACAAAGGAATCAACCACCAGGAATGATTTAATGGAAGGTCTGAGAGTTAAAATTAGAAGATGTCCAGACACATTGCACTGATAAAAAGAAATGAGAAAGTTTCGCCCTCCCTGCTTTCAGTGGGAGTGTGAGCAGCATTGAATAGACATGTGTGACTTAACTTTAATTTAATAAGCAGAGGTAAAATTAGCTGTTAAGATACAGGCAGCACAGTGTGAGTCAATAATCAATGCATTTTGTTTTCTTTGCATAACTCCTGCTACTGCTGAGGTTAGTTATCAATGCTAGGGTTAACTGAGCTAGCCAGATTACACTCCACATGTAGCGTTTACCAGTGCTGCCGCTGTGCATCCCATTTGTGGGCAGACATGAAAAGGCCAACTGACACATTAGGGTCTGCAACCCAGGGGACTAAACCTGGGTTTAACAAAGCAAATTAGGTGTCCAGAAATAAGACAAACCGAACCTCATTTATTTATTTATTTATTTACTCGAAGACATGAGAATAACCAGTTATTCAGTACTTAAGGGATTTTATCACACGAGTATTTCTCTCCAGGCAGAAAAATAGAGGAGCAAAAGAAAAAGAGCCATCATGGCAGTGCAGATTTCTGATGCTATCTAGGGGAAAAACACTCCAGCTGTCCATTTTTTTTTACCTCATGCCCCAGATACACTGAGATTCAAAGATTAAGAGACCTCAGGGGACCTTAAGTGATCTTGAAACTTCTAATATCATACCTGTCAAAACTGAAGTACCATCTCAGGTAGGAAAGGCAAAGTGGTTAACATTTTGATCTTACCTATGCCAGCCAGTTCCTATAGACGAGGAGGATTTGATGATTAGCAACAGTAGCCACTTAATAGGACATTAGCACATCATTTTCAGTAAAGGATTCTCTGTGGTGATGTAGCCAAAGGAAGCTGTAGAGTATGCTTATGTAGACTGAATTATAACTATTTTGGAAAGCTTAGAAAGAAGGGAATTTAATTATGACCAAATGAAATACCTTGATTGTCACAAAAGAAGATGCTTTCTGAGCAACAAAACACTGCAAGGACTGCTTTCTGAATAAAGACACATAAGAAACCCTTTAAGCTTAATACTGTATTATGAATGTTGTTAGAAAATTCAAACCATTAGTATCTGAAATTCCATATTATGTTAAGAAAATACTGAACCCTCTGAAGATAAGCTGGGTGTTGAATAAGGCAGAGGAGATAACTGGGATATGTTTGAATTAGCATTTAATCTGACCTATCAATGAGCGATGTAAAAGAACACTACCCCACAGATATTAAAGGTGGTTTCAGCAAGCAGATGATCTCTATCATTTTTGTGAACAGAGATAAAACATAAGTCCTTAGTATTTACCGGTACTTCCACTTAGAAAGCCACTAACCAGCACAGTCAAGTCTCAAACCTTTCTACTAACTCCTTCACATAGAACTGCCAAACAATACTTTCAAGATGCCTTAGAAAGACAGTTTACAGGTAAAAGTTGTCTTAATAAGCAATGTTATTCATTCCAAAAAATAAATGATAACTTAAGACAATAGAAGTTAAATTAGAAAAACTTATCAGAGTATGAATAGTAATTATTCACTTTAGCCTTGAAATCCAACATATTCAAAGGAGCTGGGGTTTCTGATAGATGAAAAGCTGGACATGAGCAAGCAGTGTTTGCATGCAGCCCAGAAGGCCAACAGTGTCCTGGGTTACATGAAAAGAGGGGTGGCCAGCAGGGTAAGAGTCAGTTGATTGTCCTCTGTTCTGCCCTTGTGAGGCCCCATCTGGAATACTGCATCCAGGCCTGGGGCTGCCAACACAAGAGGGATGTGGAGCTGTTGGACTGGGTCCAGAGAAGGGCCACAAAGATGGTCAGATGGCTGGAGCACCTCTCCTTACAATGAAAGGCTGTGAGAGCTGGACTTGTTCAACCTGGAGAAGAAAGGCTCCGGGGAGACCTCATTGTGGACTTCCAATACTTAGAAGGAGCTTATGCACAGAATTGATACTGGCTTTTTGCACAGTCCGATAGCGGTCAGACAAGGGGGAATGGTGTTAAACTAAAAGAGGAGAGATTTAGATTAGATGTTCAGAGGAAATTTTTTACTCGGTGGGTGATGAGGCACTGGCACAGGCTGCCCAGAGAAGCTGTGGATGCCCCATCTCTGAAGGAGTTCAGGGCCAGGTTGGATGGGGCCCTGGGCAGCCTGAGCTGGTGAGTGGCAGGGGGTTGGAATTGAATGTTCTTTTTAAGGTCCCTTCCAACACAAGCCATTCTATGATTCTATGAAAATACATAAGGATGTAAATCTTTATTCTTCGTGTTAAATGGAAAAAAACAAACATTGCTTCTGGAACAAATTTAATGTCTTACGGTTTATATTGTTCTGTGAGCTCTCTCTGTGAAAGTTTCGTATTTCCTATTTTGTCCCCCCCCAAAATCTGTTGTCTTCCTGAAGTGTATGGCAGCTGAGTATTTGGTTTATACCACTTCTTCCTTGAAACCACAAAGTACCTTAAAAAAGTCTGCTCTGAGTTCTCACCCAACTTTAGATAGATCTACTAAATTTTTCTCACATACTGTACCATTACACTCCATTTGACTGTTAGATTGAAATCTGAATTACCATGCCTAAAAATCCCAAAATATTTTAAACTGTCAGACCAACCAATAATATCACATCTTTTTTTTAATCTTAATTTTTATCTTACATATTTTCTGAAAAGAAACCAAGTGTGGTCTCATATTAATACCAGGCAGGCTAATTGAAGACACAAATTTATTAGACACTTATTGTGGGCTAAGGTAGAGTATGAATTTACAGTGAATCAGCTGTTCCATAATTGCTTGTATTACCATGTATTACTGTCTGGTTTAATCTCTGAAGAATGTGGCAAATATATCACCCCTCAGCGAGCTCCCTTTTATCACAAGGTTTGAATGAGCGTATTGACATATACCAATGACCTATTGACATATGGGCAGGTAAAATCCCTCAGTTACCTCCTGGCAATTTGTCCACATGTGGTTATCCTAGATTGGATAGCTTATGGGTAATGGACAGTAATTGCATTTGAGATGAATAATTATCTTCATTCAGGAAATCTAGGAGATTGGACTAGGTGATCTTCAGAGGTTTCTGACCTCCACAATGCTGTGATTTTGTGAACAGTGATTGAAATTACTCTTAAATGACAAACTGGTTACCATTTAAAAGAGAAGAACATTGTTTACCATATGAAATATAAGAAGAAGTTGGAAAAACGAGAGTGGTAAGGCTCTGGAGCAGATTGCCAAGAAAAGCTGTGGATCAAGACCAGGTTGGATGGGGCTTTTAGCAACCTGGTCTAGTGGAAAGTGTCCCTGCCCATGACAGGGAAGCTGGAACTAAATGGTCTTTAAGGTCTCATCCAACCTATTCCAATCTATTCTATGATTCTGCAAAGTCATATGTATCTTCTTACCTTGAATATGATTCAATTACATAAATTGCAGAGGATGCCAAAGGGACGAAAGATCCAAGAAGTAATGGAGATTGCTTTTGGGATCCAAGGAGTCTGCTCTGGCTCTGCTGTGGAACAAGTCCAGTAATGAAGGTAAATAAATATATATCAGGGTAAGGAGAAGCTGACACTGCTCCCTTAAGCAAGATGTTGAACTACAGACCTCCTGAGATCCCTTCCAACTTTAATTATCCTGTGACCCTGAGCTACAGGCAAAATGGCAAGTATATGGATAAAGTAGAAGACTGAGAACATAAACTAGGAATGTATAAAAAGAAAACATTTTAAAATAGATTCTTCTACTCAGTAAAGAAGAATTATATATCCATATTCACATATTGAAGCTGAATAATATCAGATATATATTAGTAATTAAGGAGAATATTAAAAAACACATAGGTAAGGTAACTATTCTTAAATCAATAAACTCAAGTATTTTGCATCTGGATGTTGTAAAACAGATGATCTCATTGTATTGATGGTTTTCAGAAAATTCTGGAGAAATTAAGTGGCACTATTTTGTCAGTGCTCAAGAAGCAACCAGAATGATAAATAAGAATGATCATAAGAATGATCATAAGATCATAATAGTAATGATCATAAGAATGATAAATGTAAGAATAAGGTGATTAGGGAGTAGGAGTTGGTAGGCCATTTTATTTGCATATACGGTGCTGGTAAATCTCATGTTAGACAGAAGAATATTCATTAAGAGAGGTCATTGAAATTCACAAAAGAATCACAAAGGTACTTCAGATATGAACAAAATGCTTTCTTAGTTATTTAAAGAAAAGGAAAATAAATGAGACAGGAGGTAACTTGGTTATTTTATGTTTATATCTTCACTGGGAGCAAAAAGTAGGCACTGCAGTGGTCTCTAATGTAGTGGATAAAAAGTTCAAAGGAAATAATGTCTGAAAGATAAAAATGGACGTATCTGAAATGGAAACAAGGCATGACATGAGCACTACCACTGAAATAAAGCTTTCAGAAGTGGTGAGTAATAATCTTTTAATCAAATTCTTCTGGAAATATGTTTTAGTAAAAAATGTATTCTGCTCTATATAAGCATAATAAAATGCAGTGCAGTGAGTCATCATATGTCATCACAGATTTTCATTTCGTAGTCCCACATGTCTTAAAACTCTGTGAAATAATTAATTTCAGATTTCCTGACAGTGAGTTTAAAGTCCAAATGAAATGTAGGATGGCAAAAAATGCTGTGTATGCTGGTCAGCTGTACACATGAAGAATTCCAAGCAGGCTAAGGTAACTCTGGTCACTGTTGAAGCATTATATCAAAATTGCAATGGTATTGAAAACCTGCAGCACAATGAAAGACAGATAAGAAAAACTATCTGGTAAACAGAAGTCCATTTTACCAGAAGGAGAAGAAATTCCACTAAACACTGAACATTTTGGAACTCCTACTCAACAGTATTCTAAACTACTTTTTGTACTAATGAAGTTGCCATGGAATTGTGCCAGTTTTTATCAGTCAGCTCGTTATTTCTGTATCTACCTTAATTCATTTTCTTCTCAATGCAGCATTAACTGTAGAGTGAATTTTACTGCAAATAAATTTTCTGGAGCTATAAAATACATGGCCATTGGGAGAACACATGGAAGGTCTATAACTGAAACTGCTATCCCACCATTCTCAAGCTGTCTTTAATATGCGTATGTGTGTACCTGTGTGAATGCATATGTGTACATATAAGAAGTGTAGGCACAGGTATAAATTTTCATCTTGTTGAAGAGATCTGACATTTCTCTTCTGGAAAAACAAGAGTCCTACCAATAAGGTAGTCAATAATGCATGCGCTTTCACCATTGCTTCAAGGAATCCCATTGACCTGCTCCTGCCATGATGACAAGTGATTGCAGGATGATAGACGAATGTGCAGGCTGTCACTACTTAAGGAAACACCTGGATGCTGTCCTGGCCATATCATTGCAGTATGCTGCAGCTTGTGCAGAGAGCACCTACATACTTCTTACATTATCGTCTCATTACCCGAGGAGATAATGGCAGGCTCTGGATACATTTAGCTTGTAGATCTGGTACAGATGGAAATCATCTTTCTTCCCTCTGAGGCTAAGGGGTGGCAACCAGGGAAAATGAGGGATGCCTCATGCTCCCACATACTTTATTGCAGGGTGATGTGGCTAAGGAATGAAAGAATGCCAGGCAAACAAGGGGCATGTGGGGTGTTGTGCACTGCTGCGGAATGCATATCTACTTTTGTATTATGGACTGATTTGATTTTGTGCATAAGACATTTTGGTTTTACTTAACTTGAATAGACTCTGACTACAGTGTAAGATTGGAGTGCCACAGCTTTCTTTTCCTTCCTCTATAAAGAATAATCCCCATTTTTAGGGTACCCAGACAATACATCAACAACAACAAAAAGTATGTCCAAAAACAGAAGCATGTGCGGAACAACTGAAAATATTTTGAACGGAAAAGTGATAAAATGTCCTTCTCTTATCTAGGCAAAATCAAAAGTCAAGCAAGGACCTTTTATCAACATGACTTGCCATTTCTATCACATTTCCCATTCCCATCTCCCTGCTGCTGTTACACAGCAGTTTTTCCCTCTCTTGTCTACTCTCCCAGAGCATAACCAGCATCACTCATGGCTCAGCTCTGGCAGCTGCAGGTCCTTTTCAGAGCAGCTGGAGCTCTGATCTGACATGGGGTAGTGCTGAGCTCTGCTCACAGAAGCCACCCCTGCAACATCCCCCCTACCAAAACCTTGCCACGTAAGCCCAGTACAGGAACCAGGAATGGTCGTTGTGGTCTCTTCTCCTTCCTCTTTTCCATTACCACACAATCTCTCCATTACTTTCACTTGTATCCTCTAGGAAAAGGATGTAAGAGCCTTTGTTCAGTTATGTCATAACAGAAGATATGTCTGAAGGAACCAGCTGTTGGTTGCTCACACCAGCAGTTAACCCAGACCATACCATGACCCAGATAGCAGCAGGAAAAGTGACTTGGCATTTTGCTGGCTGGCATAGCTGAGATGAACTGTGTTGAAATGGAGAGGGTCATATGGAAAAGGAGAGTTAAACACTGTACAGGTGTCATTAGGAAATTCTCTGGCACATGAGAGAGTGACATGGAAAGAAGCAGGGAGAACATAAACATGAAACAAATTGTGTGAATATTTGCATTTGAGGTACCCGTGTCTTTGTTGTTTCCATATGGCAAAGCAGAGAGGTAAGCACATGAATCACAGAATCATCCAATCATTAAAGTTGGAAAAGATCTCTAAGATCATCTAGTCCAACCATTGACCCATCCCCACCATGCCTACTAACAATGTCCCTCAGTGCCACATCTACAAGTTTCTTGAACACCTCCGTGGATGGTGACTCCACCACCTTCCTGGGCAGCCTGTTCCAGTGCCTCACCACTTTTTCTGAATTTTTTTTTTTTCCAAATATCCGACTTGAACCTTTCCTGGTACAGTTTAGGCCAATACCTCTAATTCTATCACTGTTACCCACCTCGCTACCACCTCCTTTCAGGCTGTCGTGGTCTCCTCTTCTCCAGACTAAATAATCCCAGTTCCTTCAGCTGCTTGTGCTCCAGACCCTTCACCAGCTTTGTTGCCCTTCTTTGGACATGCTCCAGGGCCTTGATGTCTTTCTAAGACACAGGAGGTGTTGGGCAAGAATGCCAGTAGGGGGTAAAGTCAGGAGAGGGGAGGAGTAATTTAGGCAAAAATATGCAACAAATCCATATTTAAGATAACTTCTGAAGTCATCACATGAAACTTACTGCAGACGTGAACAAAGTCTAGTATGATTCCTGTGCAACCACTGAGACAGTGACGTCTGGGGATGTTCAATAATCCTGAACTGAAATCATCTACACCAGCAAGCTGCTAAAATGGTCCCTTCATATTTATTGCCTGAATCAATATTGCAGCCTTCTCTGTGTGTCACTTGGCCTCAGTACCTGGGAACCTTCCTGGGAATGTGCCATTTACAGATATAAAATGTAGCCTCTGTTGTCCATACACTTGCAGTCACCCAGTATAACTTCATTTATGTATTCATTTAGAAGGAAAAGAGGCATACACTGTATTTCTTTGATGAAAGTCTGGGTCCTGCAGAATCCAAACTTGACAGTCATTTGGATACACAAACATCTCAAGCATGTGGAATAGGCATTTGATCCTTGCCCTGTCCTTAGTCAATCTGGCTAGATGTATACCAGGTTTAATGCATGGCTGATGTGAGAACATCAGGAATTACCCTGCACACATCACACCTCAACCTATTTACTTTGAATAGGGTGGAAGTGAGCACCATATTGCACGTATTGATTTGTGAGCCACACCTTGTTATTACCTTATCTTTGGGCTACTACTGTGAGGCATCCTCTGGTATTTACATTTATGCCACTGGTTTTCTCTGCAACCTGGGACAACTTATTTAAACATGTTATGGCTGCATTTCTTCATCTCTAAATTGTGGGTAATTCTTTCCTCATGAGATTGTTATGAAGCCACATTAATTAATGTTTATAGAGCACACAGACAATATCCTGGGATGAATGAGATACATAAGTGAAAAGTATTCTTATTATTCATAATAGGACAGCACATTCACCTTGTCTGTACATAAAGGTGCAATTCCTTTTCTTTAGCCATCTAAAAGTTGGGTATCTTAGCTTAGTCACTCTTTTAATCTGTTTACATTATTGCTAGAGACAGAAAACCTCAGGTGATGACTTATTTTACCTGAGAGTAGCAGGATTCATCTTCCTCTAAAGTGTCTATTTCTCCCCATTAGCTATGAAACCTAGACTAGCTCTCACAAGATACCCAGCTCCCACATGAGGAAAGCAAAGTGAGATTAATTGCAGACCTACTATTTTGCTTACTCAGCTACTAATAGGTGTTATTTATTCATAAGAATCACATGGCTAAAATTTCAACTATAAAAATTCGTAATATATATTCTACCCACCACAATTCTCCATACCCTTTAAGTCAAGCTGGACAGTCATGTTACAAGAATCACACAAATGCATGCCTATCTCCAGCATTGCACCTGTGGGTTATTATTACACTATGCTCTTAGTGTACAGAAGTGACACAGGAGAACCTACCTGGGATCTCCAAGTCCTGCAGGCATGAGCTCAGGTTTCCTCTCTGAATGCATGACAAGCCTGAACCATGGAAATCGAATATGGTGCAAGAATCTATTTAGACTTAGCATCAAAATGAGCTTGTGTTCAAGAAAAGAAAAGGAGGAATAGGGAGAGGTGAAGGAGGAGGAAACACCTCAGGTACAGCAGTAAGATCAGTGAATCATTATGGGAGGTCACTATGCCTATACAGAAATGTTTTCTTGGCAGTCTCTGCCCTGCCATTTTCCTTAGCTTTCCCTCCTATGGTCAAAGCGTTTTTCATGCAAGCACGTCAGAGCATTTTGAAACTGGCCATATCAGACTTGCCATTAGGATATTTTTATCCAGACCGATGTTGCAAGTTCTTTATGGCAAGGGCTGTGTCCTTGTGGTAGGTGTAAGTCATTTTTAGCATACAAGTTGTAGAGTTCCTTATTGCTATGGTGTTATAGTTAAGCTAGTATTATTCACAAATAATTAAGTCTTTTTTAAACCTCCTATAATCCATAGCTGTGATACACAGGGTATATTCCACTCAGGGATCAAATTCTGTTCATACGTGTATTCAACATGCTGACTATTCACATTTTAGGAAATAATAAATGCAATTCAGATATTGTCACACAAGAAGAAACCCTGTATATTCACAGGTAATCTGAACTCAAGTGGCAATAGAAGTTGTTGTCACTACTGCTATTAATACTTACAGTACTGTAATTCAAAACAGCAGCATATTTGTAATTATTATCACAGTTATACACTCACAAATATTCCTTTACAATTTATCTTATCTGTATCATTCATGAATGTGAGGAAATTTAGAGTTATTAACATTGTCAGGCCATAAATACTGTGACATACTGTGAGACAGCATATATGTTCCTACGCTGGAAGTACATCTCAGGGCATGTTACTTTATAACCTGTGTTCTAGGATATTTGTACATATTAAAAAAAATAAAAAATATACAGTCATGAATGGATTTCAGTCTTGGTTACCCTACAAAAACTTTACTGTCATTTCTGACACATCAAATGCAATACACCTTGAACAGAATGGAACTTGCATCCCAGCGGGCCACACATCACAAGCCACTAAGTGAAGCTGTCACACTTGAAACAATGGAAGTAATATAATTAACTGGATACAGATCTTTAGTTACATTGGTAATAATAAAAAAGCAAATAAATATAGGAATAGAGAAACACTCTCAAAGAGTATTAAAATAGGAAGATGGTCAAAAGGCTATCTGAAGGATTAAAGTTGATTTTTCTCTAATCTTGAAAAGTTCATGAATTTTCAGTTCATTAGGATAAAGATGTCCAAATGTTAAACTGCTTGATTTTAGAAATTTGTAAGGCATTAACACAACACATGTGCAGGACTCACTTAAAAATGCAGTAAAAGGATGCCATTAGAAAGAAAATAAAATATATGGACAGTTCATGTCCATCAACATGGTGTTGTGAAATACAGATTTCTTCAGCTAGGCTTGCTATTTGAAGATCAAAAGTTTGATTGAACAAGGTAATAGTGCTAATAACTAAGATAAAGCTTTCATAGGCTCCTGAATTGCACAAGTTTGTGAAAAGAATAGGGAAGTAAAAATTTCTTAATTTAAATTATACGGATTAACAAGTAGTAGTGACAGAACAAAAATGGGTAGCCAGCTGCAAATGGATTTCCATTCAGCTCTAAGGATTAAGGCTATTTTGAAGAAGAAAGTAAAGGGAACTGGGGATGATCTGCTGCTGCTAATGCTGAGGTTTCTGCACAAGTCTACCAGCACTGGGAAGTAGGTGCAGAAGCAGTGCAACTATGCAAGCAACCAGACTGCAGCTGAAAGGAAAGGAGAGCAGAGATGGGGGCAACAAACCACACAGATGTTCCAGCCATTGCTTGACATGATAGCCAGCAGATATGAGCACCGTTCCCTCCATCCTGCAGCCACTAAGCAACTGTGGACAGGCACTGGGGTGTGCATGAACCTGCACCTTGACAGAATTACCTGGAGTGCTCCCATCCATCTAAGATTCCCTTATAATAAGACAGTGCCCCTGTTCTTTAGGTACCAATATTGTACTGTGTAAAATGTAAAACATTTAAAAGTATGACTTTCCTGTGTAGTTAAATAGCCTCTGTGAACTCTGAGTACATCCCTGGGGCCAGTCATCTACCTAAAGATACCTGACTAGAGCATGCTGGCATAATGCATGCTACCATGTATCTTGTGTACTCTGTTAACTTCTGGCTATATGGCAGCCGTTTTCATGTACAGAGTTAACTGTTCATTATTCCTCCTTTTTTAATTACCCATGGTCTGCTGTATGTTCTTATTTTGCATTACAGCAACTGAATTTTCCTTTAGCACAATTTAACAACTTATCTCTTTAAAGGATTTTGGAAAATACAGATTTATGAGTCATCCATAGCTTCACTGATATACTAAAAGGCTTCTTAGAAGAGTAAAGAAATTTCCCTCCCTGGAATGTGATGCTACCAAGTAGCTGCAGCCTTAATATATTCCATGGTTTTTTAATTCCTCTTTTAATGTTTCAGACAGGGTACATCGGTGCTGAAATAAGGGTGATTGGTCTGTTCTTCAAGGATACCCATAAAGCTCATTTCAAAGATAGATCAAATAGTCACAGATTATAACAGCTAGGAAAACTTACTGCAGAATTACTGTTCATTATGTCCTTCTGTTGCTCTCTACTCTGCTGCTGGTGTGTACCAAACATAGCCTACCTTTTCTTGGGTGTTTTCATATTCTTTCTTGTTCTAAGAATTACAGATTCCGATCTCTTTCATTAGTTGTTTACTTAAATGGGAGGTACAGACAGTTTATTATCAAGCTTCTTCTGAACTGTCCAGCATGAACGGTCCCATGGTTGTGACTGTATCAGCTATTCCCATGTGGAAACTTGGAAATTTGAAGTGCAGTTAGTGAGAAACAGACAAAAAGAACAAAATGAATATATTGCATGCCGGCAACAGTGCACTTACATTTACATTAACACATCCTTAGGCTATGTTATTGGAAAGAAGTTTAAAAGCCCCTTCCCAGGAGGTAGCTGTAGGCAGTGTAAGTTCTTCTTGAAGCTGTCTCTTCTCTGGGATGAGCAAATACACATCCCAGTCCTTCCTTCTGCTGGGAAGGATGCTCCAGTCCCTGTCCATCTGCGTGGTTCTCAAATAGGCTCACACTAGTATATCCATATTTTTCTTGTATGGGAACCCAAAGCTGGGCACAGCACTGCAGATACTGTCTCACAAGAGTCAAATAGAGGGAAGAAGAGCCTCCCTTGTCCCACTGGCTTCATGCTTGCAGCCTAGGAGGTGGTTGACCACCTTCACCTCTGACTCATAGCTAGGTCACCATCCAGGACCTCCAGGTCTTTTTCTGAAGAGTTGCTTAATTGCTCAGTTTCTACCCTGTACTGTTGCAAGACATTATTCCATCCAAGAAGCAGGACTGACTTTTTCCTTGTTGAATTTCATACAATTTTTGTTAGCACATTTCTCTAACATGTCGAGGTACCTGGGACAGCAGCCCTATCCAGCACTGGTCTGATATCATCTGTGAACTTGTGAAAGGCACATCTTCTTCAGCCATTAATGGGGCTGTTAAGCAGTGTTGTCCCAGTACAAATACTGAAGGAATGCCACTCTTAAATAACCATCACATTTTCAACCTCTTGCTCCAGCCTTTTTTTTTTTTTTTTAACTTCATAATTCACCCAGATAGTCCATATCTCTGCAGTTTAGCTACAGAGAAGCTGCAGGAGACAAAGTCAAAAGCTTGCCAAAGGGAAGGTAAAAGAAATCTATTGCTCTGCCTTCATCCACAAATTCAGTCATTTTATTTGTGAAGGTAATTAGGTTGGTCACTTTCTTTGCCAATTTGTACTTGAAAAATCCATGCTGTTTTCTCCCATCCACCTTTTTCTCCGTCATATGCTTGAACATGGCTTACAGAAGGATTTGCTCCATAATCTTCACAGGGAATGAAGTACAGCCAGCTGGCCTGGATTTCCCCAGCTTTCCCTCCTTGGCTTTCTGCAAGATGAGTGTGACATTTGCTGCTGTGTTCACAAGAACTTCCAATCACCACAGGCTGTTGGAGAGACAGGGAATAGCCTTGCAACTGAAAGCTAGCAGTCTGTGTTTCCAATCCCCTACTTCTGAGCTCCCACAGGTTTCACTAGGAACCATCTCTCCACATTATCACATCTTCACTGTTTGTTGCCTTGTGGAACTGTGACAATTAACAAGCTACTTCAGGAGCCCATCCCTCCCAGGGATGGGTACCTGCCTTTGCTGAGTTACTGCATTTCCTCACCTTTTTCTTTTTCCTGAAGCAGTATATAAGCCAGGTCTCTGTGGCCATGTCCCAGAGAATAGGGGAGCAGAGAAAGAAATGCTGTCTGAAAGGTTATTTCACTACAATCACAGCTAAAAAAAAGCTTTTGATTGACTTGTCTTAACTTTTAGTTGCATTGTTACATACTTGGAGTCCCTGTATCCTCTGACACAATATATCACGGGCATGATATCAGCCATACATCCTGTTTGGCTTTGGGTTCAGTTTTCTTAAGTAATCCCTAATCCACTCTTCCTTTAACTTCAGTTGCATTCCATTAAACACATGGAAAGACTGAGAACAGACCTTGCCAATATGGACTGGGACATAGAAACCTCAGCCTTTCTGTTTCCATCATTGCTAGGTCAGCCTCAGTCTTCCTTTTGCTGCTTCTGTTCCTATAGAAACCCTTCCTGAAGCCCTGCATGTCTTTCACTTGTTTATACTATGTCTAAGCTTTGAATTTCCCGATTGAATCCCTGCATTTCTGGGCATTTCTCCTTTATTCCTGCTGAGCAGTTCATCCCTATTCAGCTGGTCTGGCCTCTTCACACCTGCATCAAGTCCTGCAGACATGAGTGGATGCTTCATCAAGCATCAAGCACATCAAGCAGCTCTCCTGAGCTCCCCTGTCTTTCAGAGTGGCAACGGTTGGAAACTAACCCATCAGAAATTGCCCTGAAGTCTCTTTTGAGAGCCTCTGTTGATGCTATAAATCATTTTTCTGCTATGTGCCTCTTTTGCTTCCTGTCTTCAAATCATATGATTTCCTTAGGAGTAAACCAGAAAAGCCCAATTCTATCAATATTAGAATCAGATAGGAAGAAATAGAAACAAATGTATGTTATTCAACAAATTTATTTAATTTTTTTTTCATTTTTATCTGTATTAGTTAAACTGATCCTGAGATTATGTTAATGTAATTATATAAATTCTATTGTGCTCATCTAGTGCAGTTCCTTTGGCTTCCCTCACACTTTCAACTGAAACTTTCTTAATGAGAAGGCAAGTAGTATATTTCTGTCGTTGCTGTTTTCTGTATGTTTCCTAAAATATGTATCCAGAAGACTCCACCAAAGTCAACATATCATATTCATCTGTACAAGCTGAGAATCTGGTCTGAATGTTTCTTCATGAATTCTTGAGATAAGTCTCCCTCCTTGGAGATCTTCAGAAGCCACCCAGACATGATCCTGTGCACCCTACTCTGGGTGTCCCTGCTCAAGCAGAAATTGGGCCAGATGGACACAGAGGTCCCTTCCCAACCATTCTGATTTTGTGGTTCAGTGAGCAGAGACTCACTTCTGTGTCCAATGTCCAACAGTTTAGGGTGTTACCTTCCCTTCTAGAACTCTATTTAGCTGCCAGGTTGAGCTGTGACTCCTACCTTGCAGACAGGTGACTTCACTTCTGTGTTCAATGTCCACAATAGCATTTTCTCCTATTATTTTGGGGCAGGTATCTGGTTGATCTTTGTTATTGGAGGATAGATCCTCTTCTAGTGTCATGCTTTCCAGCTTTTGTTTTTAAGTGTCCTGCTCTGGTATGTAGATATGACCTAGAACTCTGAGACAAGACCTAAGATAAAATAAAGGTTTGTTGCTAGACACGGAATTGACTGGGGACCAGCACAGTCCACAGTGAATAAATTATATATATGATGTCCACCAATTCATATATAATAGCTGCCTTTCTGAAAGCTCAACAGTTTAGGGTGTTACCTTCCCTTCTGGGACTCCATTTAGCTGCCAAGTTGAGCTGTGACTCCTACCTTGCAGACAGGTGACTTCACTCCCACCAGAGCTTTACAACCTTCATAAAATCTTCATGGATATTAATTGCATCTTGCTGTAAGAATGGATTGCTCACAGGTTAACACCAAGCCCTGCACCACAACACCCTTGGCCGGGCATTACAAACCCAAGCAAGGAAGCACAGCACACCTGAACCGCAGCCCTGGCTGGGGATTTCCCTGCCTGTCCCCAGGCCAGAGAGATGGCTGTGTGGCAACATCAATGAGCATGTACAGGGGCTCTCAGAAGACAACCTCAAAGTCCTTTGCAAGGTAATGGCTGTTTGTCTGTTTTCTGGCATTCAACAGCTAAAAATTCTCATATTGTAATAGCTTTTTCTGTTTTTGCTTTGTACAATGCTGTTCTCTTAAAACACCATTGTTACACAGGCACCCATCTACTACATTTTCTGTTGAGAGCCCAGCCAACTAAAATGCTTTAGAGCTGCCACTGCATGAAATATACAAGAAAACTCTTGTACTTGCATTATATAGTGTAGGAAATGTAACATTTTATATAGGTCTGGCTTGCCTAGAACTGCCTAGTGGGTGTTCAGGTTCTTTCAAAGTAGGGTGCTGGGACCAATGCCCTTGCTGACAATGCCTGTATATGGCACTGGCAAGCCATGAGCTTACATGAGTGAGTGTACCAGATTTAGTTAACCTAAGGGAGATGCCAACATTTTTCTTGATTCCATTCCAAAGAGCTGGGACTGACATTGCTTTTCTCTAGGCTTGATTTTACCATACAAACAATGAAGTTAATAGTGACACCCACTTGTCTCACTAGGGTGTTATGTGGCTGAACCATTGTTAATAAAATGTATAACCCTATGGTGAGTACTTCCCATGATCTTCTGGAGATAGGGTACAGTGAGCCTCTAAGGAGGACCGGCTCTCCGCCTCTCCACCGAGAACATTTGGATCTTCAGAATACCCCCATGCCAGAGCGAGAGGTTGAATATGCACTAGGTTGTGCAGGTTCAGAGGCCCAGAGGCTGACACATCCTTTATGCAACTCCTTCACCACAATTTTGTTCTCTTCACATCACACAGATAAGGGGTATGCCCAGCACCAGCCTTACCACCCATACTCAGAGTTACAGAAGCAGCCAAAGTCAGTGTAATAGTGCACAGCTTGTGCAATCAGTACCCCTCCACCTAACGACATTGCTATAAGAGGCTTCTGCAGGGGACTGTGCCCTACATTTCGGGCCATTACTAGTACAGAAGCAAAGATGCAAAATCATCCCTACAAACAGCTACACGCCTTCAGGTGGCTGACACACCCAGCAGAGTGGGAGCAGTAGCAGTGACACACACCTATGGAAAAGGCTGGATTTGGTCGTTAGCAAGGTGCTGCAGATCTGACTATACATGTTACTGTCATTTCAACATAGCACCCTCAAAACATCAGCTGATAGTTGGGCATCACCATTCTACAGCTTGTACACAGATGAATCCTTCATTGCAAAAGTGTGCTTGCCACACCTCACAAATGATAGATGCTGTGACAGATATCACTGCAGATAAAAATCTTAGCTGTGTAAAAGTATGAGAAACCCTGTAAGAAAAGTATCAGTAGGGCTGAATGTGAGACAGTATGCATACAGGGTTTTATCATCCTTTTGCCCACGGAACACTTATTTTTAAAAGGAAGCTGAAACACAGATAAAGTTATGAACTTGCACCTGTCAAGTATACAACACATCTGATATACTGTGCATTGCACATTAGCTTCTTGGCTGGGGAGAAATCTCCCACAGAGGAAATAATTATAAGGAAATCTCTCAGAATGGGACTGGGAAGCACCGATCTAATGGCTCCTCTTCTGGACCAGCACAGAGCAGGAGCAGCTTGAGCTGAATGCAGCCCAGAACTGTGGGCCAGCACCTCTACTCATTGTCCGGATTTGCAGTCAACAGGGTTAGCTCTGCAGTGTGAAACCTACAGAGTTCTGCCCTCATTGGTAGAAAGGAGAAGAAATATCCATGTGTATATCACATCCTCTGCAAAAAAAGTTGTATTTCTGTAACTAGAAACTCTTTCTGTTGGATCTGGCCATTCAGCAATTAAGCCACAATATCAAATATATTTAAATTTCCATTTCAGATACAGCCACAGCAGAAATGGTTAAGGTTTAAAACTTACAGTACAGGCCGGAAATTAAATTCATTGTTGCTGCGGGCAGATGCAAGTTAGGCAGAACCCAATGGGAACTTACATCAAAGGTTAATTTTGGCCAAAGTCCTCAGTAAGTACTAACATCTCTGGATACTTTTCGATACATCACTCCAATATATTTCTTTTCGAAAAATCTGTTTTGATGCAGTAAAATGCATGAGAGGGCAGATGGCATTAAGCAGACTTCAGAAGACAAAGAGCTGGACCCATTTCAGATCCTACTGAAGACTCCCTTTATAAAAGCTGTGAAATTTCTGTTACCCCACCTCAAATTACAGATGTAACAATGTTACGTAATAAACAACAAAAAGAATGAATTAGTGTTGAAAGAGACATTGTTGGTATTAATGTTATTTTTAAAAAATTATGGTTGTTTTAAAATAGTCTCTTTAAACTTAAACTAGTATAAAAAAAGGCCTTAAACCAGCCTCTATATTGAAGCAGATAGAAGTTGTGCTATTGCATAGGCAAATACTGAAGTCTGTACTTGTTGATTCAAAGATCAGATAGGCTTTTTTGGCACAGCTAGCCTTCACAAGAAGGCTTTGATGCAAGGAGCATACAAATTTGACAGGCTATGTAAGGAAATTTTACATATGGCAAATTGATTTGCTGATTTATTTCAGTTTTTCCCTCTTAAAACACTTATGAAATCAAAGGAAAAAATATGATAGTTCAGTATTTTAAATATTTAAATCACATATTTCTGAGGTTAAGGTCTTTTGAACGATTTTAATTTGGTCATGCTTTACACATACAATATTTTGTATATATTCTTTACTGTAGACTAACATCTACTAACATGTAGATCTATCAAAATTGATTCAATGACTCTTACAATTTCCCCATTGGGAAAGTTCCTGGTTATTATGATTCTCTTTGTAGCTAAGAAAAGTTCATTTGCTTCTGTTTATATCTTTTGGTGAGCAATCTGGAGGGAATCACTGGGGACAACACACGAAGTTCCATCTGCATTCTTCCTAATATAACTCACAAAGGTCATCCAGCATACCTGTATGTCACTTTCCCCTCACAACAACCTCATTGCTTACCTGAAGTAAACCTCAATCTGAATACATTTGGTGACTGCTGAAGCATTTGTTCATTCATCAAACACTGTAGTAGAACATACTTCCCTGAAATTCATGAATAAATGCTTTTTCATGTTCATTGCTAACTGCACTGATCATCTGGACTCTGTAACAGAATCTCAGAATCCCAGAAGGGTTTGAGTTGACAGGGACCTCTGGGTTCAGCTGGTCTAAGCCCTGCTCAAGCAGGGTGCCCAGGACCATGTTCAGGTGGCTTTTGAAGATCTCCAAAAAGGACAATCTGTGCTCAGTCACATGTGCAGTGCCGAAGTGTTTCCTGACATTTGGAGGGAACCTCCTCTATTCCCATATGTTTCTTCTCCTATCCCTGGATACCACTGAAAAGAGCATCCTGTTTGCACCCTCTCTTTAGGTATTTACAGACATTGATGAGATCCTGGGTCTCCTCCAGGCTGAGCAGTCCCAGCTCTCTCTGCCTTTTCTTGTAGGAGAGATGCTCCAGTCTCTTTATCATCTTAGTGGACCTACATTGGATTCTCTTCAGTATGCCCATGTCTCTGTATTACTGGGGAGCCCAGAACTGGACACAGCACATCAGGTCTAGCCTTACCAGTGCTGAGCAGAGGTGAAGGATCACCTTATCTGACCTGCTGGCAATGCTTTGCCTAATGCAATCCGGAATACCACTAGCTTTCTTTGTGGCGAGGGCACATTGCTGGCTCATGTTCAGCTTGGTGTCCACCAGGTCCTTTTCCACAGAGCTGTTTTTTAGCTGGGTGGTCCACAGCAGGTACTGGTGCCTGACACTGCTCCTCCCCAGATGTTTCTGGTGTTTCTCCTAAGGTAATATTTTTATTGCTCTTTACTTTGGTCATGAAGAAGGAAAAAATGGCCTGAATGTTCTGAAATATTACATTTTTTTTTTTTAATAAAAAGGTCTGGAAGGAATAAAAAGTTTGTGTCTTGGGGTATTAGCATACCTCTAATAGCAGCTGGGAGGAGACTTTCCTTGGAGCTAGCTATCCCACAACTTCCTGTTACCTTTTGCACCTTTCCTGAAGCAATCTGGCTCTCCTGCTGTCAGCACAAGCATCCTGAAGGGCTGGACAAGTGGCTGGAGCTTAGCTGGGCATTCATCCACTCCTGTGGGGTTAACTGCAACAGGCCTGCCTTTTCCAAGAAGAAATTTGTCCATCTAAGATGTCAGGTTTTAGGAATGTATGGATTACATGGGTTACCAATTAGAAGATGACAGAACTGGCCATTTAATGGTATTAAAAAGTCATCTTTTTCTGACTACCATTTTGCAGATTTCCTTGGATGTTACTTTGATGCTCTGCCTTTAGATGCCTTCCTCCTCCTCTAAGTAGATGTTATTCTCAGCTGTCTTAGAGCTGGCAAATCTAGCTGGGTTCACAAACACAGGAAACTAGTTGAGATGTGTTTGGATGCCTTCAGATCCAGATTTAATTTTAAAACCATGTTTGCATGCTTTTAGGTTGACAGTTAAACTAATGAGTATAATTAGTTGTAAATGAAATTATATTTTTTAGCTAATGTCAATTCTTCAAGCACAAGAAATGTTACTCTGATCAGACTGATCGTCTTCTCCCTGTTGTCCATACTCTGCAGCTCTGTTGTTGCTTTTACAAGGCTTAATTGCTCCATAAAGTTGTGTATGTGCAACCATATTGCCAATATAAAGAAAACAATTGCAATAAATGAAAATGTATTTAAACTTTAATGGATGAAGCTCTAAAATGTATCATATAAATATTTCTTCTTATTTTTGTTAATTATGCAAAAATACATCCATGGAATAAATATCATTCTAATAACAAAGTAGGCTTATCTATAGTATAATATAAATAATAGCTATTATGAATATGTATTAATATTGCTAATATGCCTTATTCCTTTTTGTTCCTTGGTAGGCCGTGGATCTTTACTCCCTGTGCCAGTGGCACCATGCTCAATCCATGTCTTGCCTGATATCAGGGATGGTAAGGGACTGATCTTCTGGCACGCTGAATCACTCAGTAGCCCATTCTGTTTCAAACATTCAAACAAGACAAATGCTAGTGTGAGGATCACAACTTGCTCTTCTGGTTTCCTTTCGATTTAAGAGATAACATTAAAGAAAATCCAAATCCTTGCATTAGGTGATGCCAAACACACAGGTTTCTAACTGTTCAACAACAAGCTGCAGTGGTTCCACCTGAAGGAGGCATAGGAACAGCAGCAAACACTTTGCTGCCTGCCAGCAAGTTGGGAAGCAGGTTGGTGTTTGCTGCGCCCTACTCAGTGACATCCACTTCAGAGCTCCCACCAGGCCTCCTGCGGAGATCAGCACCATCAGAACAGAATGTAATCAAAGTCAGCACAGTCTATGCAGAATTTTGATTTACTCTTCCCACATGAGAGAAGTAGCCATCCATACACTGGTATATGGCAACCTTGTTTCAGCTCCAACTTGGAAGCAGCAGTGGGATAAACCAGGATGTCTTCTCGATCCAGACCTCCAGGAGTTGACGTGTCTTCTTTCTCTCCCCAGCGCATGCAGTCCCCACTCCCAAACAGCTGCCGGCTTCCAAGCTGCAGAGGGGGCGGTTCTTCTCATCATGGGGCAAACAGCAATGGCTAGCGTGCCTCTCTGATCCATAACACTGGGACCACAGCTGCCAAGGCAGTCCAGGAGCTGAGTGGAGGGTGACTCACCCAGGCAGGAGGAGTGCAAGCCGTGCTCAGAAAGACCAAGTGACAAGTGACACATGGTACCGGTGTACTGGGGGAGGAAGAGGTAGATACCATCTGATCTGCTGTCTGCCAGAAGGAAAGCTCGTAACACGGGTGGAGAAGCTCTCCTCCTGTCCCTCAGTGAGGAAACCATTCCCAAACGTGTCATTCAGCCATCCACACTATGTGGATCATAGAAGAGAGAGAGACGAGTTGGCAGGAGATAAGAAGGAAAGGGTGTCAGGGACATCTGATGCACCCACATCAGGCAGAGGGCTTGTTTGTTCAGGCTGAAGTGCTGGGTGCTGAACAGCCTCACCAACCTTTGCCACAGGAGCTCTTTCTGCAGCCTTCAGCGATAGACTGGGTGGGCAAACTCTGCACTGTGAAGTAACCATGAAAGCTCTAGGGAGGAGGTGGAGGAGGCGTGTGGGTGGGAGACGTGCTTTGATGGCAGGCAGAGGAGTGCGGGTGTGCTGCTCTGTTAGGGCAGTGCCACCAACCACCTGACAGCAATGGAAGAAACAATGGTGAGGTTCCTTGGGGTAATGGTGAGCTGAGATTTCTTGGGGAAAGCTGAAAGGCCGACACCTTCGTACCAGCAACCTGAGGTGGAACGAGCACAGCTCATGTGAGTGTCTCAGTAAGGAGTGTTGGATCAGGCTGCCCAGGGAGGTGGAGTCACTGTCCCTGAAGGCATTCAAGAAATGCGTGGATGTGGCAGCGAGGGACACTGTTAGAGGGCATGGTGGAGAAGGGTTGGCGGTTGGACTAGACGACCTTAGTGGTCTTTTCCAACATTAACAACTCTACGATTCTAAGAAGGGAAAACCGGGAGAAAGAAAGTAAAAGCCGACTGACGTATTTATTCCCCCGACCAGTTAAAAAAAGGATCGATTAGAGAAAGAAAAAGAAAGGCGAGTCAAGACGCGGCCGGCCGGGCCCTGCACCTGCTCCCCGCAGCCGGGGCTGCTGTGCGCCTGCGCGCAGGGACCGATGCTC
>JANHGO010000042.1:95937882-95949712 GCA_024606505.1 Aquila spilogaster
GATGGCTGAACACCTGCCTGCCCGTGGGGAGTGGGGAATGGATGCCTTGGTTTGCTTTGCTTGCGTGCGCGGGTTTTTCTTTACCTATTAAACTGTCTTTGTCTCAGCCCACGAGTTTTCTCACTTTTACCCTTCCGATTCTCTCCCCCATCCCACTGTGAGGGAGGTGAGCGAGCAGCTGTGTGGGGCTGAGTTGCCGTCTGGGGTTAAACCATGACACAAGACATGGATTCAGGACTCAATTAAAAATGCAGAAATAGGATGCCATGAGAAAGAAAATAAAATGTGTAAGCAATTGATGTCCATCAACCTGGTATTATGAAATACAGATTTTGTCAGATAGGCTTGCTATTTGAAGATCTAAAGTCTGACAAAGGTAATGGTACTAATATATAAGATAAAGCTTCTGTAGGCACCTGAATTGCATGAGTTTATGAAAAAAATAGAGATGCAAAAATTACTTAATTTATATTATGTGGTTTAACAAGTAGTTAAGTGACAGAACAGAAAGGGCAACTGCAAATGGAACCATCAGCTGTAAGTAGTAAGAATACAGTCTTAACATATTCCATGCTTTTTATTTTCCCTTTTTAATGTTTCAGACGGGGTTCTTTGGTGCTGAAATAAGGCTGATTGTTCTGTCATTCAAGGATGCCCGTAAAACTTATTTCAAGGATAAATCAAATAGTCACGGATTGCTGGCAGCTGGGGAAGTCTATTGGAGAATTGCCGTTCATTGACTTCTCCTGTTGTTACTTTCTATTCTGCTGTTGGTTTTTACCAGACACAGCCTATCTTTGCTTGGATATTTTTGCATTCTTACAATAAGTACAATGTTTAGTCTTGTTCCAGAAGCCACAGATTCCAGTCCCTTTCATTAGTTGTCAACTTAAATGGGACGTACAAACAGCTTATTCTGAATAGAATAGAATAGAATAGAATAGAATAGAATATCTCAATTGGAAGGGACGTACAATGATCATCTAGTCTAGCTGCCAAATTGCCATCCAGCATGAACAGCCCTGTGGTTGTGATCGTTTCAGCTGCTGTCACGTGGAGTGTGGAAACTCAGAAATTTAAAGTGAAATCAATGAGGCATGGACAAAAAGAATAGAATGAAACTGCTACATGCTGGCAAGGGTGTACTTGCATTTACTTCATAGTAATATCAGCATGCATTACCTAGCACTTCCTTAGGCTATGTTCTTAAGAACAAGTTTAAAAGTGTTAACAATATGTACAGAAAATTGTACAAGTCTATGCAAGGGATGGTGTGAGAAGTAGTACCAACCTCAGCTCACCATGCCTCTGCTCAGACTGGAAAGTTGAAGATTACTAAAAGTGACAAAAATTAACATCTGAAGTTAAGGGAGGAAAGATTTAACTTCTGGAGTTGAAGGCGAATCACAGAAGAATTTAGGTTGGAAGGGATCTCAAGATCATTTAGTCCAGTCCTCTGCTCAAACCTTGGACAACTTTGAAGTCAGAGAAGATTGCTCAGGCCTTTTGGTTGGGTTCTGAATATCTTTTTCTTGGCTGCAACTTCTGCCCATTGCCTCTAATCCTTCCTCTGTGCACCTCTGAGTAGTGTCTGGCTCTGTCTTCTCTGCACCTTCCCTGGAGGTAACTGTAGACAGCAATAAGTTCTTCCTGAAGCCATCTCTTCTCTGCGCTGAGCAAACCCAGCTCCCTCAGCCTTTCCTATTATATCACGTCCTCCAGCCCCTGATCTTGGTGGTCCTCCAATGGGCTCAGTATGTCCAAGTCTTTCTTGTAATGAGGAGCCCAAAACTGCACATATCATTGCAGATGCTGTCTCACAAGTGCCAAACAGAGGGAAGAAGCACCTCCCTCGTCCTGCTGGCTACACTCTTGCTATTGCAGCCCAGTATGCGTTTGACCACCTTTGCTGCAATGGCACACTGCTGACTCACGTTCAGCTTGTTGTCCAGAAGGACCCCCTGCTCTTTTTTTTGCAAAGTTGCTTTCTGGCTCAGTTCCCACCCTATACTGTTGCATGGTGTTATGCTATCCCAGATGCAGGACTGCATTTTCCCTTGTTGAATTTCATAAAATGTTTGTCAGCCCATTCCTCCAGCTTGTCAAAGTGCCACCTCCAGTGGCAGCCGTATCACCCAGCACAACGACTGCTCCCCCCAGCTGGGTATCATCTGTGAACTTGTGGAGGGCACACGCTGTTCCACTGTCAAAGCCATGAATGGAGATGTTAAACAATATTGGTCCCAATATGAATGCCCAAGGAATACCACTTATAAATATCCACCACCACACTTTCAGCCTGTTGCTCCAGCCTTTTTTTTACTCACTTTGTCATTCACCCAGCTAGTCCCAGCTTTCTAGTTTAGCTCCAAAGATGCTGCAAGAGAGAGTCAAAAGCTTGCCAAAGTGAAGGTCAATGACATCCACTGCTCTGCCCTCATCTTCAAATCCAGTCATGACATTGTAGAAGGCAATTAGGTTGGTCAAGTGCAATTTGCACTTGGTAAATCCCTGCTGGTTTTTCCCAATCACTTTATTCTCCCTTATGTGCCTGGACATGGCTTACAGAAGGATTTGCTCCATAACCTTCTCAAGGACTGAAGTAAAGCCAATTGGCCTGTATTTTGCCAGCGCTTCCTCCTTGGCCTTCTGGAAGATGGGTATGACACTTGCTTCTGCAGTCATTGGGAACTTCTCATCACTGCAGACTTTTGAAGAGATAGAGAACAGCCCTGCAGTGATATCAGCCATGCATCCTACTTGGCTCTGTGTTCAGGTTGCTTAAGTAATCCCTAACTCAGTCTTCCTCTAACATTGGTTGTATTCCACCAAACACATGGAAAGCCTGAGAACAGACCTTGCCAGTAAAGAGTGGGGCACAGAAACCTCAGACTTTCCATCTCCTTCATCACTAGGCTACCTGTCCACTTGGCCTTAGTCTTCCTCTTGCTGCTTTTGTTCCTACGTCTTGTAACCCTTCATGTCCTTCACCAGTTTTTACTCTGGCTAAGCTTTGGCTTTCCTAATTCAATCTCTGTACGCTTGGGCATTTCTTCTTTATTCCTCCTGAGCTGCCCATCCCTGCTTCCATCTCCTGTAGGGTTCCTTTTTCCATCTAAGCCCAGTCAGGAGTTCCCCATTCAGCTAGTCTGGCCTCCTCACATCTGCATCATGTCCTGCAGACAGAAGTGGGTGCTTCTTGTGCTTTAAGGAGGTTGTCCCTGAATATCAGCCCGCTCTCCTGGAGTCCTTTGTCTTTCAAAGCAGCAGTTCCTGGGAACCAGCATACCAGGAATCTCCCTGAAGGCCTCTCTGTTGAAGTTCAGAGTCGTTATTTCTCCTTGCCTCTTTTGCTTTCCATCTTCAAATCCTATGGCTTACTAGGACTAGACCATACAAGCCCAGTTCTTTTGTTATTAGAATCAGCTAGGAAGAAATAAAACCAAATTTTATTATTCAACAGGTTTATTATAAAAAAATAAAGATTTTTTTCCACGTTGACATGTATTAATAAATTGATCCTCAGAGTATGTTAATATAATTCTAAACATTTTATTGTGCTCTTTTAGTGCAGACTCTTTGGCCTCCCACACATTTTCAGTTGCCACTTTCTCAATGAAAAGGCAAGTAGTATATTTCTGTTGGTGTTTCTGCCTGTAAATGACATAAAATAGGTGTCCATAAAGACTCTACTGAAGTCCATGGAGTCCTGTTCGTTTATGCAAGCTGAGGATATGTTCCAACTGTCGCTTCATGAATTCTTGAGGTGATTCAGATACAGAGCTAATATTCTGTGTCCATAAGTGCCTCTGTTCTTATGATTTTGGGGCAGGTATTACAGTATCTGGTTGGTCTTTGTCATTTGGGCATACTTTAATATTGCCTCTAACAGATAGATCCTCTTCCAGGGTCAGGTTTTGGTTTTAAGCATCCTGCTCCATTACATAGATAAGACCTAAAATTTTGAGACAAGACCTGAGGCAAAATAAAGATTTTGTGCTAGATGCGGGGTTGATAAAATATGCATGGCAGATAAAACATGCATATTTTGTACACCTACTCATATGCAATAGCTGCCTTTTAAAAAGCACAACAGTTTAGGGTGTCACCTTCCCTTCTGGGTGTCCATTTAGCTGCCATGTAGAGTTGTGACTCTTACCTTGGGGACAGGTGACTTCATTCCCACCAGAGCTTTGTAATCCTGGTAAAATCTTCCTGAGTATTAACTGGCTGTTGTGCTAAGAATGGATGGTGCCCAGGCTAACACCAACACCCTGCAACAGGCAGTGCAAACCCCAGCAGACTTCTGTGCCTATCCCCAGGCTGGAGAGACGGACGTATGGCAGCTTGGGCTGAGTGCAGACAGGACCTTGTAGAAGACAGTTCCAAGGTCCTTTACCAAGTAATGGCTGTTCTTCTGATTACAACAAACTAATATTCTTATGTTGTATTATCTTTTTCTGCTCCTGTTTTGTTCTCTTAAAACACCATCGTGTTATACACACACACACAACTACTACAAAATTGTCAGAGAACCCTGCCAACTAAAAAACTTTAGAGCAGCCACTGCATGAAAACGTACAAGAAAACTGGTATGTTTTGTGAAAAATTTGGAATTTCACTATTTAGCATAGGAAATGTTATGTTTTATGTGCGTCTGTCTTGCCTACAACTACCTAGTGGATCTTCAGGTTCTTTACAAGTAGGGTCCTGAGGCTCATGCCCTAACCGATCATGCCTGGATATGGCACTGGAAAGACCAGTGAACCACAGGTTTATACCAGTGAGTGGACAAGACTTAGTTAACTTAAGGGAGATCCCAACATTTTTGCTCTATTCCATTCCAAAGAGCTGGAACTGGCATTGCTTTTCTCTAGGCTTGATTTCATCATACAGAAAATGAACTTAATAATACCCGCTTATCTTAGTAGGGTGTTATATGGCTAACCTCCTGTTTATAAAATCTATAACCCTGTGGCAAATACTTCCACATGATCTTCTGAGGATAAGACAAGGTGAGCCTCTAACGAGGACTGGCATTCAGGCTGTCCATCAAGAGCGTACGGATCTACAGAATATCCCCCTGGCAGAGTGACAGGCGGAGCGTGCACCAGGTCACACCGGTTCAGAGGCCCAGAGGCTGGCACAGCCTTTATGTAACTCCTTTGCCACAATTTTGTCCTCCACACATCACGCAGATAAAGGATGTGCCCAGCGCTATCGTGACCACCCGTACTCACACAGTTACAGACGGGGACAGCGTAATAGCACACAGCTTGCATCATCAACACCCTTCCACCTTACTATATTGCTATAAGCGGCTTGTGCAGGGGACTATGCCCTACATTTCAGGCCATTACTAGCACAGAAGCAAAGGTGCAAAATCATCCCTACAAACAGCTACACGCCTTCGGGAGGCTGACACACCCAGCGAAGTGGGTGCAGTAGCAGTGACACACACCTATGGAAAAGGCTGGATTTGGTAGTTAGCGACATGCTGCAGATCTGACTATACATGTTGCTGTCGTTTCAACACAGTGCCCTCAAAACATCAGCTGATAGTTTGGCATAGCCGTTCTCCAGCTTGTACACATATGAAGCCCTCATTGCAAAAGCGTGCTTGCCACACCTCACAAATGATAGATGCTGTGACAGATATCACTGCAGATAAAAATCTTAGCTGTGTAAAAGTATGAGAAACCATGTAAGAAAAGTATCAGTGAGGCAGAATGAGATAGTATGCGTACAGGTTTTTATCATCCTTGTGTCCGTGAAACACTCATTTTTAAAAGGAAGCCGAAACGCAGGTTAAGCTATGAATGTGTACCTGCTGGGTATACAACACACCTCATACACTGCGTATACACATTCGCTTCTTGGTTAGGGTGAAATCTCCCACAGAGGAATTAATTATAAATTAATCTCTCAGAATGGGGCTGGGAAGCACTGGATTAATGATTCCTCTTCTGGACCAGCAGCAGTTTAAGTTGGATGCAGCCCAGCACTGCAGGCCAACACTTCCAGTCACTGTCCAGATTTGCAGTAAACAGGGTTAGTTCTACAGTTTAAAACCTGTAAACATAACAATCTGGAGTCAAACCATAGTTATATTTACTTGGGAATAAAACCTGATGCAGCTTGGGAGAAAGCTGTCCACTACTTCCCTGGTCTTCTTCTCGGGACCAGATTTTTGGGTAGAAAGATGGAGAAGAAATGTCCATATGTATATAGAGTCCTGTGGAAACGAAAGTTGTATTTGCTTCACTAGGAATTCTCTCTGTTGGATCTGGCCCTTAAGCATTTAAGCCAGGATATTAAATATATTTTAATTCTGATATTTCAGACAGAGCCACAGCAAAAATGGCTGATGTTCAAAACATGAAGTTGGCACAGACCAGAAGTCAAATTCAGTGCTGGTACTGGGAGATGCAAGTGAGGTGGAACCTAGTGGGAACTCACATCAAAGGGAAGTTTTGGCCAAAGCCTGCACTGAGCATTAACATCTCTGGATACTTTCTGATGCATCATGCCAACATATTTGGTTCGGAAAAAACCTGTTTTGATGCAGTTGAATGTATGAAAGGACAGATGGCATCTAGCAGGCAGTTTGGAAGACAAAAGAGCTGGATCTGTTTCAGATCCTGCGGAAGACTCCCTGTGCAAAAGCTGTGTAATCCCTGTGTGCCTGAGTTACCCCACCTCAAATTATGGAGTGAACAACATGTTACGTAATAAACAAAAAAAATTAATTAGTGCTGAAAGACACATTGTTGGGTTTAATGTTATTGTTTTAAAAAAAATTATGGTTGCTTGAAAACAGCTTCTTTTAAGAATGTATACTATAAAGCTGCCATAAACCAGCCTCTGTATTGAAGCAGGTAGCAGTTGTACTATTGCACATGCATACACTTAAGCCTGCACTTGTTGATTCAAAGAACAGACAAGCTTTGTTGGCACTGCTAGCAGTCTTTACAAGGCATATCAGCTATAAAGCTTCAATGCAAGGAGCATATAAATTTGACAGGCTGTGCAAGAAAATCCCGTGCACCTCAAATTGATGCACTAATTTATTTCATCATTTTCCCTCTTACAACATTGATGGAGTCAAATGAAAAAATCTGATAGTTCAATAGTTAATCAAAACACATTTCTAAATTTAATGTCTTCTGAACAATTTAAATTTGGTCATGGTTAATGCTTATAATACTTTGTGTGCCTTCTTTACTGGTAAGTGAATTGATTGTCCCTTACTGCATGCTGTAACATTTAGAACTTCTGACAAATGCATTGATTCAAGCACTTTTATGGTTTCCCACCAGGAAAGTTCCTGGCTGTGGTGATTCTCTTTGTAGCAAGGCAAAGTTCTTTTACTGCTGTTTTTGTCTTTTGGTGAGCTGCCTGGAGGGATCACTGGTGGCAACATACAAAGCTCTGATGGCTTTCTTCCTACTACGCTTCATAAATATTATCCAACACACCGGTATTTCACCTTCCCCTTACAACAATCTCATTGCTAACCTGAAGCAAAACCTGGGTGAGTTCAATTAGTGAAGAAGCAACTGCTCATTCATCAAACATTACAGTAGAATATGCTTCACTGAAATTCATGAATAAATGCTTTTTTACGTGCATTACTATATGCACTGATCATCTGGACTTTGTAACATTTCTATTGCCATTAAATTGTGTCATGAACAAGCAGCAAATGGCTTGAAATAGTTCTGAAATGAGGTATCTCGGGTTTTTTACCAAAAAGTTCTGGAAGGAATACAAAAAGTTTGTATCTCAAATGGGAACTGGGAGGAGACCTTCCTTGAGGCAGGCTGTCCCACACCTTCCTGTTACCTTCTGCACCTTTCCTGAAGAACGCAGGCTTGCCTGCTGCCAGCACAAGCACCCTGGAGCGCTGGACAAATGGCTGGAGCGCAGCTGGGAATTCATGTGTTCCTCTGGGATCAGCTGCCCCAGGCCTGCCTTTTCTGAATGGAAATATGCCCACCTGAGATGTCCAGGTTTTCAGAACATGTAGATTACCAAGTAGAAGATGATAACACTGGCTAATTAATGATATTCTAAAAAATAATCTTTTTCTGACTACCATGCTGCAGATTTCCTTGGAGGCTGCTTTGATGCTATGCCTTTGGATGCCTTCCTCCTTCTGCTCTCTGTAACTAAAGACATGGGTCTCAGCTTGCTTAGAACCAGCACATCCTGCTGGGTGCACAAATGTAGGAAACTAGTTGGGATGTGTTTGGAGGCCCTCAGACACTGACCTGATTTTAAAAGCATGTCCGCGTGCTTGCAGGCTGAAAGTTAAACTAATGAGAATAGTTTGTCATAAACTTCATCACATTTTTTAAAGCCAATATCAAAGTACAAAAGAAGTTACTCTGGTTAGATTGTTCATCTTCTCCCTGTTCTCCAAGCTCTGCAGCTCTGTTGCGGCTCTTCTCAAGGCTTAATTGCTCTGTAAAATTATCTATGTACAATCTTATTGCCAATATAAAGGAATTAATTGCAATCCAGAGAAGTTATCTAATCTGAAATAGATGAAACAGTAAACTGGATCATATAAATATTTTATAAACAATAATTATTGGTGTCAATTGTGCAAAAAAGACTTCCATAGAATAAATAAACATTTTAATAAAGAAGTAAGCATATGTAGGCTATAATATAAATAATGATTATTATTATTAATATGTATTAATATTCCTAATATGTCTTGTTCCTTTTTGTTCTTTGGTAGACTGCGGATCTTTACGCAGTGTTGGTGGCACTCTGCTTAGTCCACATCTTGCCTGACATCAGGGACGGCCAGGGAGTGCAATCCTTTGTCATGTTGATTCATTCAGTAGTCCATTCTGCTCTAAACATGTGGCCAAGGCAAATGGCCATATACCAATCTGAGGATTATGACTCATTCTTTTGGTTTCCTTTTGATTTAAATGATAATGTTAAAAAAAGTTCTGAAGCCATGCTTTAGACAATACCAACCACGAGTCAGGTATCTAACTGCCCAACAATACGCTGCAGTGGTTTCACCTGAAGGAGGCACAGGAACCACAGCTAACACTACAGCTGTCTGTCTGCAACTTGGGAAGAAGGGTGGTGTTCACGTGGCCCTACCCAGTGACAGATCCATTTCAGAGCTCTCACCGGACCTCCTGCCATGATCAGTGCCATCAAAATAAAATGTAATTCAAGTCAGTGTAATTCATGCAGAGTTTTGATTGACTCTTCTCGTGTGAGAGAAGTAGCAGCTGTCCGTACATCAGCATGCGGTAACCTTGCTTCGGCTCCGACTTTCAGGCAGCATTGGGATAAGCTGGACTTCCCTGTCCATCCAGGCCTCCAGGGGTTGACACAGCTCCTCTTCCTTTTCCCAGTGCAGGCGATCCCCACTCCCAAACACCTGCTAGTTTCCAAGCTCCAGGCGCAGCGGCCCTACAGCGGAGTTAACTAGCGATGGCCAGCGGGCCTCTCCTGTCCATGGGGCTGGGATCGCAGCAGCCAGGGTGGTCCAGGAGCCGAGCGGAGGGTGACTCACCCAGGAGGAGGAATGCGAGCTGTGCTCACCAAGACCAAGTGACAACAGGTGACACAGGTGCTGGTGCACTGTGGGAGGGAGAGGTAGATACCATCTGATCTGCTGTCTGCCAGGAGGAAAGCTCGCAACTCGGGTGGAGTAGCTCCCCTCCTGTCCCTCGGTGGGGAAACTGACCCCGAGGGTGTCATGCAGCCATCCACACTACGTGGATCGTGGGAGAGGGAGGGCGAGAGACAAGCTGGCAGGAGGAGGTAAGAGGCAAAGGGTGTGAGGAGCAGCTGGTGCATCCACACCAGGCAGAGGGCTCGTTGGGGTTGAAACGCAGGGTGCAGAATGGACGAACCGGGACTGCACCCGCAGCCCCGCCGGCCTTTGCCACGGAGGGTCCTTCTCCTGCAGCCCCCAGCAACGGTCTGGGTCTGGGCGAACCTCTCTGCGCCATGAAGGGACCGTGAAGGCTTCGGTCCAGGAGATGGAGGGGAAAGCGTGCGAAAGGCACCTCGGTGGCGCCTGGAGGAGGCTGGGCAAGTTGCTGGTCAGGGAAACGCCACCAACCACCGCCGGTGGGGCAGGGAGATGGCGAGATCCCGTTGCGATCGCTCGTTTTACCAGTGCTGGGAGGGGAAGGGATTTTAGCGGAGGCTTCTCGGAGCTGAAAAGCCGACACCTCCGTACCAGCAGCTTGAGGTAAAGTGAGCGCCGCTCAAGCCAATGCCTTGGCGTGCCCGTCAAAGGGGAGTGAGAGGGGAAGGAGAGAGGAATCAAAACCCAAACTGCGAAGAAGAGAAAAGGAAGAAAGGAAATAAAAGCTGACCGAAACATTTATTCCCCCGTCTGGTAAAACCCTACCTATTTGAAAACAAAAGGCAAATTAAGATAATAAGCACCTCTTTTCCACCCCGGACGCCCACTGAGGGAGAAGCGGGGTTCCCGAGGCGGCGCCCGGGGCCGCCGAGCCGCCCTTGCACCTGCTCCCGCCTCGTTCCCCTCAGCCGGCGGCCGCCCGCACTGCGCCTGCGCAGAAGCCCCGGGGAGGGGCGTGGCCACGGGACTGCCATTGGGGGAAAGGGGGGAAGGGCGGGGTTAAGGGAGGAGGCGTGGCTTTGCGTGGAGTGGGCGTGGTTTGTGTAGAAAATGGGCGTGGTTTGCTCTGAGGGGGCGTGGCTTCGCGAAAGCGGGGCGTGTTCCTCGGGATCCGGTCCCAGTGAGGGAGGAGGCTTTGGGGTGGTCCCGTGTAGGGCGATGGGTTGGAGCCCCCCCCGGGTTAGCACCCCCGGGCTGTGCTCCAGGACCCCGCTGGGCCGGTGATGGTGCCACAGCTCAGGGATATCCTGGGCGGGGTACCACATGCCACGTCCCCTATGTCCCAACGTTCCCATGTCACTGCATCCCTGTGTGTCTATGTCTACGTGATGTCCTTACGTCCCTGTGTCCTCATGTTCCTGTGTCCCTGCACCCCTGTGTCCCCGTGTCACTGCATCCCTCTGTCTTCGTGATTTCCCTACATCCCTGTGTCCTCATGTCCCTGAATCCCTGTCTTTCCATGTCCCCACATCCCCATGTCCTTCTATCCCTGCATCTTTCTGTCCTTGTGTCCCTGCGTCCTGATGTCCCAACGTCCCCGTGTCCTCATGTCCCCCTGTGTCACTGCATCCCTGTGTCCTTATGTCTTTGTGATGTCCCTACATCCCTGTGTCCCCATGTCCCTGTGTCCCTGCACCCCCATGTCCCTGTGTCCCCATGTTGCTGCATCCCTATGTCCCTGTGATCCCCTGGGGTGCTGGGGATACCAAAGGTGCTGGGGACACTGGGGACACTGAGAACACTGAGGTCACTAGGAGGATACTGGAGACAACTGGAGATGCTGGGGAAACAGTGAGAACATTGAGGATGCTGGGAACGCTGGGGACATTGGGGACACAGAACACTGAGGATGCTGGGGGCGTTGGGGACACATTGTCCCCTTATACCTCAATTTTTCCCTTCAACTGTGATGAGGGGCTCAGCAGTGAAGCTGTGGCACAGGGTGTAGCCCCATTGAGAGTTGCATGTCATGGCACAGCGCTGACTCAGGCCAGGTGCTGCCTGCTCCTGTGCCCACTGCTGCCTGCCTGCCATAACACCGTGCTGCCCCATCTCCTTCCCTACCCAATCCCATCCCATCCCCACCTCTGTCTTCATCTCCATCCATCCCAACCTCCATCCCATCTGTCCCACCCTTATCCCACCCCAATCCTCATCCCCAACCACATCCCATCCCATCCTCATTCCCATCCCCAT
>JANHGO010000042.1:95949812-95976792 GCA_024606505.1 Aquila spilogaster
CTTTGCAAGGACCAGGCACAGGCGGGAGCGCAGCACCACGTCCAGCTCTCCCCGGCAGCTGCTCGCCTGCGGCGGGCCCGGCGGCCCCCCGAGACGGGGCCGGGGGTCCCCGTCGCTCTCCCGCGAGGTCTCGTCCCACTCGAAGTCGGCGGCGGGGTCCCTCGGAGGCGGAGGGAGGGGGGGGGGGCCCCCCGCGCCTCCTCCCGCGCCGCCGGGCCCCCCCCCCCGGTTTTCGGGGAGCCCCTCCAGCTCCTTGGTGCGCATGGAGAGGTGGCGGGAGCAGTAGCCGCGGCGCTGGGATTCTTTGGTGCAGCCGTCGCGGGAGCAGAGCCGGCGCCATTGCTTCCCGTTAAATTTCTTGCGGATGCCGTTGGGGGTGCAGACGACGTCCCCCTTCTTGTATTTGGGCTGGGGGGTGGCGGAGGAGGAGGGGGGGGGTCCGGCGGCGGCCGGGGGGGGCGGCGGGCAGCGAGCCGGCGGTCACGTGACGCGAGCGCACCGCAGCGCACCGCGGCGCAGCGCGGAGGGTGCTGCGGAGCCGCGGCCGCCTCGCCGCTCCCCCCTCACGCACACCCCCCGACACACACACACACACACACACTTCGCCCGCCTCCGCCTCCTCGCCCTCCTCCCTGCCCGCGGGGCACGGGAGCCGGTGACGGGAGCGAGGCGGAGTCTGGAGGGAAGATACCGAGAGATAGAGATTTAAATCACATCCCCGGCTGTAGAAGGGCAGCAGCAGCAGCAGCCCGGGCGCAGAGGCACGGACGCACGCGCCGAGACAGGTCTGCCGGCTCCGCCGTCGCTGCTGCTGCTGCTGCTCACCATGGGTGCCGCCGCCGCCGCCGCCGAGCCCCCCCGCGCCATGGGCCTGGTGTCCAGCGTGGTGAACGACACCCTCGAGTTCTACCGCTGGACCTGGAGCATCCGAGGTAACGCGCCCAGGACGGCCCCGCCGCCAAGCCCGGCGCCGCCATCGCAGTCCCCGGCGCCCCCCGCCCGCTGTCACTGAGGCGCAGCGCTTCAAAATGGCTCCGTCTCCCGGGAGACGCGGCGCGCGCGCCCGGTGGGCTGAGGCGGCGGGCGGGCCCGGGGCCGCGGCGGGGTCCGCACCCCCTCCTCCTCCTCCTCCTCCTCCTCCATCCTCCTCCTCCTCCATCCTCCTCCTCCTCGCCCTTGGGGGTGTGCTCGGGTGCTCCGTGTGTTTATCTGTTTCGATCCCGTGTAACGGCCCCGGGGTGCGCGGGGCATCTCTGCGTGGCAAGGTGAGGGTGTCCCCCACGGGCGCCCGCGGGCCGGAGGTGGCGAACTCCGCCTCGCAGAGGCCTCTGGTTCCCTCTGACGGCAGCGTGCCGTGGGGTGGTCGTACGGGAACCGGGTGTCCGAGGTCAGCCAGGCCCTGCGGTAATTCGTGGCGGAGCTCGGGCGGCCTTCGGCTTCTGCGGCAGGTGGGAGTCCTGTGACGGCGTCGCGTTGGAGTTCAGCAAACTAAATGAGGAAATGGTTGCGACCGGCAGCGCGGAAGTTTTTCGTTGTACGTTGAGCGCGTTTGGGTCGGTTCTGCTGTTGGCCGTTTCCAGTGCGCTCCATTTTTGTATCGGCGCCCCATGACTGCAACGTGGAAGATGCTGAAGGAAGAGAAATGTCTCGGAATATGGAGAAATGTGGAAAAAAGCAGCTCTCGGTGCTGGGACGGCAAACGCGATGGTAACTTGTGACAGCGACCGGTAGCTCTGGAAGTATTGGTCAGCACGAATGGCTCTTTCTCGCTGGTCAGATGAGTCGGGTCGAGTGGCAGCTTTCATAGTTGCTCTTGTCAGTAGCCTTGGGCAGTTGACAGAAGAATCACTTCTCTGGATGTTTTCTTCGTTTTTCAGTTGTCCACACAGTGATGAGGTATAGGCTATTTTGATCTAAACCTAGAAATATGTGGAGCAAAACTCTGGACTGAATACAACTATGGACGTATTTTGCGGCGGTGTGATAAGTGAGAATGTGGGGCCTTCATTACAGACAGGAAGCTCACTGCATCAGCAGTCTTTTCTTTTCCGCCCCCCTCCTTTCTGCCATCTGTCAGATAATAAATTAATCTTACGATATAGATGGAGGGAGCTCACTTTTTTTTTCACAATTTGCCTTCCCAGCCTGTCTTCTGGTTTTTGCCATATTTTAAAAATTAAGCCTGCGTGCATTTTTTTTCTTCTGTATTTAAAACCTGCCAGAATATGAGATCAAATAAAAATGCTTGCAGCAGCACTGCATTGTAATCTGCCAGTGTTTGCTCTGTTTCTCTGCCTCTTGCAACATACAATTGTTCGTAGACTGCCAGGTAATGCATGAAAGAGATGCTGTTCTAGCCAATCAATAGCATTTTCAGATGGATATAAAAATAGATGTGGGTACAAAGTTGATGTCCTTATGGATTACTTGATTTGTTTCGGAAAAGACTTCAAGTTCTGATATATTTCCAGAACTTCAAACATGTTATTTAAGTCTGTATATTGACCATGTTTGTTGTAAGCAAAAACGATTGGAGGAAAAAACAAAAGAGGATTGAAAAGGCAAGTTTATGTGAGGAGTGTAAAGATAAGTAACTTACATTAATACTACATACAGAGCAAACTTTTATCTCTTCCTCCTGCTTCTTTGGAGAATGTTAAGCAGTAGTAGGATGACATTGCGATGGCATCTAAAATATGCTTAAGTCTTTTACTAATTTACTAATGCAAAATTTTAAATTTTTGCTCTAAGTTCGGTAATGTTGCTTTTAACACAGGATTCCACTGTAATCAAGTAATCAGTTGCACTTTGTGTAAGAGGTGGAGAGTTTCTGGTTCAGGTTGTGGATTTCAGCATGTCCTTGCAAGAATAGTTTTGGATAGAGCCTCAGTCGCATCAAAAGCACGTTACTGTTCTTGTTTATACCCAGTAGTATGTAAAACAAGGTCCTCATGTAGTTTTTACAGTCAGGTATGGATACGCGAAACATGTAATATCACACAATGTAGTCACAAGGTAGCTCCGGATAAGAAAGTGTCATTTATGAGGCAATGCTGCGTTGCTATTTAATGAAATCATATCTTAATGCTCTAAGTTCTGCTTAAATACCTGTTACCTGTTCAGTTTGCTGCTTTTCTGCATGTGTCTTCAGTCAGAAAAAAAAAAAAAACTGTCTCCACTTGCCATCTCTGAGTGAATATATGTTAAAATCATGAATTCAGCACTGTTATGTGAATTCATGCAATTCACCTTTGTGTCAAGAGCTATGGCGGTGACATTGCTCAACAGAAATCACAAATTATGGCATGCAAGACCATTGCCTAACGTTCAATATCATTAAATAAAAAACTATACCACGCAGCAAAGTTGCTCAACAAATGATGCCATGCAATAGCATTACACAATAAATCGTACTGAAACACTACTACACAGCAAAATTACACAATAAAATGTGAAGAAATTTTATTCCCACTACTACTCCTACACAAAAAACTTCTCATTCATATAAAACCAAATTTACTTACTCTCTTCAGTTCTCACTTATATTTTTTTATTGGACACCCAAGTCTGTCTTTAGCCCTGTTCTCAGTATTCAGCAGGATTGTCCTGCCAGCAGGTGTTTTCTAATGCTGACCCGGACTCCTGTGATGAGACTTGTGTAGAACTGTGCCAGAACATCCCACTGAGTCTCGTGCTGCTTTATTTTTGTGCTGTAAAGTTTTGGTCTTTTTCTTCCCCTGCTTTGTGCTATTTAAAAAGCAACCAACCTTTTTGAAGACCAAAAAGAACCCCAAAAGACTGAGTATATGATGAGCCTAACTGGCTCATCAACTGAATTTTTTTTTAATGGTGTCACAATTTTTTTAGCATTAAGTGCGCTATCTAAAGCTGGTTTGTTTGTGGGTTTGGTTTTTTAAATCTTGCCTTTAGGAATAATAATAGTATTCTGTGACTTTTTCCTCATATATATTATCAAATACATTTTCAGCCTTAGCTTAATGTTTTCGCTTGTTAATTTGTTGAAAAAACTACTTTTTTTCTCTCCTTCCTTGACTATCTTTTCAGACCCCTTTCATGAAAGCCTAAAATCCATTGTAACCGTATATTCACCTGAAAAGGCTGAAGGAGATCATTTAGGAAACCATAAACTTCAAGGAGAGGTAGAAAGGACAAAAAATGGTCTTAGCGGTCATCAGGAGAAAAAAAGGTGGTCGGTGGAACAGTTACTATCAGGAAAGATGATCTAGGAATTCCATGCCATTATTTCTGTAAGGACATGGGACTGGTTATATGTAATAGGTAGGGCAGGGCTTCCTTCTTTCTCTCGGCTCAGGTAGTTGGTTGGGGTTAGATCTGCCAGGGAGGATTAAGGGTATGATTAGATGACTGAGCAAGTGACTTAAAGGGAGGTTCCAGGCTGAGTCCAGGGGAGCTATTAAGATGAATAACTTGGGACACAATCCAGGAAAAGGAGAATGTGGAAATCTCAAAACATGGGTGAAGACACCATTGGTAGTTGGGGAGGGGGAGTAGGAGACTGCAGCTCAAAAAGGAGATTTGTGAAACCCTGTATCAGAAAGATTTCTTTTAGAGGAACTAGTTAGTTTGAATGTGTTGAGCTAAAGAACAGAAGGCTTTATCGACTTCGGGTGAGAATGATTGTTCTTGGAGCTCACAGTTAAAAGGAGTCAGGGCCATCCCAGGCCACGTGGGACTGCTTTGGAACAGCAACTATTTACAGCTGTTGCAGTTAATAAGATTACAGACTTTTTCCATCAGGAGGAAAGGAGAGAGGAGAAAGATGCAAACTTTCACTTCAGTGGTAGGATAGTCTTCTAAGTAGCATCTTGTTCAGGAGCAATATGAATCATAGCTTTTATCAGTTGGGTCAGAAGTGTAAGGCAATGAGGATGGGAAACATGGGAAACTTACAGCTGCTTGCCTTAAAAGTGAACCAGTGGAGTAGCTTTCATGGGAGCTCAAATGGCCATAAAAACTTTTGCCAGGAAGATCTTGGGACGAAGTTAAGAATGCTCAGGAAGTTCACTTTCTGTTTCTTTTTCAGTCCAGGGAACAGAACTGGAAGAAAATGCATTTCTTCTTCCTCTTCTCTTGTTCTTTTCCCTATGCCGAAACCAAGTGTGGCCAAAGGATCCTGAATGTTTATGCTTGAGGAAGGTTCATTGGGGTTAGCAGAACAGTCTGAGTGCAAGTAGTACCTTGTTGCATTTGTGGAGTTGTGCCAAAGCTGGAGGCAAGTAGAATCCCAATGAAAGGTCTTCAGAGGGTGATGATGGGGAGGGAGAGCAAAGGGTGAGATGAAGGTTCATGAAGCCTGTTTCACAAAAACAAAGCAGAATGCTTTCCTAAGCTCTCAGAGGCCTGGCTGAGCATCAGACTTTGTGATTTGGCATGATACTTGTCTTGCAGATACAATTTTCTTCTCAACAGTTTTTTTCGATCTGTGACCGTGACTGGGTAAAACACGAGGATTAGACAGGAAGAAACACACCAGAAACTGGAGAAGCTAGTGTAATTGGGTTTGGCTGTCTTGTGGCAGAAGCAGCACTTGGAGAAATTGATTACAGAAGTAAAGAATGTTAAAGGCTAGGTTATGTGAGTCTACTGTCAACCAAACTGAGTAATAGGAGTATCCCAGTTTACATGATTCGTTTCATTAAGCATCACGTTTCACTGCCTGTCAGTGGAGGGAGGGACTTTATTAGTGAAGAAAAAACAGCTGTCGGTATTGAAGACAATTTGCTGGGTGTTTGAAGGAAATTCCACCCACGTTTCATCACCAGGAGATTTTTATCAGATTACGGAACTCAAAAGATGGATAATAAGAACAAAAGAGATACCAAGCACCTTTGGAAATGGAAACATCATTCAGAAAAGTACATTACTGAAGTGGAAATATCTGCTTAGAGACTTTGGATCACCAAGCTTCAAGAATTCGAGCCTGAGGAAGTAGCCTGAAGCAAAGCTAACACTATGGACGAGGAGCTGAGTTGTGAGTGGAAGACTCCTCTTTCCTAAAATGAAGGAGGAGTTGTACGTGATGACCTGCAACTCTCAGGTCCAGCGAAGAGATGAAACAGAAAAAAAGCCTTCAAAGAGCACCAGCAAGAATGTGATACGAACTTCTGTTTGAATACTCATCAGCATATTCCAGAAGCAAAAGCAAATGTTTGGAGAAAATGGCAAGAACATAACTGAACTTCTGAAAATTCCTTTTAAGGCTGTGTAGATAGCACATCTTGAAATCTTTGGAGGAAATAAGATCTTATGAATACTCTTAAAGCAAATTCAGTGGAAAAAGGCTAGGAAACTGCTTTATACAGAACTTAACCAAGCTGGTTGCATGACCTTAGTACCTACTGCAGAAGGCCAAATGACTAGATTTGCAGCACACCATAAACTACTGTTGTGGAGTTCTTGGCAGATCATGTGTCTCAGCTAAGGCTGTATGCCATTAGTGAGGTGCAAATTGGCACATGGTTCTGGAGCCACATACTGCAACGAGAGGTGAAGAATTCTTGAACAGTTGAAATACCTGTGGCATGAAGCAGATGCAGTCATTATGGGGACTGCGCTGGTTCCATAAATTGATTGAGCATAGTGGTTGAACTGTTGTTCATAGGTAGCTGTCTCTAGTTGGAGAAGCTTGACTAGAAGTTGATCATGGTAGTCATTCTGTATTTATATGCTGTGCTCGGAGTGAAGAGGCATGTAGCAGGGCTATGGTTATAGCTATGAAAGACCAGAAGAGGTTGTATTCAAGGCAGCTATGCTATACTATCCTGTGCAACTAGGAAAGATTGTCAAAGGCTGCGTAAGGTCAATTAGTAGAGGAAGGTGTAGGAAGCATAGGATGTAGTTCCTTTTAAGGTCTTGTAGATCAGGAGCCATGAGGAGTGGGTGAGGCAAGATTCCACTTTTTCCTCTGCCAGTTCAGACAGGTTTTTGGAGTTACTCGATTCACATGGAAAGGATTAAGGGAGCGCTTAGATGAAAGGTGAGTGAATGAAAGGCTTCAAGTGGATATGGAGAGAACTTTGGGAGGAAGAATTTGCTAGGATGCAGGACTGGGTTGGGGAAGAGGCTGTGGTGTGTACTGAAGAGTTTTCTGAGGTAAGGAAAATGGGGCTAAACATAAATGGCCTGAAAAACTGGAGCTAAATGAGAGTTCATTTAGCTGAAAAGAATTGGCCATAAAAAGAATGAGAGCTTTGGTTTTTAAAGAGTGTTGGTATGCGTGGAGTGTGCCTGGAGCCCAGAAGCTGGGACAGTGTGCTTTTAAGGGCAGATCTGATCCATGAGGTAAGACTTCTCTGACTAATAAACTGTTATATGACTGCGCTTTGCTTTCTCAGGCTGTGTTTGAAAACAAAGTTGAAACTACCATTGCATTTCATAAGGAACTCTTGTGTGTGGGACTATCTGACTGACATCTCCTTTAGGAAGGTGTAGATGCAGGATACATAGTTTCTGGATCTTGTTTAGGTGGCAGGTGGGTACAACGGTGCTCAGTTTTGTCAAGACTCAAGTGCTTCTGAGCATATGGACTTCAAGGTCTTGTGGCATTTTAAGGACATAAATGAAGGCAGCTCTGAAATTCAGGTCTGCTGAGACTAAGGTGTCAGCTCTGTGGGGATTTTCAGGACTGCACCCTAGACTGGAGGTAAAGCAATAAGTAGCTCCAAGGCAAGCCTAGGGGTGAATTGAGTGCAACGTGTTTTGTATTAACTCCCATTGTGTGTGCTTGGATCTCAAGATAAACATGAGCTGGTTTACCTTTCTCTCATGGAAGGTGAGGGGGGAATAAGCTACCTCAATTTGGCTTGCGTTTGATGCAAGATAATTGCATGCCTGTGGGCATTAACTGCTCTTGGTTGTGTCAGGTTAACTCACTCACGTGCCTGCAACTCAACTCCTTTCTTTATGTACTTGAATAATTTCAGTGGTTTGATCCTTCACTTCTGCCCCAGGGTGTTCTCTCTCTCCAGGGTATTGTGTCTGCTTGTACCTTGAGACTCTTGCCTAGTTTCACTCCGTCCATTCACCTCCCACATGTACTCCTCTGTTTCAGCATAACCGTGGACTCTTGACTATTTGGTTTGTTTCCATCATGTTTTCCTATTCCTCTTATCTCTTTCTGCAGTATCTCAAAAGTGTCTTCTTCCAATTCTTGTATATGTTATGCTTCAGTTTGCATGCTTGACCATGGTGTTTTTCTATTTTTTTTTCTTTTTTAATCTGCTTATAGATATCATCTTGTTTCCCTCTCCCAGTTATAGCAAATATGAGAGATTGGTTTATTGCTTTCTAAATGGTCACAGAATGTTACTGGAAGAAGGGAGTTTATAACCCATGTCTTTCACTTTTTCTGTTGAGCCAGTAAATCTCATCTCTCTGGACAAGATTTTATGTCCTTCTATTCGTAGAGCATCATTGTAACACCTTGTTTTTAAATGGTTTAAGATACTCTAAAGGAAAAAAAAAATAGGAAATACAGGTACTAAATTGAATAGCTGGGCTTTAAGTAGGAAACTTCATAACCATATTTTCTGGGTTTGCATTTAATATTTAGTGGTTTACCAGAAACAGATGTGCCCAATAGAAATACTTACATATAGAGTACCCCCAAATGCTTTCATATTTAGGTCAGATTTTCTTCTACTCTTTCTAATCTCAGTTTCAGTGATCCATGAATTTTTGATCAAGAGTAAGAAACTGTATTGCAGAAACCATTATAGAAGCTTAGATTTGGGGGCCATATGTTAGCATGAAAGGTAACACGACTGTAGATGCGAAGAGACTTAGCTGTAGCAGTCGTTTGGGCATGGCATTATCTAGCTGCCAAACTGATGATTTTGCTACTGTATACTTTGTGAGTGAAAGATTCAGGCACTGATCATTCTTATGGTCGTCTTTGGGTATAAGAACGTTTTCTCATTCAGTTCACGTTTTGAAAATCAACACTTAAAAATCAGTCTCTTTTTTTGGTGTTGGGTCCCGTCCCCCACCCCCCACCCCGGATTTGTCATTTTTGCTGATGTTGAAGGCATGTTGAGGAATTAAGTTCTAAATGTTTTGCAGTGTTACTTTTCTTTGGAGGCTTTGACTGATGTACTTGTGTTAGGCTAACAGATGACCCAATGTACCTCACAACTGTAAATTTTACTTCTGCCCCTGAACTTTGAAGATAAGAACTAATATATTTCAGTAACTCCTTTTGTAGTTTTTACTCAAAACAGAATTCCCACCTCATTCATCCTTCTGTAAAACCAAATTGATGAGCAGCATCCTCGTGCTGATGCAAACAAAAAATAGGTAGTTTATCAGAGAGATTTCTGTGCAGCTTCTCACAAATGTTTGGTAGCTTTCTGGTGTTATTTTTAGGTAGATTTCACTTGCCATTGCTGGTTCTCATACATATTCAGTCACTGCATCTAGGAGTCTAAATGTTCATCTGCAACCCCAAATCATTCTGTGTTATGAGAGCAGCGATTTAAGTTGTTTACGTTTGCTGTGTAGTTAAGTATCAATATCCTTCCTCTGTGTTAGCACGTTAGCAAGACATGTATCAGTGCTGAACTTACTGTCCCGTGTATGCTGAGTATGTAACACATGTCTCTGTACAGTGGATAAGGCCTTTGCAGAGTTATTATTAAACTGTTATTAATAATCCGTCACATTTTTCAAGGATGTTAGTTTCTAACTGAGGGAATCTAATAAAAAAAAAATCTGTCTATGGAGAAGATTTATTCTGTGATCATCCCCTTTGGCATTATAAAACCCTGCATCATACTAGATGGGCCAATAGTCTAATCTGTTATTGCAACATTGAATGTGCATAAATCCTGTGTTTGCATTACTGCGTACTGATACCCCTACAAGTGTTTTCATAGTACCGAAACCCACCACTTTTGTGTGAAGTAAGGACGTCTCCAGTCTGAGCTCTCAGAAATACAATTTTGGCTAAGACCAGAGAAGTGTGAATAAAAGTTTCAATAAAGGAAACACTGTAGAAGGAAAGCTTGTTGAAGTGTGTTTTATGCAGCACTTCTATTTCTTTAGAAGTACAGAGGCATGGGCTGGATCATAGAGTTCTGCAACTAGTTCATAAAATTGCATCCCTTGGATCAGTTGGGGTTTTTGTTTGTTTGGGTTTTTTTTTAATCTGTTTTCTTCATCTGTTTACTCTGTAAGTTGTAACCTGTAAGAAAAGGCATGCAGGTATCACTGCACTGGGAACACATCTTGCTTTTGTGATGTTTGGAAAAGTAAGATTTGACAAACGGAAGAATGCTACGTGCCTCAAGGGCTTTCTATCTTGCAAATCTTGTGTAAGCTTCAGTGAGGATTATATTTTTATTATTCCTTGAAGCAGGGTATTTGTGCTGTCCTCACAATCACAATCAATGGAGGAGGTAAATAAAAAATAGTCTGAAGAAGGTAATCGCTTAGACTTGAAAATCCTGAGATTTGATGGTGAATTGATATGGCTCCTGAACTTCATAATAATTCCATTGTTATCCTTGTCTTGAAACAAGTGTATCCTGGAATTGCTGTGTACAAGACACAAAGACAATATGGTATTAGTGATTGAGTGATGGGAGTCCTAAGAAGGCTAGAATGCTAGTTAGAATAACGGGAATACTAGTTAAAATACATGTGACCTTTTAACAACAAATTGGGATTAAGCATTCCTGTTACTTTAATGGGAGTTTATGAAACATGCATATTACACAGATGTTCACTAGCTGCAGGAGATGTTCTTAGCTGTGTGGTATTTTGATTTTATGTTGCTGTATATAGCTTTAAAGAAGACTAAACAGTCAATTACAAAGCCCTGAAGTTTAAAACAAAGCCACAGCTGGTTATAGGCAGTAGCTGTTAGTCTCATCTGTAGTCCTTTTGGTTTCGGGGAAAGCAGCTCTCATTTCTGAGTGCAGCAGGATTTGTACGGCATCATCTGCAAACTTTTAAAATCTGTGGGTTGTGTTGTTTTGTTTTTCAGAGTATATGCTTTCATTATTCGTTGTGCTTGAGACTGAATATTTTTATTCTTGCATCTTAGCTTGATGTTTCATAGCTTGTTAAAATGGCAATGCTTTGCCATAAAATTTTGATGTCTCTTGTTCTCGGCCCAAACAAATTAGTTCGTTCTTGGCTAGTTAAAGCTTTAGAATAGACAAAATACTTAGATATTTCCATTCATTCTTGAAGATCAAAGTAAACATCTTTTCTCCGTACTGTTCTGTATTTAAAAAAAATTACTTAAATCAGGCCAGCTGTTGTGCTTTTTTGTGCCAGGTTTTGCAAACTTTTGTCCATAAAGCATCGTGTGCATGTCATCCCTAGCTTTACTGGTAACATACTCACCTTTTTGTTTTCTTGCCAATCATAACCACCACTGATGCTATGACGTTATTGTGATAATACAGAATTCTTCTGTGAGGGAAAGCAGCAGGGACTTGATTGGTATAATTAATTTTCCCTGTGAAACAGGTGCAAGGCTGATTTAAATGTTTGTAGAGTATCCAGAGAAGAGCCATGAAAATGATTAAAGGATTGGAAAATACACCTTCAGGTGAAATAAGGTGTTTCTTTAAATAAAATTTAAAAAGCAGCCAGTGAGTGACCCTATAGCTGCTTATAACTACCCAAGTGAGGTATCTTTGACCCTGTCAGACTCCTTAGCAGTACCCATAGTGCCAGAAGACTGCAGACGTTGCCAAGTATGATAGGTGAGATAAAGGTGAGAAAGAAGCATAAACTGGACATTCCTTGTGTCCCAATCCTTTTGCTTTCCTGCAGCAATCTGTCTGCACAAGTCCCTCCTAGGAGGGCATACACCTTTTTCTGATTGAAACCGGAGTGAGGCTATAGGCATGTTATTTTAGTTCATGCACTAGCTTCAATCCCCTGTCACAGAATTTCTCATAAAGAAACTTGATAAACTGAGATAATTGAGGATTAGAGTGCAATATGTGCAATGAGTAATCAATATCAAAGCAGACAAGTTAATTCAAGCACCGGAGACCTTTAAAAGAATCATTTGGTTTGGGCCTTATAAATGGCTCTATTAAAATTGTAATGAATAAGTGAATAGAAAATTTTAGCTTCAGTAGATGTTCAACCCAAAGATATATGGCCTCTCAATTTTGACTCTGCAGTGGTACTTCTCTAACAGTCTTCAGTCTCAAGTTGTGCAGCCCATTTAGTCAGTCACGTACTGTTTTAAAGGCTAAGTTTATAGCTTCAGCTGTTGTTCCATTTGTACGTTCTGAGGTTTTAGTTAGTCAAAGACTGAGTTTTTTTCTTGGAATCTCTACAAACTGGTAACAGTAAATGTACTTTTAAGTGATTCTGATGCATTACTCCATTTAGTTTAAAAGCCTAGGGTCTAATCGTGTAGATGCTTATTCAAGTTTACTCTCAACTGAGCCAGTCTGCAGTGGTTGTATAGCCACAGTGAACTTTATATTTGTTTGTAAATATTTACAGGACTGAGCCAGTATTTCTAATACAAACGCAGAAGGAGAAGTATGTTGTATAGAATATTAATCTGTAACCAGAAAGAAAAGGGGGAGAGGGGGGCACTAAAATACTGCAAAGGAATTCAATGTGAAAGCTTTGTGAACATTTTCAGGGGTATAAAGTTATGTTTCTCACCTGTTTTCTTATATGATATGTGTTTTTATTTTGTAATATCCTTCAATTATAGTGCTAGTGGAGCTAACAAGACGTGTGAAATTCTTAGATAATTAAAACAGTGTAGTTCATAGAACAATACTCCAATTAGATAATACTGGTTTGCCTTCCTTATATTGTGGAATTAATATTTCACTCATTTAAGGAAATGTTTCCTAAACTTGAGATTGGGCTTTGAGAGGACTTCTTGAAATAAACAGCATGATCTGCAGAGAGCTCTCACTGTTAAGAACCATTTTTAAACAGTCACCATCATTTCTGCAGTGTCTTTAGAAATGTAATTGGACAGATGGATGTGCTGGATTGGCACTGTAAGTGTCTTTGCGCTGAGAATAGTATCAATAGCTATTAATAACTTTGAAAGGCTCTCCAGATAAATTACTGAGTAGCGACCTTATAGCTAAGGAATACATATGTTGTTAAAGTAAAAATAAAGACTTACTAAGTGTTGATTTTCAATCTGATATGAATGCAGGGAATTTCAAAAGTAATGTATTTGTTATGTAATGTTTTCTCTAAAACTAATATTAAACGCAGAGGTGGTCACCATTGTACTGTTTCAGGATTTCTCCTGATGAATGTAGGAGCAACTGTACTATGCATTTGCTTGTTTTATAGTTTATACTTCTTGAGGAAGGAAAAAAATATTGATCATAGGCTCAGTAATATGCAGGAAATTTAACCATCTAAAATCCGCCCTATTGGAAAGGAAATGCTGAACCACATTTAACAGAAGCATTTGCATATTAAAACACTTACAGTATATTTCACAGAAGTTTCTTGTGATTTTTAAGTCTAGATCACCACCAGTGCAGCCTTACTTACTGAAATTCATCTTCATTTGCCTTCCATGTTTCAATATAGGTTAATTACATCCTCTTTGGACATTACCAGGTAGGATATTCAGTCCTTTTCACTGGTCCTGCTGTTGTTCTTGCTTTGGAGGAAGAAATCAGAGGGGTTTATGTGTGTATTTCCTGTTAATTGTCCCACATAAAGAATTAAATCCTGCAAGGGTAGGTGCCTCAGGGCAATTTAAATTATTTTTTTTATATATAATAAATATATGTATGTTCTTCTATTTCTTGTCTTGTCTTTGCAATGTGAAACTTTAAAATGTATGTACACAAAATGACAGGAGAACCTTGTGTATATAAATATTCTTCCCTTACGTAACAGTAATTTTCTATCAGGAACATATTAGCAGACGCCTTATTCTGCTCTGGATTCACCTTTACAACTGAGTGCAACTTTAAATGTTTTTTCTAAAACTTCTCCCACCTTACAAAAAAGCACTGTACTATAGGCTGTGCCATCACAGCAGGCATTTTATTTGTGATAGAATTAGAATCTGGGTCTTAGGATTTGAAAGACAAACGCATTAATCCCCTGAAAGATTCAGTCAGTCTCTGTCAATTCTAATCAGGTAAAGGCATTGGTCATTTTGCTGCAAAGCAGTTGGAGGGAGTTTTAATTCAGGGAGCTGGCCTTTTTATTTCAAGCTTATTTCATCTTTCAGGTAGTAACGTACCTATTGTGTGTGAAGTACTGCAGGATTTAGTACATTCAATATGTCCCCTTAAGCTATCACAGTTCTCTAATTTGCAGAAATCATTTGTGGTCATCAGTACCAGCTAGTAAGTAGGACACAAAATTATGCTGGTTTTGCTAAAACAAGGTGGGAGGGAGGAGGGTGTTGGAGTAGCTTGGGAGGTTTAAATTCCCTCTCTTAAGTCATCTGCTTATCTTGGTTTGAAAGAGGGTATCTGAAAAGAAGCTTGGAACGAGGGTCTGCATGTAACTTTGTTTTCTGTGCAGAACATGGACAAGCAGGCTTGCTTGGTAAACTGAAATGAAATGGGTTTTGTAATACCTTCTGTGCAACAAGAATGGTGCGTGGAGCTGATTTAAAATGAAACAAGTTACTCTGCATTATCCAGGCGAGATCTTGTGATGAACAAGTTTCTAAATCTAACAAGTTCTGGAATGAATAGTAGCATGTTTTCTGATGCCACAGTATTAGTAAAAAATAATCATATGCAGTGTCTCCTAAATGCCCTTAAAATAAATGCAAGGTGTTGTTCTTAGCACAGTAGGAATTAGAATAAACTTCTTGGCTATTGGTGTGCTTCTGTTTTGCCCAGGATGTACTCCAGAATTGAATTGCCTACTGTATTCCCTCTCATACAGGCATTTTTTGTTCAAAGTGTAATTAATTGTCCTAGGAGAGGTCAGGCCCCCAAAATCCCAATCAGATAGATTCCCTGGGCACTGTGCTATGCAGTCTGTATCAGTAAGCTATGCTGTTCTTGCAAATACTTTAAGACTTGTCTCTGAGATGTGGTGGCTCACTGTCCGAAAACCCTGTGCAGAAGGAAAGTAGCAGGCTGAAACCATGATGCAGGTATGGAAGCGTAATGGCAGCTCTTACGTTGTTGTCCGAGTTAAGTAAATATATCTCTTGGTTTTCTCCAGTTAATTTCTTCAATTTGTAGTATTTGTGGAAAGTAGGTGAAAGAATTTTTTACAGTGCTGATGAAGCATGAGGCAAAGTCCACTTGCAGCTGGGCTTTTGTAAAAGTTGTCCCTTTGGCTTTCCTTTCATCCTCTAGTGAATCCTCATTCTTCCCTCCAGAAATCTTTGTCTCCTGCCACAAAAAGAAATCTGGAATAGGTCATGGTTTCCAATTTTCAGCAAGGGATGGTAATGTTCAACTCCTGAGTAAAATTCAAATCATCTTCCTTTTTCATGTTTTTCGTATTGTCACTCCAGTGTTCAGGATATCATGAAACACTGGATTAGAGAATCTGTCTTCTATTTTCTAATTATGTCCTTGCCTCTTTATATTGCTTAGTGCAAGAAGGCTGGAAAAGCAACTGGGTCTCTTGTCTCACCTGCTCTTAACTCTTTGCACACTATAGTGTCTGAAGTGACATGCAGATTTGATTAAAGCACGTCACACATTGGCTATTCCCAGAGCTGTTTCTTAATTAAGAAGTGACATCTTTCTTCTTGCTTAGTGGAGGGAAGTCTTTGCCCATTACTTCTTATCAGGTGGATGATGAGGTTCTCCATTTTTCTTGTCTTTTAAACAGTGTTTTATTTTTAAATTCAGATTGGTAGAGCAGTTGCTAAAAGCAAGGAGGAACTGAAGTGTAAGGGAGATGGCGGTGTGATTTCAGCTTCAATAGGTAGCACTCTGTGAGGTCTAGAAAATGGGGCTGTTCCTTTACATCCCAAGACACTATACTGTACTATAAAGCAATCATTCTCATGTTTTACAGAGAGTACATTATATTGTAATAGAAGTGTCTGTTCCAGGGACTTGCTGAAAAGTAAGAGGTAACTAACTGTCTTCTCTCGCTTTCTTCAGTTCTGTTTCACTCCCTGTGTTTATACAGCCAATCTGTCTGAACTTTTTGCCACTCCTCCCTGTACTCCTTGCCTTATCTCACTGTTGGCTTCTGTTGGTGGCTGCGGTTGCAAGGCTGACTCCTGTCATTCTGGCAGTGTCAGCATTGTTGGAGGTTTCCATGCATTAGGATGAGTTCTCTCTTCTGGTATTAACAGCCATAATGGAAGCAGCTAGGCTGGTTTCTCTTTCTTCTTTTCCACTTCTTTTTAGGCCTCCTAACATCTTACTTGCAATGTGCAGATCAAGTATTGCTAAATGAACTGGAAGCAAGAAGAGTCAGTGCCATGCACACTGTCTTTCTGTAGATCACAATATGTGTTATTTACTAGAAATAGAGGGTCTCATGAAATCTGCTCCTAAAATGAGGTTCTAATTTGTGATCTTAAGGGCAACCAAGGAAACGAGAAAGAAGTGGAGGAGGGGTAATGGCAGTGCTGTTCTGTACTTTCCTCATTGCATCAGACTTCCTCATTTTGTAGATAAAAAGGGTTTTCTAACTTACCTGTTAGTATGCCTGGGATCAGGAATTAGTATATGGTATAGGGGTTTTTTCACTGTCTTTGGGTGACCGTGAAGAAAAAGTTCTCCAAAAAAAACTTGTCCTCTAGGTAAGTTTGTGGGCAGCTGCATTGCTATTTGCGTTTGCTCACAAATGACTGAAGGCAGGTGGTTTAGATGTCTGAGCTTCCTAAGGAGCCCTGTGGTGTGATTTCCATCTGAACTCCCAACTGGCCTAAGCATGCTGGAAAACAATCCAGTTAGTATTGTAGATTTGTGCAGTTATCTGAAGTATTGATAGTTACAGAATAGTTACCTTTTATCTCTTGCTATAACTAGAGATTAGCCTTCATATGGGGGGGGAGGAACACTGAGTAAGGAGGTATCACTGTAGTCTCTCCCTTCCCTCCTCTGTGGCAGAGCCATCTTCTAATCCTAGATGTCACTGATTCATCAGACTAAGGGTGCTTTTTTGATACAGATCCAGAACTTAATATAGCATATTCTGGGCCCTAGAATATGTGTAACTCTGGATCCCGTGAGTGACTGAATGAGACTATAAATAAAACCTTTTGTCTCCCATATGGCAGCACAGATTAATCTACCTAGAACCATCCCTTTAAACTCTTTTATTTAGTTGTTTTCCAGTAACATTGTTAGTATTCTGTCTGAAACATATGAGACTGACCTACATCAAATAGCAAAGGTACTTGGTTAGCATCATACAACCTGTATAAAATTAATAGGAGGCTTTCTAGTGCCTAATGTTAGCCTAATAAAAGCTATTAATTTTATCAGTATTTTGCCAAATTTGTGTATCTTTCATTTGCAGTGGTGTTGAATATTTGGTTACGTTGCCACTGAAGTCACTATTCATCATAAGCAAAATTGGTTTTTTGTGGGATTAGTGGGTTGGGTTGGGTTTGGGCTCACGTGATTGTTTGCTTTATTGTTTTGGATTGTAGAAACTGGACAATAGAACTTGCATGACATAATGAATCTCTGTGTGAGGTAATGTGATATAGTGGGGTTTTTTTAAAACTATTTTCTTTAACCTTCCTAGAAAGAATGAGTGCTTTATGTTTCTACTGTCTGATGCAGCTATTCCAGGAGAAAAAAATACTTAATAAATGCAGTGCTTAAAATGATGATGAACTATATTTTGTTCAGACCTTGTTGACTCCTTCTGTTTGCTTCACCCCCCCCAGACAAACGTGTTGATGATTGGCCCTTGATGCAGTCTCCATTTCCAACACTGACTATAAGCACTATTTATCTCCTCACTGTCTGGCTGGGTCCCAAATGGATGAAGACAAGAGAGCCCTTCCAGTTACGTTTCCTGTTGGTTGTTTACAACTTTGGAATGGTTCTACTCAACTTCTTCATTTTCAAAGAGGTGTGTATGTCCTCTCGCAGGAGGGAATTCCTATTTAAGTCTGAGGGTGTCTACAGATTGCAAAATTAAAATCATCTTACATATTCATGATGTCTATTGAGGGTGAATGTTTTGCACAGACTTTTAAAGCTGAGTTTGCCTTTGATGTGAGTATTTCTGTAGCTAGGTATGTTCTGTTTGAGAATAAATGTACTAAATGATTCTATAGAGAGAATTTGTGTACTAGCTATTCCAAGTTCTTAGATTTACATTAGTGTAAATACTGGACAGATTAACTAGAATCTGTAGAGATTTAAGACTTGTAACTGATTTTTTTTTTCTTTTTAATAATGCTAAAGGGTGTCAGAATGTATCTTGTTAGAAATTGAGCTGTTTGCTGGTGCCTTCAATGTGTTTATCATTTTTAGAAATTCAGATGTCCATTGTCTGTAGTGAGGAAAAGTATCTTGTCTGTAAGTTATCTCTTAGAATAAGAATAAAAATTAACTGTGCCTTTAGATAAAAATAAAAGGACACAGCCTTCTAATATTTGGTTTGCAACATTCTGAGTGTGTTAATTTTAAGAAATGTCAGTGTTGCTGCATTTCTCCTTTGTTAGGTTTTCTGTACAGAGGAAATGACTAGTAACAATGCAGTGGATCAGCTCTTTAGCAGTGGCTAAGTGGGATAACTTAACAGTTTGTTAATCATTATTAGCTGGGATAGCTGTCCAGAATACAGCTGATGCTAAGGAGCCGTTTATGCTGCTGTGACTTTGCTCATGTGGATTGAGAGTCTTCTTCCTGGAAGACCTCAGATCATAAATTTGCAAAACCCGTTTCTAGAAGTAAGCAAATGAACAGAGCAGTTAAAATTACAGCATTGCAGAATTCTTTTTCTGGCTGGTTTGTTCTGTACTTTTGCCAGGAAAGCATGGCATATCTGAAGATGATCTGCATATTGACTCTTCCCCAGAGCTTCTATAATAAAACCCTTAACTGATTTCAGCCTTTTTTTAAGACATGGTTCAGTAAAATTTTAGCCATCGCACCTCAGTCGTCATTTTGTCTAAATTGTTTCCTTGCACTATTCAACTAAGTAATAAAATACTACATACAACAGAATTTAATGCTGACACCCGAGGATAGTTGTGGGAATGGATGAAATCCAGTCATCTTGGCAAGTTAAAACCAAAACTCCTCTGAAATGAATTCTGCAGTGTTTTTTCCATGTCTGTCTTTTTCACTTACTCTTTTAAAATGGTTTGTTTTATCCATAAGCTGAATTACACCAGACTCATGGCCAATTAATTTTCAAACCTATGTTGCTCACAGGATAATACATGTGTTTGTATGGCATTTCCAAATCACTGAATTAAAATAAAAATGAATGGGACTGCAAATACGCATTTGCTGCTGATAGGCTGAAAGCTCGTCATTTTAGACACAAACAGAGATTCTAGTTTCCTCCTCTTTCAAATGTTAGGTTGTTATTCAACGGATGTTAAGGCTATGGATACAACATTTACAGGAAGCGTCTTTTCTTGGTCTTGGAGACTGATAGGAGGAAGGTGTTCAAGTTTCAGTTGTTCACTTTAACCAGGCAACTTCTGCTTCAATCTATGTGAGGTTTACAATACCAGTGTGCCACTGCTGTTATTTGCATGAGTAATGTAACTGTTACAAGTAAAATGATACACAGTTTGTATGTTGCAAATGACTGTGAAGTTTCTAAGTGTTGCTGAGAACAGAATTTGAATGGGAAATGCCTTTAAATGTTATTTAAATAATAACCCTGATAGCAAGCTGTATTGTTCATCTATGATAACTTATGTTAAAATGGTAAGTCCATAAAGCACTGCTACGTTATCTAGTCCAAGACTCCCATGCATTGGACTCAAATTCAGATTCAAATTAGGAGCAAATTTTGCTTAGAACATGCAGAAGTCCCAAATGCGTAGCCCCTATTTTGCCACAAAATCTTGCATTTCTTATTCTACTGTGAGGCAGTCTGGTGAATATAGTTTGCCATGTGAACCTTGGTCAAATTACCCAGTAGGTTGCAGTAGAGATTGGTTAGTTTCTGTAACAGTGTGGACTAAACTGTTCCCTGCTTTTCTCTGATATTATTAGATGTGCTTGTGCCTGTGTGGGACCACGCTGGAGAGTAGTGGTGTTCCAGGAGTTTGTAAATGGACTTGGATGATGCAGAAGTAGTTAAATGTCTTTCTTAGGATCATTTCTGTGGACAGTTCTTTCACTTCCCTACTTTAACAAACATGCAGCAAATAAGTCCAGAGTTTCACAAGGTTTTGTGTGTTGGTTTTATCTGGATAACACCTGTCTCTGCATCTGACTGCACTCCTAGTGCTGTGTGCAAGATGAGATACTGAAGTAAACTTGAGTTCAGTCTAAATAAGATGGAAGTCAGGTTAGCAGTAAGAATAGTCAGTGCCTACCCATGCTTATTTTGGAGATCTTTTTGTATCACCCTTCTTTACTTTTACAGCTCACAATTTACAGGTTATGTTTGCTCCACTGCTGTCTTGTTTTGATCCTTAACAGGGTGGGATTACCTGGCTTTAAACAATCTTGGATCATAACATTTATGAATGTCAAGATTAGAAGTATTACTTGAACCTTATTCAGCTCTAGGCAAGTGTTCTTCTTTCCAATGGGAACTTGCTCAAACGTCAAGTTTATCTTCTCCTGTTCAGGTTATTGCAACATGCTTTATTTGGAGTGGCCCTACAGGAGCACTTCATGTGCTTTAGGCCATTTCTGTTGGCATGAAATGGGGAACTTTTCTTCATCCAGTTTCTCTCAATATGTTTTATGGGTGCTCAGCATTGGCGGTTCAGGGTTGGTTTTTTTCTGGATTTTGATTGGTATACTGTTTTTAAGAATAGTAGATCCAAATTATCTAATCCCTGTCTCTTGGAGAGAGTTCTCTCTAATCCATCATGGGAACAGCGTTTCTGTCATTCATAGTGAAAGCAGTTAGGTATTTTCTGTCTCTGAAGCTAGAGCCATCAGAGAGAATACTCATGTTTGAATAGCTTAAGGTCATACTGGAATTATTACTAATTTGTACAGGGCTCTAATTATCTGGACAGATACATGCAGGGAAAAATGAGTGCTTTCTTTTGAATTTACAAGAAAAAAAATAGGTACTGTGTAACAACAGGTTATTAGAACTAAATAGTGGCTTTCTTCAATGGTATTCTCAGGACTGATAAGGATACTTTAAATATTTCTGTTCAGGTAAGTCTGAGGTAGGAAGAAATTTGCTGATAATTGTTATGAGCGTGTTTTATGTAGCATCTTTCCCCTCATGTATGACTTTAATATTTTCAGCTGTTTTTGTCATCAAGAGCTCGAGGGTACAGCTATGTCTGCCAGACTGTGGATTATTCAGATAATGTTTATGAAGTTAGGGTGAGTATTTCTTTTTTGTATTTGTATATGAATGCGTGTAATATATAGCACTACATGATGGTTTAAGTCTTGCCTGAAAATAGTGTTTCCAAAGTTCTGCTGTCAGCCATGTCTGTATCCCGTTATATTCTCACAGACCACTTCAGGTTTGACTACATTGCACATAGCAGGTTTAACCAAAGTGCATCAGTGTATTTGCATTAACTTTCATCTGACTGCTACAAGTAGGGGTAGTGTTAAAGATAACATCCTTGGCTTCATCCGCGGTTGTACAATCCAGGATAAACTTTGTATGCATGCTTTGGTTCCTAGGCCTTGCTGAAGTTTATGATACCAGGGTAACCACAGTAAAGGTGTAACGTTCTGGCTAGCAAGTAAGATTTGTCAGCATATACTGTGGTTGCATTTCACTCATACTGATAAGGCAACTTTTTGTCTCCTTTATACATGTTTGGCTTCATGAGGTCTTGCTGGCTTCTGGCAAATGTGTTATCAGTACATTTCATTGTAGAAGCTTAGATTTCAAATGTGTGGTTTTTGGAAAACATTCAGATTAAAATCAAAGTGCAGATGCTTGTTAATTTCTGTACCGCTGTTGATTAGCTCATGTACTAAACCTTATCTTCCAGCAGAGCTGACACTTGAGAATCTCCCAGCTGTTCTTGCAAGTTTCACCTACAGATTAGAACATGTTCCTGAAAATGTAACGAAAGTGTGTTATAATCTAAATACATTTAATATTTATAACACAATTTGAAAAATGTCTGTCTACAAGGTGGGTGTTCATGGGTAGTATTACTCAAAAGTTTGTGCCCGTGGCAGGGGTGGTAGTGAGAAGGATAGATTGGAGTCTTACACTTTATGTACAATAGCTGATATTGCAGAACAACCCTGTGTGTAGATTTTTATTGGCCTTATGGCAGTCAACTATCTTTCACCTTTGCCAATACTGTGCACTCGCTATTTCAGTCACTAGAATACTTCTGTTAGTAATTTTGTTCAAAAACAAAATCTAGCCAAATATAACAATTACTTGACAGGGTTTTTTTTTCAATAGATAAGCAAAATAGAATGCCCTTGTACTTAGCTGGATGACATTGAGGACTGGTATGGCATGTATTGAAGGAATTTTTACATTAGCTAAGTACAAGAGATAATGACTTCTAGTATGCAAAAATTGTGTTTCATAGCCTCACTTTTAGGTGCACTTGTTTGTGGGAGGCTGTGGAGGGGTCAGACCTGCTCAAAAGAATTATCTTCTGTTTTATTCATTATGACAAACTTGTGGATTTGCACAAACTTTATTTCTAAATTTTTAACTCGTAACATGTTCAGTTTGCAACTGAGAAAGTTGAGGAAGCAGGGAAAATTGAGTTCTCTCAAGTTGTTGCAGCAGCTGTGTAGTATGTTCAGTCAAGACCCTTATCTTGATCATTATCTGGTAGTTCTATTGAATGAATTCTCAATTTAGATAAATAAGTCGCAAGTAGAAAACTATACTTTCCACAAGTGCACTGTCTAACTAAAGAGTCTAGGATACATTTCTGGCCTGCTTTACAGTGTATCATGCTCTGCATTTAGAAGGTATGTTGTTGGTTTCTGACACTGTAGGACAAAAAATACCCTCAAAGCTCCTCAAGAGTCCTTTCACTATCATTTTTCATAACATAAACCCATAAAAGCAATTTTTAAATGTAGGTAAACGTGGGCTGCTTTGCAGGCTTGAGTTTAGAATTGATAAACCTTGTAGCACACCTCTCACACCCTTTTAATAGATCTAGATACTAAATGTCTAGTATCTGTTGGCACCAGGTTATCTCTGAAGAGGAATGCTGCACTGCAACAGTAGAATTAATTACAAATGCAATACCTTTATTTGTAAGAGAACAAGTAAATAAGTCCTGTATTAGTCATATAAGGCAGACTGGGACTAACTCAAATGGAAACAGCACTGAGCCCAGAAAGCATTATGGAATATGCTCTGGAAAGCAATAGCTTCATATATGATTTTATCGTGGGGCTTAGAAAGCTGGAACAAATACTGAGAAATGTGAAACTAGTTGCATATGGTGGTCTAAATGGCAACATAGAAGCCCTGGTATGCCCTCTTCCTATCTTTTGGGGAATGTGCCACTATGACGTTGCCATGTAGTGGCCCCTTTTGACCAAAGCTCTTGGTCAAAATGAGGGGTCAAGAAACCATCCTTTATTCCTCAAGGGAGCACAGAGGGCTGGTAAACAGTTCCACAAAAAAAAAGTTCGGCTATCCTGGTTGCCAGAGAATGTCTTTCCTCTCCTCTCCAACTCACATTGTGTGTCAAGACAGTAAGCCAATGGTGATTTCAAGGCAACAGTGTAAGGCCATGTGGTGGCACTTCCCCTGTATAGTCTAGCAACACTAGCAATCTGTAGCTCATAGACCTCAAGTTAGACACAGCCTCTTTGTTTTGCCAGTTTTTAAGGGGTTATTCTTCCATGAATTTGTACATTTTCTTCAACTTTATCAAGCTTCTAGCTCTCAACTGACAATTAATTCTGTAGGTAGTTGGCACACAGTATGAAGAAGTTGGTCCTCCTACTTACTGTTTTGAACCTAGCCGCACCTGTTAATCTCATCCAGGCTCCCGTGGCGGCTGTTCTACAAGAGGCAATGGATGACTGGAGCAAGCAGGGATGGAAATTAGATTCCACAGTTGGAGAAATATTTGCAGAAATAAACTCCTTTCTAAAGGATTTATCTTCTGGGTATAGTGGGTAGCCACCTTACGGACTGCTGGCAGGAAGTTGAGGAGGGTGTTTTGTAACTGTTTGTATAAAAAACCAAAATGTTCATAGTAGACAAGAAAGAAAAGAGGGAAGAAATCCCCAAGAAGGGATTTTGAAGGACCTGCAGCTGCATCTTGGAAGAACTTTTTTGGTTACAGCTTAGGAGTCAAAATAATAAATGCAAAGGGCTGAGGTGTTAAATCCATGCTTTGTAGTAGTCCTTTGGAAGCTCCAGTGTTTGGAGTGAACAATTTCCTAACACTGTCTAACTTAAGGCATGTTAGTGTCCATGAGTAGTCAATTCCCCCTCTGCTTAAATTTGTGTGTCCTTGTTTCTCAGGTCAAGGTTCATCTATTTTATTAGAATTTCTGAAGAGCTGAGAGTTAGGAATCTGGGGCTGTGCAAATTAGTTCATAGTTTTAAGTGTGCTGATTGTAAACATAAAGCTGAGCTATGGTTGTCTTCTGTATTGTAATTGTAATCTGTGGTGTTTGTAATAATGTCTAGAGCTTGAGTACTTTTCTCTTATAAAATAAATATGATAATAATTATCTTTAAACTTCTGTGAAAAGGGAACTTGACTTAACAAAATAGACTTCATGGTCCTGTAAACAAAATTCTATAACTGAAGCAGGGAGAAGAGTTCTCTTTAAAAGCCACTTTAATTTTTCATGTTACTGTTACCTTCTCTAAGAAGTACCTGTCACTTCAAACCCCTTAATGGACAACTGTCTCCAACCTGAAACAAGGAAGGAAGGTGCAGGAACAGAGTCCCACATTGAAACAGCCCTCTGCTCAAAAACCCTGCAGCAGGCAGAGGTCATGGGATTGAACCTCTTGTTGACCCCCTTAATCCTAGGCTGTAATGTAATCTTTCTGTGCCATCTGGTGTTTTAACAGACTTAGATTGCCGCCTATGAAAATTGCCAGAAAAGGTATGGTTGTGACTAGTAGTATTCATTTCAGGAATACACCTTTTTAATGCATATTTTCTTTTAAGCTAAATCTTTATTTCATTCTGTGTCCAAAGAAAGGCTGCAGGATAGGTCCTAACTTCTGATGCTTTGCAGAAGAAGTTTAATAGTAGCTATCTGCTCCTGACATAGCTTGCATATCGGTGTATTGTTCTACTTTATTTCTGCCCTCTGTCACTGATTGCATGCATGTCTTTGGGTAAATGACTTAACATCTGTTTCATTTTTTTCTACATCTATAAACTAATGATCAAAACATCTGCATAAGTCATTAGGAGCACTGAAATAGATCATCAGTACACGAAACCTATCAGGTTTGAGAATAAATGGTACTAAAATTTGATGATAGGAAGAGAGTAAAAGAGCTGTCAGGCAAAAAAATCTACAGAAACACAAAAATCAGCAGCTATAATCCTGCAAAGAAGTGGAGGCTATTTTTGTTCTTAAGTGATGGGAAGCATTTTGATCAAAAGTTCAGCTGATTTTGATCCACGGGCTGTAATTCCTTTCTTTGCAAGGCAGGTGGAATTCAAAAGAAGAGGAATGAGGTGTGTTAAATGACTTGTCCAGGAGCATATAGTGAACCTGTGACATCTTGGGTGTAAAACATAAGATTTTTTTGTTGGATTTTTCTCCACTTACCGTATGACATGGAGCAAAAGGTAAATTGGCTGTTTGTTGGCTATTTGGCTTATAGTTCCACCGTTTCTTTAACAAAATGCACATCAGCTTTGTAAGAGATTTTATGGCAGTTTGCTTGTAACTGACCTGTTGATTCCTTAAAAGTGTCTGGGAAGGAAAGACCTCCAAAGAGCTTGAGTATTGTAGTGCTGGCTTGTCATTTTATGGATACAGTCCCAAGTGTTTATTGTTAACTCATGAGATGAAGAGATGCTTATCTTAATTTATTTAAGAGATGCAGCTTTAGCAAAGATCTGTAAAAGATGCTGGACTGTTATGCTAATCCATGGGTGTGAGACAAAGCCTTGATGTGGGTGTTAAAAAACACCTGACTACTTGTCCCAGAGGCAGAACTGTACTGGATATTGAGCAACATGTGTATATTGATGGTTCTTGCAGCTTGCCTGTGTATCTGGGAACTCCAAGATCAGTGGGAGTCACTTTTCTGTCATTAAGCCTCTCTCCAGCTTTGGCAGATATTAGTATCTTTTCATATAAAATTGACAAAATCTGCCTTCTCTTCCTGAGACCTGAAGTAGGCTAAATCACATCCAGAGAGTGAGAAGGGTTTTCATTAATGGATACATAGCAGCCTGCAGTTTGGCAACAGGAAGTTGTGCAGTCCCTTTGGGAAACGGCAGAGTCTGCAATGCAGATCTGCAGCACTCTTCTGCTCCCGTGCTGCTTTTTTGCTTCTGCTGTAATCTCTCCTAAAGTGTTCACCAGTCCAACTACGGCTGTGGCAAACTTCCTTTGAGGAGAGATGTGTTCCTTTCCTGCTAGTTTGGAGAGGTGGAGGAAAACACCATGCAGGGCTGTAGCATTGCTCTGTATTGCTCGTTCTCCTGATTTTCCCTTTCTCTCACTTGCCTAACACTATGTATGTATTTGGGAAGGGAACCTCCTGCTGTGTTAATTTTTTCTCTTCTGTCTCCTCTGGGGACTGAGGGCTGGCAGGGTTATTTCACACCATGTTAAGGTAAGAAAGTCTTATTTGCCATCAGATGAGTCCTGAAAGACCAGGTGAACTTCTTACAAATAGGTTGTGACATTGCCTGCTCTCCTTTCTGGTGGTGCCATTTCCAACTCTTGGGGGGGGGGGGGGGGGG
>JANHGO010000042.1:95976892-95996023 GCA_024606505.1 Aquila spilogaster
TTGGACAGATGGATGTGCTGGATTGGCACTGTAAGTGTCTTTGCGCTGAGAATAGTATCAATAGCTATTAATAACTTAGAAAGGCTCTCCAGATAAATGAGTGAGTAGCAACCTTATAGCTAAGGAATACATATGTTGTTAAGCTAAAAAATTGCATCGATTTTATTGTTTTTATTTTTGTGAAACAAATGTGAATGCATGAAATTTCAAAAGTCATGTATTTTAGTTGTATTTCCTCTAAAGCTAATATTCAATGCAGAGATAGTCACCATGGTATCAGTTCAGGATTTCTCCTGATGAACATTCAAGTTACTGTGCTATGTATTTTTTGTGTATTTTTAAAGTCTGTACTTCTTGATTAGAGAAAAAGGTCATAGGCTCAGTAATACACAGAAAATATAACCATGTAGACCCCTCTCGACTGGCAAAGAAATGCTGAATCATGCATAATAGAAGCATTTGCTTATTAAAATACATACAATGTGCTTCATGGAAGTTTCTAATGATTTTAAATCCAGGTCACTGTCAGTGCAGCCTTACTTGTGAAGTTCATCTTCTTTTGCCTTCCATATTTCAGTATAGGTATATAGGGTGATTATGTCCTGTTCAGACATCAGCAGGTAGGATATTCAGTCCTTTTAATGGTTCTACTCTCAACCTTACATTTGAGGAAGAAGTCAGAGCAGTTTATGCATATATTTCCTGTTAATTGCCTCACACAATGAAGATATAAATCCTGCAAAAATAGATGCCTTGAGGCAGTTTCAAATGTGTATGCTCTTCTCTCTCTTATGTTGACTTTGCAACGTGAGACTTAAATATATATATATGCAAAATGGCAGGTAAATCTCATGCATGTGAAGATTTCATGTTCTTGCCTTACATAACGTGTTCCTGCTAGAAAACCGCTGCTAAAAGATGCCTTCCTTTACTCTGGGTTCACTTTACAATTGAGTGCTGCTTTAAATGTTTGGTCCAAAGCTTGTACCACCTTACAACAAAGCACTGTACTACAGGTTGTACCATCACAACAATCATTTCATTTGCGATCAAATTAGAATCTGGGTCTTAGGATTTGAAAGACAAACGCATTAATCCCCTGAAAGATTCAGTCACTCTCTGTCAATTCTAATCAGGTGAAGGCATTGCTCATTTTGCTTCCAGGCAGTTGGAGGGTTTGTTTGTTTTTAATTCAGGGAGCTGGCCTTTTTGTTTTTGCTGATTTTGTTTTTCAGGTAATAATGCACCTATTACATGAAAAATAATGCAGGATTTAGTATCCTTGTATGTCCTTTTAAACTATCACAGTTCTGTATAATTTGTGGAAATCCTCTGTGGCCATCCGCACCTGAGAATAAATGGGATACAAAATTCTGCTGTTTTTTTGCTAAAACAAGGGTGGAGTCAGGTTTTTTGTTTTTATTTTATCATTATTATTTTGAGTAGCTTGGAAGCTTTGTCACTTTAAACAGATGACTTAATTTATCTTGATCTGAAAGAGTTTATCTCACTTACCTGAAAGGAAATTTGGGAAAAGGGTGTGCATGTGCCTGTTCTCTGTATAGAACACGGGTAAGAAGTCTTGCCCGGTAAACCGAAAGCAAATTGTTTTTGTAATGCTTTCTGTGCAACAAGAATGATACCTTGAGCTGATCTAAAACTTAACAAGTTACTTTGTATTGTCCAGGCAGGATCTTAGAATGAGCAAGTTGTGTTGTTTTGTGGTGGTGGTTTTTTTTTGGTTGTTGTTTGTTTGTTTAAATCTAGCAATTTCTGGGATTAAAATTACCATGTTTTCTAACGCTGTCATGTTAATGAAAAGTAGTCAGATACAGGGTCTCCTAAATGCCCTTAAAATAAATGCAGTGCTTCTGTTTTGATTATCCAGGATACACTTCAGAAGTGAGCTGACTACTGTAATATTGAGTCTTCCCTTCATATAGATGTGTTATGTTGAGAATGTTTTTAATTATCCTAGGAGAGGTCAGGCTCAAATGCCAGTCAGGCACCTTCCCAGGGCAGTGGGGTGTGTAGTCTGGACTTTGGAAAGGCTGGTGTCTGAGCTGTAGTGGTTCACAGGCTAGGAACCCCATGCAAAGGGAAGGTAACAAGCTGAAAACGTGCAGGTGTGGAAGTGTACCATCTGCTTTTATGCTGAGAGACGTACTTAAATATTTCTTTGGTTATTTTCTCCAGGAAAGTGTGTGAAATAACTGTTGACAGTTCTGATGGAGCGTGAGGAGGACCCCACTTGCAAGTGGGCTTTCATAAAAGATTTCATTGTTCCCTGCTCCTTCCTTTCACCTACAGGCATAATCTTTGTCTCCTGACACAGAAAGAGATGTGAAATAGGTCATGCTTTCTTGTTTTGAGCAGTGGGCAATAATGTTCATCTCCTGGGCAGAATTCAGATCTTCTACTTTCATGTCTTCAGAGTCATTGCTTTAGCAGTCAGGATCCAATGAAATGTCAGGTCAGAGAATAGAAGCCAGATTCACTGTGCCCTTGCCTTTTTATACCGCTTAGACAACATAAGGAGACTGGGAAAGCCTCTTGCTTTTCTTGCTCTTTATATTTTGTGCACTATAGTGTCTGAGGCAAGATGCAGATTTGATTAAAGCTTGTCATGCTGACTATTCCTGAACTGTCTCTTAATTAAGAAGTGAAATCTTTCTCCTTACTTGGCAGTAATAAATCTCTGCCCACTGCCTGATATCATGTGGAAGATGAGGATCTCCTTTTCTTTGTTTTTTTTTTTTTTTAGATGGTCTTACTGTTGTTTTTAAGCTTAGATTTGTTGAGTGATCACTAAAAGCAAGAGGAAATGGAATTTAAAGGGAGCTCATAGTGTAATAATTGCAACACAGCAGTGCCATTTCAGTTTCAGTAGGTAATATTCTATGAGGTGTGGAAAATGGGGCAGTTCTTTCTGTGTCAGCTCACTGTACTATACTGTACAGCAGTTGTTTTACGTTATATTGCAGTAGAATTGTCTGTCCCAGGGACTTAATGAAGTGTAAAAGGCGACTTTTCTCATTTTCTTCTACTGTATTTCACTGCCTCTATTTTCACAGCCAGATTATCTGATTTTTTCCTATTCCTCCCCATGCTCCTGGCCCTGTTTGCCCATGGCTTCTGTCAGGGGCAGCAGTGGCAAGTCTGACTGCCATCACTCTCACAGCATCCAGCTTGCTGCAGGTTTTCATGCACAAGAACAACGCTGCCTCTCTCTTGTTTGTCTCTTCTATTAACAGTCATAATGGATGCTGCTAGATTAGTTTCTATTTCTTCTTTTCCACTTCTTTTTAAGACTGATGACTTCAGACCTAAGAAGTCTTGTATTTGCAATTTGCAGGTTAAATATTGTAAAATCAACAGGAAGCAAGATGAATCAGTGCTGTACATGCTGTCTTTCTGTAGACCACAATGTGTGGGATTTATTAGAAATACAGAAAGTCTCCTGACATCTGCTTCTAAAAAAATGGTTCTAATGTATGTTCTTAGCCACCAAGGCAATGAGAAAGAAGCAGAGAAGGAGGAATGGCAGTGCTGTTCTGTTCCTATCTCATTGCCCCAGATTTCTGGGCAAAACAGACTCAATTTAGGGAAATTCATGTAATTTGTTACCTACTGATAATAGACCAGAGCTGTGAGAACTAAAAGCAAACTACAAACACCTTCCTCCTATCCACCCTCACCTACCTCTTCCCCACAAGTGACACATGGGATTGGGAAGTGGGGGCTGTGATCTGTCTGTCATGTTTGATTTCTGCTGCTCCCTCATGGTCACTCTGCCTGTGTTCCACGTGGTTCCCTCCTATGGGATGTTGTCCTTCCCAAACTGATCCTGTGTGGGCTTCCCACAGGCTGCAGCTCTCCCAGCACTGCCCCAACATGGCTCTGTACCACAGGGCCCACCTTTTGGGCACTGCTTCCCACGGCTCCCCCATGGGTGCAAGACCCCAGCCTTCCTGCCCCACCACAAGCTGCTCCCCACAGGCTGCAGCTCCAATGTGGGCTGCTTCTGTGGGGGTATCCATGGCTGCAGCTCCTTCGGGCCTCATCCACCACTGCACCATGGGTTCCTCTGTGGCTGCACGTGGAGATCTGCTCCATGTGGTGCCCATGGGTGCCTGGAACACCTCCTGCCCTCCTTCTGCACTGGCTTCAGTGTCTGCAGAGCTGTTAGTAATGGAATAGTTTCTTTCTATCTATTGCTATAGCCAGAGATTAGCCTTCAGGAGAGGGGCAGAAGGAAACACTGAGAAACTGAGGAAACAGACATTACTGTAGTCACTTCCATCCTTCTCCTGTGGCAGAGTCATTTTTTTAATCCTGAATGTCACTAGTTTCTCAGGCTAAGAGTGCTTCTTTCGACATAGATCCAGGACTTAATATAGCAAATTCTGGGCCCTAGAGTATTTGCAATGCTAGATCCCATGAGTGACTCTAAGACAGTTTAAAAAAACCCTGTTGTCTCCAGTATGGAAGCATAGACCACTCTAAACTGAGCCATATGAACTCTTCCAGCTAGTATTTTTTCAATAATGTCATTACATTTTTTTTGGTCTGAAACACATCAGACTGATGTGCATCAAATAGCAAAGTTATGTGACATCATATACTATATATAAAGTATATATAATTGGAGACTTTTGATGCCAAATTTTAAACTAACCAGTCTGTTAAATTCATCAGCATTTTGCCAAATTTCTGTGTCTTCCATTTGCAATGTCTCTCTTCAGTGTTTGTATAAACGATCTAGTCTCAAGACTCAAATGCATGCAAAGTAAGTTTGTGGGTGATACTAAATTGGGAGGAGCAGTTGATTCCCTTGAGAGTAAAGAAACCTTGCAGAGAGTTCTTGAGAAATTTAGCGATGTGGTTATTGGACACTGTGGTGATTGATCTACTGCTGGACTAGATGACCTTAGTGGTCTTTTCTAACCTTAATGGTTCTATGATTGGAGAGCTGGGCAATCAGCAACCGCATGAAGTTTAACTAGAGCAAGAGCTGGATTCTGCACCTGGGACAGGGCAGCCTCTATGTACAGCACTGGGGGATGCAGGAGAGTAGCCCCATGGAAAAGGGAGTCCGGGAGTTCTGGCTGAGCCAGTAGTGTGCTCTGGAGGCCAAAAGGGCCAACCATACCCTGGAGTGCATCAGGCCCAGCACTGCCACCAGATGAGGGGAGGGGTTGTCCTGCTCTGCTCTGTGCTGTGTGGCCTCACCTAAAGCACTGGGTGCAGGTTTGAGCACCAAGATATAAGTAGGATGCAAGGTAAGGATGCAAAACTGTTAAAGAGTATCCAAAGGATTTAGATGAAGAATCTGGAGGGTAAGACCTAATAGGAGCAGCTGAGGTCCCCTGATATCTTCACCTTAGAAAAGATGAGGCTGAGGTGAGGCCTCATGGTGGCTGCAGCTCCTCACTGGGAGCGGAGGGGCAACACTGAGCTCTGCTGTCTGTGACAGCAACAGGGTCCGAGAGAATGGCATGGAGCTGTGCCAGGAGAGGGGCTGCTGGGCGTTAGGGACAGGTTCTGCACCAGAGGGTAGTCAAGCCCTGGAACAGGCTGCCCAGGGCAGTGGACATGGCCTCAAGCTGCTGGAGTTCAAAGAGCATTTGGACAGTCCTCTCAGACATAGGGTTTGAATTTTGGGTGGTGCTGTGTGGAGCTAAGAGTTGAACTCAGTGATCCCTGTGAGTCCCTTCTAACTTAGGATATTCTATGATTCAAAGAATGGTGTTGAATATTTGGTTATATTGCTGCTGCAGTCACCAGTCATTGTAAGTAAAATTCTTTTTGGGGGATTACTGGATTGAGTTTGGGCTACCTGAAACATTTTTTCTGTTGTTTTGTATTGTAGAACTGGAATGTAGAACTTGTTTAACTTAGTGAATCTCTGTGTGAAGTGATGTGATTCTTTTAAACTATTTTCTTTAACTCTTTTAGAATGAGTATGTTGTGTTTCTGCTATGTGATGCAGCTATTCCAGGAAAAAATAATATGTAATGAATGCAATGCCTAAAATGATGATGAAATTTGTTTAGAGTTTGACTCCTTCTGTTTGCTTCGTCCTCCCCAGACAAACGTGTCGATGATTGGCCCTTGATGCAGTCTCCATTTCCAACACTGACTATAAGCACTATTTATCTCCTCACTGTTTGGCTGGGCCCCAAATGGATGAAGACAAGAGAGCCCTTCCAGTTACGTTTCCTGTTGGTTGTTTACAACTTTGGAATGGTTCTACTCAACTTCTTCATTTTCAAAGAGGTGTGTATGCACTCTTACAGTAGGGAATTCCTATTAAGGTTTGAAGGCATCTACATATGCAAAATTGAAATAATCTCATGTGTTTTATAGTGTCTGTTGTAGGAGGTTTGGCCCAGATTTTTGAAACTGAATTTGTGTTTGACATGGGTGTTTAGCTAGTTAGGTAGATTGCGTTTGTGAATAAAGTACCTAGATGGATATATATAAAGAATTTGTGTACTATCTAGACCAAGATCTTCTTAGATTTATGTTAGTGTAAATACAGTACAGATTAACGAATCCATAAAGATTCAAGTGGAATTACTTAATAGTTTGGAAATCATTTTTCCAGGATTGTGTTCCAGAATACATATGAACCTAAGGAGTAGTTTCTGTTACTGTGGTTTTGCTCATGTGGTTATAACGTCTTCCTGAGAGACTGTGAATCCTGAAAGATCGTGAATTTACAGGATATATTTCCAGAAATAAGAAAACAGATAATGCAGTTAAAATTACAGTGTTTCTTTTCAAGATGGCCTGTTCTGTACTTTTGCCAGGAAAGCAGAAATTTTCTTTATATTGACCTTCCCCCAGATCCTCTATATTAGTTGATTCGTTGTTTTTAAGATGTAACTCAATAAAACTAATCTTAGCCGTAACACCTCAGTGATCATTTTCTCTAAACTGTCTCTTTGTACTATTCAGATGTGAAATAAAATATTACAGATAACACAGAATTTAATGCTTGCACCCAGCACCCAAGGATAATTGTGGAAATGGATAAAATTGAGGAGGCATCTTGGCAGATTAAAACTGAAATTCCTCTGAAATAAGTTCACTGCTTTTTTTTTTCTTTTTTTTTATTTTCCTGTATCTGTCTCTTTCACTTTTTTCTTAATGAGTTTCTGTTATCCATAAGCTGAATTACACCAGGCTTGTGGTCGGTTCATGTTCAAAGCTCTGTTGCTTATAGGATAATACACGTATTTGTGTAGCATTTTCAACCACTGAGTTCATATACAAGTCAATGTAACTGCCCAGCTGCAGACAGAGGTTCTAATTTCCTGCTATTTCAAACGGTAGGTTGGCTATTCAATGGATGTTAAACCAAGCAAGCTGTTGATACAACACTTGTAATAAGAAGTGACTTTTCTCATTCTTAGAGACTGATACAAGTATTCAAGTTTTAAATGTTGTCTTTAGCCAGGCAACTTCTACTTCAGTCTGTATGAGGTTTACATTACCTGTGTGCTCCTGTTGTAATTGTCATGAGTAGTAGATACAGGTAAAATGATACTCTATTCGTATTTTGTGAATGACTGAAGTTTCCATGTATTTCTAAGAATAGAATTTGAATGTGAAGTGCTTTTGCTAAGATCCATAGATCTTGTTTTTAAATTTAAATGTTACTTAAATATTCATCCTGATTACTAAGCACATTCATCACCTTTGATAACATACATTGAAATGGTGAGTCCATAAAACACTACTAGATTTTCCAGTCCAAGACTCTCATATGTTGGTCTCAAGTTTAGATTGAGATTTAGGTGCAAATTTATCTTTGAACATTCAGAAGTCCCAGATGTAGAGCCCCATTTTGCAGCAAAGTTATATTTCTTACACCATTTTGGAGAAGTAGCTTCAGGCTGGTGAAGTAAATTTATTACTGCCTTTGCCAAGTGAACTTTGGAGAAATTACCTAATTATCAGCAGAGCACAGTAGAAATTGGTTAGTTTCTATAACAGTGCACACAGATCTATTCTCTTGTTCTCTGATACGGTCAGATGTGCTCATGCCCGTGTGGGCTCACACAGGAGAATAGTGGTTTTACAGTAGCTTATAAACAGGCTTAGGTGACACAGAAATAGTTGAGTTCCTTTCTTGAAATCTCTGTTTGTTTTGGAGATGTTCTTGTATCAATATTCTGTAACTGTTCCCAATTTACAAGTTATGCTATCTTTTTGCATCTTAACAGAGTGGGATTACCTGACTTTATACAAACTTGGATGATAACATATATGAACATCAAGATTAAAAGTATTACTTGAACCTTGTACAGCTCTAGGCAAGTGCTCTTCTTTCCAATGGAAACTTGCTCAATGTCAAGTTTATCTTTTCCTGCTTTGATTATTGCAATGCACTTTATTTGGCATGGCTCTGCAGAAGCACTTGATGTGCTTTAGGCTATTCCACTTGACACAGTAAACAGTTCTCTTCATGCAGTGTCTCTCAATATGTTCTATGGGTGCTCAGCATTGGCTCTTCAGGGATTATTTTTCTGGATTTTGATTGGTACATTGTTCTAAGAACAGTAGATGCAGATTGTCTAATCCCTTCTGTTGGAGAGAATTCTTTCTGTTCTAATCTGTCACAGCATTTGTGTTTCTGTCATTCTTAGTGAAAGCAATTAGGTATCTTTTGTTTCTGAATTTAGAGGCCTCTGAGAGAAGAATTGTGTTTGAATATCTTAAGGTCATATTTGTTCAGGACTCTAATTATCTGGTGAAATACACACAAGGAAAATTGGTACTTTTAATTTAATAGGAAAAAATGTTCACTGTGTTAACAGATTGTTAAAACTAAATACTGGCTTTCTTCAATAGTATTATTAGGACTAATTAGATCAGTTTAAGTACTTCTGATCAGGTAAGTTTGATGTAGCAAGAAACTTGTCTATAACTTTTGAACTTGGTTTATGTAGTATCTTTGTCCTCATGTATAGCTTTAATATTTTCAGCTGTTTTTATCATCAAGAGCTCGAGGGTACAGCTATGTCTGCCAGACTGTGGATTATTCAGATAACGTTTATGAAGTTAGGGTGAGTATTTCTTTTTTACTATTATTATTGGTGTGTATGTGATATATAACACTACATTATGTTTTAAGTTTTGTCTGAAAATACAGTTTCCAAAGTTGTGCTGTCAGCCACACTATCCATTACATTCTCTGACTGTTTCAGGCTTGATTACATTACACGTAGCAGGGCTAATCACAAACATCAGTGTGTTTGCATTAACTTTCAGCTGAGTGCTACAAGGAAGCATAGTCTGAAAGATACCATCCCTGGCTTCAGCCCCGATTGTACAATCCAGGATAAACTTTTTATGCATGCTTTGGTTGCCAGTCTATGCTGCAGTTTATGATACAGTGTAACCGCAGTAAAGGTGTAGTTCTAGATCAAAGCAGGTAAGATTTGTCAGCATATACTGTGGTTATGCTTCACTGACACTGGTGAGGCAACTTTTTGTCTTCTTTATCATGTTTGGCTTCATGAACTCTTGTTAGCTTCTGGCATGTTTTATCATTACAATTTCATTGCAGAAGCTTAGATTTCAAATGCGTGTATTTTGGAAAGCATTCAAATTAAAATCAAAGTGCAGATGCTTGTTAACTTCAGTAATACTGTTGACTAGCTCATGTGTTAAACCTTATCTTCCAGCAGAGCTGAGTCTTGAGAATCTTGCAGCTGTCCTTGCAAGTTTCATCTACTACAGATTATAACATGTTCCTGAAAATGCAATGAAAGCATGTTATGGTCTAAGTACCTTGGATGTTTATAGCACATCTTGAAAATTATGTTTCAACAAAGTGACTGTTCACATGTACTCAAACGCCTGTTTGAGTTCAGTTTGTTTCTAAAAACTTCTGTATAATGGCTGATATTGCACAACAGCAGTGGTGATCACCTATCTTTCGTCTTTACCAGTATTGTGCATTCATTGTGTTGTTCACTTAAATACTTCTGTTAATTATTTTGTTTAAAAGCAAATTATTGAAGTATAAAAAATGCTTGAGGTTTTTTTTGTTGTTGTTTATTTGTTAGGTGTTTTGTTTTTTTTTTCAGTAGACAAGCAAAATAGAATGCTCTGGTACTCAGCTGAATGGTAGCAAGGGACTGGTGAAATAAAGGAATTTTTATTATTGTTAAGCAGAAGTGATGTAGCAGTTTGTACATGGAATCTATTTAATAGCCTCACTTTCAGGTGCACGTGTGGGGAGGCTGTATAGGTATCAGACTTGATCAGCAGAATTATCTTCTATTTTGTTTATTATGAGGAACAAAGGATTATTAAATAATGAAATAAAGACAAAATGACCAGTACAATATGTTAATTGCATATGGTATGTCTGACCAAGTTTCTTTTTATTTCCTAGCTTTTTAAGATTTTGCAAATTTGTGGATGTGCATAAACTTTATTTCTAAACTTCTAGGTTGTAGTATGCTCAATTTGCAACTGATAAGTTGGGAAAAAAGTTGAGTTTTCTGAAGTGTTGTGGTGCACATTTAGTATGCTGTCTGGCAAGACCCTTATCATGATCATTATCTGGTGGTTCTCGATTTAGTAAACTCAATTTAGGGCAATAAGTAACAAGGAGATAACTACACTTTTTACAATTGTACCAAATTTAACTAAGGAGTCTAGAGTAAGTTTCTGGCCTGCTTCTCAGTGTATCATGCTTTTTTACAGAGACTAGGAAGCTGAAACAAACATTGTCAAACTAATTGCATGTGGTGATCTGAATAGAAATTTAAAAGTCTTGCTATCACCTCTTTTTATATCTTTATCATTTCTGGATGAAGTGCAAATACAAAGTTGCCATGTAGGGGCCCCATTTGACCAAAGATCCTACTCAAAGGATCTTTTTTTCCTACATGGAGTACAGAGAGCTGGTTAGCAGTTCCAAAGCAAAGATTTGTCTATCTGAAATGACAGAGAGGGTCTTCCATCTCTTCTCCAAACCACTTTTGTCTCAAGACAGTAGCCAGCAGTTATTTCAAGGGAGCAGTGTAAGACAGGACATGTGGTGGCACTTGCCCTGTGTAGTGCAATGCCAGCAATCTGCAGCTCACAGACCTCCTGAGACAGAGATAGTCTCTTTGTTTCCTTGGTTCTTCAGAGGATATCCTTCCATCAATTTGTCTGTATGCTTTCTTTAACTTTATCAAGCTTTTGACGTTCATTGACAGTTAATTCTCTAGTTAGTTTACACATAGTGTGAAGAAGTTGGTCTTCCTACTTAGTGTTTAGAACCTCTATCTGTACCTGTAATCTCATGTGGGTTCCACTGGCTCTTGTTCTACAAGAGGCAGTGAACAACTGGAGCTAGCAGAGGATAGAAACTAGACTTCAAAACTGCAGAAATATCTTCTGGATATAGTTGGTAGCCATCTTACTGACTGCTGGTGGGATGTTGAGGACTGTGTTTCGTAATTAGTTTTTTTTAAAAACAAACGAACAAGCAAACAAACAACATTCATAGTAGAGTAGAAAAAATGGGGAAAAATCCTCAGCTTTTGGTGGAGCTGGAGCTGCATCTTACATAAATATTTTGGTTATAATTTCAGAGTGAATAAAAGCAAATAGGTGAGATGTAGGTCACTCTGAAAGTAATGCCTCCTATTTATTTCCTACTTATGTGGAAAATACAACAGATACAAAGAGCAAGATAACACTATTTGATGGAGCACATTCTCAACTGCAAAGCACTGTATTTCAACATATTCACCACCATTAGCTCTGCATTTTTGCCGGTGATGAACAAGAGCCTGCATACCGTGCTCATAAACTTCTGCACTAGCAAAGATGACCTGCTGTTTCATAGCTGCTATGATGGCATCGTTGGTAGGAAAATGCTGCACATGCAGTCAATCTAAACTCGGAAGCTGCCAAATCTGGACTACGTGGTGGGTGTGGTAAAAGAGCACGGACAAGTTTGGCAATGTGCTTCACGGTCTTCAAACTTATGTGGGGCCTGGGATTATTGTGTTGCAAGGGAAAGGTTGTCTTCTTCTCTGGCCTGACACTGGATGTTTGAACCTTCAGCTTAGTCAGCATTGCAATGTAGTGATCAGAGTTAATGGTTTGTCCGTGTTTCAGGAAATCCAGAAGGATCATCCCTTTCCTATCCTGAAAGACAGCGCAAATCACTTTACCCACTGAGGGCTGTGTCTTGAACTTTTCCTTCAATGGGGAATTCACATGTTGCCACTCCACGAACTGTAGTTTTGATCCCAGCTGGTAGTGGTTCCACCATGTCTCATCATTGTTAATGATGCGGTTCAGGAAACCATCACCTTCAGCCTCATATTGGTTCAATAGGTCCTGGCAGACTTGCATATAGTGTTCTTTCTGTTCCTGTGTGAGCATTTGTGGGACCCACCTGGGATAAACTTTGTCACCATTGTTTCCAAGGCACTGAAGTCAATATTAAGCTCAGTATACAGTTCCCTGTTCATAATCTATCGATTTGCAGAGATGAGCTGGTGGAGACACTCTTCATTTCATGGTATGACAGATCTGCATGGCCATCCAGAACATGGCTTATCTTTCACATTACTGTCACCACTGCTGAAAAGCAGTGCCATTTTGCCAGACTGCCCCTCTGCTGCCATCTGTCGCATGGCAACAAAATGTAACAGAATATTGGCAGAAAAGTTCAACCTCTACTGCCATACCACCAACACTCACCTCTGACATTGTGAGCCAACGTAATAACAGAGGAGACATTAATTTCAGAGCAGCCCTTGTAAATCCAGGCAGTGGAGTGCTCCTTTGGATGCTCCAGTATGTGAAGTGAAGGATTTCCTAATTCTGTGTAAATTAAGACCATTTAATGTCTGTGAATAGTCACTTGCACCCTCTGGTTATGCATGCATGTTCTTGTTTTGCAGAACATGGTTGGTCTATTTTGTTGGTATTTCTGGAGAACTGAGAATTGGAAGTCAGAATCTGCAGTGAATTAGTTTTTAGTTTTAAGTGTACCAACTGTAATTACAATGATGAGTTATGGTTGTAACTATAGTCTGCTTGCTTTTACTCACATTCTTTATATGTGTCTACAGGTTGAATAGTTTCCTCATATGAAGTAATAATAATTTAAATTTCTATGAAAAGGGAACTTGGAACTTTAATAAAATGAACCCCGTGGTTCTATAAATAAAGTTCTATAAATGAAGCAGAAGGAACATGAGTTCTCTTTAAAAAGTTCCTGTTCCTTAAAACCCCTTTCTGGATGGCTTCCTCAACCTCAAATGAGAAACAAAGGTTCAGGAGCAGAGTTCCATGTTAAAACAGCCCTCTGTTTAAAAACCCTGCAGCAAGGAGAGTTCATAGGATTGGACCTCTAGTTGACTCCCTTAATCCTAGGCTATAGTGTAATCTTTCTATGCCATCTGGTGTTTTAATAGATTTACACTGATGCATCTGAAAACTTCCAGAAATTGTATGGTCATAATTAGTATTATTCGTTACAGGAATATATCTGTTTTAATGCATATTTTCTCTTAAGTTAAATCTTTCTTTCATGCTGTGTCCAAAGAAAGACTATGGGTTAAGTCATAACTTTTGATGCTTTACAGGAAAAATTTAACTGTAACCATGCACTCCTTAAAAAGCTTACATGTGAGTGTATTGTTCTGCTTTCTTTCTACCCTCTGTCACTGATTGCATGCATGACTTTGGGGAAACGATGTAACATCTGTTTGATATTTTTCTGCATTTGTAAGCTAATGATCAAAATGCCTGCATAAGACATTGGGAGCTCTGAGATTAGATCAATACCTGGAACCTGTCAATTGTGAGAATAAATAGTAGTAAAACCTCAGAATGGAAAGCAGGAGGACAAAAAAAGAGCTTTCAGGCAAAAAATCTATATAAACATAAAAATCAGCAGTTATTATCCTGCAAAGAAATTGAGGCTATTTTTATTGTTAAGTAATGGGAAGCATTTTGATCAAAAGTTAAGTTGACTTTGATCCACGTGCCGTTATTGCTTTCTCTGCAAGACAGAATTAAAAAGAGGAGAAATAAAGTGTTAAATGACTTTCCAGAAACATCCTGGGCATAAAATAGTTTTTATGTTGGATTTTTCTCATACATTTTGCTGTATGTCATGCAGTAAATTTACAAGTTATTCCACTGTTTTCTTTAACAAAATACACAGCAGCTTAGAGCATTTCTGGCAGTTTACTTGTAACTCACCTATTGATTCTTTGCAGTTTTCTCAGAAGCCAGCACCTCCAAGGAGCGTGAGTGCTGGTGTGTCAGTCTATGGAGACAGTCCAAAGTGTTTACTGTCAACTCATGTGATGAAAAGATGTTTATCTTAATTTATTTAAAAGATGCAGCTTTAGCAAAGATCTGTAAAAGGTGCTGTGCTGTAATGCTAATCCATGGGTGTGAGACAAAGCCTTGATGTGGGTGTTATACACATGCCTATCTGTCCCAGAGGCGGAACTGGACTGGATATTGGGTAACATGTATTGATAGTTCTTGCAGCTTGCATGCATGTCTGGGAACTCCAGTATCTGTGGGTGTCCTTTTTCTCTCATCAAACATCTCTTTAACTTTGGCACATATCTTTTTATATGAAACTGACAAAATTTGCGTCTTCTTCCTGAGGTCTGAAGTAGGCTTTACTATGTCGGTTAGGGAGAAGGATGTTGATTAACAGTTACACAGAAGTCTGCAGTTTGGCATCAGTAAGTTGTGCAGTCCCTTTGGGAAACTGCAGAGTCTGCAATGCAGAACTGCAGCACTGTTCTGACTTCTTTTTTTTTTTTTTTTGGCTTCTGCTGTAGTTTCTTAAAATGTTCCCAATCCACTTATGGTTGCGACAAGCTTCTTCTGAGGAGAGACATGTCTTTCTGGCTCTTTTGGAGACATGAAGGAAAACAGCAGACACAGCTGTATAATCTGATCCTGTGATTGTTCTCTGCTGCTCATTCTGCCAGTTTCCATTCTCTCACTCATCTGTACTCTTAAATATCCCCATTTGTGTGTATTTAGTAAGGGAAACTGCTGCCCTTTTATTAATTTTTTTCTTCTGTCTTCCCTGGGGACTGAGTGGGTGGTGGAGTTATTTCACATGGTAAGGTAAGAAAGTCTGATTTGCCTTCAGATGAGTCCTGAAATATGAGGTACACTTCGTACGAATAGGTGTGTTATGACATTGCCTGCTTTTCTTGCAGGTGGTGCCATTTCCATCATTTTTTTGTTGTTTGTTTGTTTTTAAATTCTATTTGTGAGTCATCATCTGGGATACATTCTGGTCCCACCCTTGCATATCAAGCTAGTTGACTTGCAATGCCAGGAACTACAGTCATTGCTATGCTTCATGATCTGGAAGGGAGTCCCCACAAAGAACGTACTCCGATATCACTGTATTAGCAAATTACTACAAGAACTTCTGGGCTTGGCCTGGTATAGCAATATTCTGGTTTCATCAGGAGGCCACGTTACATCTGCTGTAACTGGTGGACTGAGAGTGGGGAAGGTTTGGGTATGCAACGCTATTGTGTTGGGTAGATAGGTTATATATCTGCAGCTTGTGTGGCTCCCATGATCTCATTTCTTCCATTCCCTGAATGGAACGTAGCCACTGGGGGAACGCTGGTTTCCAAAGAGGGTTCTTGAATAGAGTAGACCAGAAGAAACTAAGCAGAATATTGCCCTAACAGATGTGAAATTTTTACCTCAGCCTAGCTTACAGAATGATTTGATGTCCTCCTTCCCATGTACTTGTGATACTGAGAAAATCTGTAAAGTTTCAGCCTTTGCAGTTTTATTTTACCATGAATTTTCAGCCTCATTGTTCTGACAGTATCAGTGTTGTTCCACAAGTATGGGAAGGCCTGTAGCAGTCTTCTCCCACAAAGCTCTAGATATAGAATGAGGATACTTGCATTTAATGGGTAAACTGTTCAGAGGTAGTAACATTCTGAATACTTTTAGTTCTTTTTTATGGTAATGGTAAACTCAGAATACTACTACTACATCCAGAGCAGATGAATGGAGTATTGTTTTTGGTTTTACTCTAATATTTTCAGATATTTGATGTGCAACATTTACATCAGCAACATTTACCAGGATTTGGGGATGGAAGAGATGTTCTTCTCTTGCATTAGATAGCTAGAGATAATTTAATTCCATTCATACCGGAAATTGAAACCACTAATTTATTTACTTATTTTCTAATTGCAGATAGCTGCTGCTTTATGGTGGTATTATGTCTCCAAAGGAATTGAATACCTAGATACAGTGTTCTTCATCCTGAGGAAGAAATTCAACCAAATTAGTTTTCTTCATGTCTATCACCATTTCACCATGTTCACTTTGTGGTGGATTGGTATTAAGTGGGTTGCAGGTGGACAAGGTGAGTTTTCTTCCTTCTGTATTTTGAGTGGACATATGGGAGAATTATTGTTGTTTATGATCAATGGAAAAAAGTTCTACTGGACTTAGCAATATTATGTAGAAGGCTGTTTAAATAGCACTGAAGCAGTGCAGGAACTTTAATGTGTTTTATCTTCCTCTGTGGGAAATGTGGGGGAGGAAGAGATACCAGGGCCCATAGTCTAATGAATTGCAAAACTTTTTTTTTTCCTCATGGGCATCAACTGCAAGCGTGAAGTTCTATTCTCAAAATTAGCCTTGTTCTATATGAAATAGAAAGATGAATGTGCCTTGCCTAACTTCAATTTTTGCAGGTACAGAGAACTGCAAAATCTAATTTTGAGCAACAATCTGTGTGCAAATGTAATCAAGTTAACAGAGATGTTGTTTTGGCATTATATCTGAGTTTGGGGTTTGATTTCTTTTTGTATAAAGAGGCATATATAAAGTTCTGAAACCTTCCTCTGAAGGTGAGCCAATAATTCCGTCAATTAACTTTTAAAACCTGTTCATGACACAAGTCTATAATTCATTATCAGCCTTTTTTTTTTTGTCCTGCTTACTTTCTAAGACCTACATCAATGAATTTTATTTCGTTATTCCTGCCGCATCCTCTCTTTCCTAAATTGTACCTTTATTCTCATTGGTTGGTTTGGTTTTTTGTTGTTGTTGTTCCTCTCAAATTATATGCTCTACAGAACTGTGGGTTCGAGGAACATACCCAGTTCAGTTGGTAATGTGCTTTTAGGCTTAAGATACTTAGAATAACATACAGTAAAAACCAAACTAACTTTTTTGTCAAACCACCCTAATACTTTATGTATGTGGCTTTTAGGCTCTCATTTACTATAAATATCTCGTACTAGTAGATGAGATATTGTATACATAGACAGATCTGTTATAAATTAACAAACAGTTAGGTTATCCTAGTAGTTTACCACAGATGGGTATCGGAGTTGTTTGATTTCAGCAGGTATTTTCTGCATTGTCTTGATCTTATACATCACCTCCCTTTTGAGCCTCTCTGGTAGTATAATAGAACCTTAAAACAATCTGGTTTGTCACTGTTAAATGTCTGCTAATCTTGATGGAATGAAGAGATCTTAATGCAAACATGAACATTGATCTTTGTTTCCAGCATGGATCATCCTGGAAAAATTACTATGTGTTTATTTAAGAATGCTGGATTTTGTAAGTCATAAATAAAGAAACCAAAGATGAGCTATTTAAACAAACTAATTTTGCAATGCCCTTAAATATCTTACAACTACAAATGAGGTTTTGCTTTGTGTTATTTTTGGCCTCTCTAATCAAACATCCGTGTGAGTTTCTTGATGTCTTGCTGAGGTGTGAACTTTACACATTTCATTACAGCTTAACAAATTTAAATTCAGAACCTGAATCCGCTTTATACTTTACACTGTGAAATACTGCTTTTAATAGTTCCCGTAGCAGAGCCATTGCACTTATAGTACAATAGCTAATGTGTAATGCATGACTTCAGTCTACTCAGCAAAAACCTTATGAAAAGCTTTTGCTTAAGTAGTTCCATGGAAGTAGTGATGCCTACTTGCATAAACAGCTATTTGTGTCAGTGCCCGTCATCAGTAAGGTCTACACTACACAATGTTTCAAAGATGGAACCCCAGCATGTCCTGTGCTTTGTAATGTTTACTGTCACATAAATAATACTAGAATAGATTTATTTTTTAAAATTACATTAAAATCTTCCTTCTGTTTCTGGACAGCTTTTTTTGGAGCTCAGATGAATGCATTTATTCATGTTATTATGTACATGTATTACGGATTAGCTGCCTGTGGCCCTAAAGTTCAGAAATACCTGTGGTGGAAACGATACTTGACTATATTGCAATTGGTAAGTAAAATTTCTCTATTCATTTCAGGAGCTATTGCCTCTGAGTAGATTTGCTTCCGTACAGCTTTGGAACAGGTCCTGTCCCTATCAAAAGTTCTCAGCTGTCCTATACTCACAAGTCTAGTTGGAAGTGATTATATTCTTAAATGTAATTAAGCAGTTAAATTAATTGCTTAAGTATACAATCTTTGTGTAAAGAGGTCTTCTTAAATACTTATTACTGCTCATGGGCATTTTTAAGTTATAAGAGGTTTTTATTTTCAACAAACAATGACTTAATTAATGGCATAATAAGAATCATTATGAGACTGGAAAAGGGCTAAAGATGACATCACAGCTCAACTTTAGACTGATATTAACAATCCTCCTCAACACCTATATCTGCAAGCAGTCAGTTACCAAGCATCTGGTTATCCTATTCTGAATACCAAGAAATCACCATTGTGTTTTAAAGAAAAATCTAAAGGAAAATCTAGTTACAATTGAATATGTCTCTGTATATTTATTTATTTATTTGTTTGTTTGTTTGTTTGAGTTTTCAAATCCACTTTAGATCTAGTAAAACAGCCCTGGGAGTATTTGGGGGGCTTTTTTATGCTAGGATAAGCATATGGGTAGGTTGCACATTATGACAGCCAAACATAGTTTTTCCCTGCTTCACTGTTTCTCAGTTTTTATGAATTAATACAGTAGCACGCATGAATGCAGACCTACAAAATATATCCAAACCTTTTTGATTGCGTGTTTTCTGTCTTTCAGGTGCAGTTCCATGTGACTATTGGCCACACAGCCTTGTCTATTTATATTGATTGTCCTTTCCC
>JANHGO010000042.1:95996123-96012425 GCA_024606505.1 Aquila spilogaster
AAATTTATTCCCCCCCCCCCCCCCCCCCCTTTTCATTCTCTATGTGAGTCACCATCTGGGATATGTTCTGGTCCCACCCTTGCATAACAAGCTAGATGACTTAACAATGCCAGGAACTAGACTTGTTGCTATGCTTTGGGATCTGGAAGGGAGTCCCTACCACCACCATACCCCCATATCATAGTATTAGCAAATTGCTACACAGAGCTTCTGGGCTTTACCTGGTACAAAAATATCCTGATTTCAGCAGGAAGCCATGTTTATGTTGCATCTTGAGCAAGATTCACTGTGATGGGTGGATTAGAAAAAGAATTTGGGTGTGTAGCACTGCCCTGTTGGGTAGATGGGTTATATCTCTGCAGCTTGTGTAGCTCCTGTGGTCTCATTTCTTCTGTTCACTGAATGGCACAGAACCACTGGGGGAATGCTGCTTTCCGGAGAGGGTTACTGAGCAGGCCAGAAGAAGCTGAGGGGAATACTGCTCTAAAGGATGTGAAATCTGTACTGCACCTAGCTTGCAAGAGTGATTTGGTATCTTCCCACTGATGTGCCTGTGGTACTGAAAGAATTTTATATAAGGTTTCAACCTTTGCAACTTCATTTTATCATAATGTTTCTGCCTCGTTGTTCTGACCACATCAAAGTGTTGCCTTATTAGTATGGGAAGCCCTGTGATAGTCTTCTCCCGCAAAGCTTAGGATAGAGAATGAGGACACAAACTCCCTATGTTTAGCTGGTAGACTGTTCAGAGATGGCAAAGCTTTTAGTTATGTTAGCTCTTTTTCACGATTGTGATTTGTGAGCAGTAGACTCAGAATAATACTTCCATGTCCAGAATAGATGAATGGAGTATTGTTTTTGTTGTTCTCATACCATCAGATGTTTGATGACTCCACCTCAACATTTACCGGGATTTGGGGAAGGAAGAGGTATCTTTCTCTTGCAGCAGATCAGTGGAGAGAACTTTATTCCATTCAGCTTGGAATCACTAAAACTTCTGTGTTGTCTTTTTCTTATTGCAGATAGCTGCTGCTTTATGGTGGTATTATGTCTCTAAAGGAATTGAATATTTGGATACGATATTCTTCATCCTGAGGAAGAAATTTAACCAAATTAGTTTCCTTCATGTCTATCACCATTTCACCATGTTCACCTTGTGGTGGATTGGTATTAAGTGGGTTGCAGGTGGACAAGGTGAGTTCCCTTCCTCCCATACCCTTTTGACTGGACACAAGGGGGAATTATTATTGTTTGGGAGTAATGGAAAAATGTTTTCGTAGACTTAAAGTTATAATATACAAGAGTGTTTAAATGGCACTGAAGCAGTGCCGTAGCTTTAATGCATACAGTCTTCCTCTGTGGGAAACATGGGGGAGGAAAAGATAACAGGGCAATAATCTAATGAATTGCAAAACTTTTTTTTTTTTTTTTTCCTCGTGGGCACCAATTGCAAGCCCGAAATTCTGTCTTCAAAATTATCCTGGTTCTGTATGAAATAGAAAGATGAACGTTTCTTGCCTAACTTAATTTTTGCAGATACAGAGAACTGCAAAATCTAATTATGGGCCACAATCTGTGTGCAAATGTAATGAAGTTAATGGAGACATTATTTTGGCATTGTATCTGAGTTTGGCGTTTGGTTTCTTTTTTATTAAGAGGCATGTATAAAATTCTGAAACCTTCCCTTGAAGGTGAGCCAATAAACCTATTCATAATGACCCAAGTCTATAATTCATTATCAGGCTTTTTTTTCCCTGGCTTCCTTTCTAGAGCCCCGATCAAAGAAAGTCATTCCATTGTACTTGCCACATCCTCCTTTGCCTGCATTGTACCCTTGTTGCTGTTGTTTTGCCTTGTCCCTCTCAAATTATAAGCTCTACAGAGCTGGGGGTTCAGGGAGAGCACCCTGTTTTGTTTGTAATGTGCTTTGTAAGCTTAAGACGCTGAAAATAACATATAGTGAACACCACACCAAACTAATATTTTGGGGTTTTTTTTCAAACCACACTAATATGTAATGCCTGGGCGTTTTATGGTCTCATTTACTATAGATATTTTGTACTGAGGGATTACTCTATATTCAAAAGAAGAAATATTTAAAATTAGTATTTGTGACTATCCTTGAATTTCGCCCAAGTAATCTGCAGGATGCAGGTACTTAACCAAACATTTCATGATCTTTGTTGGCTACTGCACCCATAAAATGAGTTTATTGGAGACTGGATGCTTACTTGTAGTCTTACTTAGAAATACCCTGGATATCTCAAAATGCCCTCTCCATTGTTGCCTTTTCAGACTTTTCATGCTGAATAACAGCAGTTTTCAATTTCCAAATTTATTTCAAGTTTTGGTGTTCTTGCACTGCCTCTTAGTTTCTAGCCCCTGCAAAAGGAAAAGCAACAGTTGCTCTTCTGCATTTATGTAGTGCTACTGCATAAACGTGGATAGATCTATGTTCTTCTGTTTTCTAGTTGATAGCACATTGCTTACATAGACAGATCTATTATAAACTAGACCCTTTTATAACTAACTGGGTCTAGACCACATGGGCATCTGAGCTGTTTGATGTCAGCAGCTATTGTCTGTATTGCCCTAATTTTATACATTAGAGCCTTTTTGAGCCTCTCTGGCAGTGTAAGAATACCTTAACAAGGTATAATTTGTTTCTGTTAAATGGCTGCTAATCTTGACAGAGCTAAGAGATCTCAATGCAAATGAGAACTGTCATCTTCATTTCCAGCATGGTTCATTCTGGAAAAAGTTATAGTATATGTTTATACATTTAAGAATGCTGGATATTTTAAGTCATAAAAAAGGAAACTAAAGTGGAGCGATTTAGACAAACTCACTTGGCAATGCCCCATTGCTTTGTATGACTTTTTGGCCTATTTATTCAGACTTCCACAGGAGTTTCTTGACTTCTTGCTGAGAAGTGAACCTTCTACATTTAAATACAGTTTAAAAGATTTTAGTTAAGAAGCTGATAGTTTATATTTTACATTGTCAAATACAGCTTTTAATAATCCTTTAGCAAAAGAATTGCAGTTATACTACAATAACTAATGTGGAATCCATGTGATTTATGTCTGTTCAACAAAAATCTTAGGAAAAGTTTTTGCATAAGTAGTTCCATGAAAGATGTGACATACTACTTGCATGAACAGCTATCTGTGTCAGCACATGTTGGCGGTCAGGTCTATACTGTACTATCGAATATTTCAGAGATGGAATCCTGGCATGTCCTGTGCTTTATAATTTTTACTACCACGTGAATAATACTAGAAAAGACTTCTCTCTCTTTTTCAAAATTACATTACAATCTTCCCTTCTGTTCCTGCACAGCTTTTTTCGGAGCTCAGATGAATGCATTTATTCATGTCATTATGTACATGTATTATGGATTAGCCGCCTGTGGCCCTAAATTTCAGAAATACCTGTGGTGGAAACGATACTTGACCATACTGCAATTGGTAAGTAAATTTCTCCCTTTATCTCAGAAGGTATTGCCTCTGAGTGGATTTGCATTTGCAGAGCTTTGGAACAGATGCTGCTCCTTCCAAAAGTTCTTTGCTGTCTGATACTTACAGCTCAAGTTAGAACGCTTCCTGGAGGTGGAAGTATTTATATCATTTCTCAAAATATAAGCAGCATAGATAAGAGATATGCGAGTAAGGTTTAATACTACTTTACTGGTTGTTTCAACTGAATTGCAAAAACCTGTTCAAAAGGTAGAGAAAGTCCAGATCTCTTAATGTCTTCTCATTTTCCTATTTCTGAAAACTGGTGCCAGGTACTGCAATAGATTTGATGTTCCTGGTCAAGCCTATGTGTTCATGCATGATGTGACAGCCAAATACAGCTTCCCTACCACCTCCCAATTTAGCAGTTTTCATAACTTAATGCATCGGTATACATTGGTGCAGTCAGTCCTACAGAATATATCCAGACCTTTTTGATTCTGTATTTTCTGTCTTTCAGGTGCAGTTCCATGTGACTATTGGCCACACAGCCTTGTCTATTTATATTGATTGTCCTTTCCCTAAATGGATGCACTGGGGTGTAATTTTCTATGCTGTCACCTTCATTTTCCTGTTTGGTAACTTCTACTATCGGACATATAAGCTGCCCAAGGAATCCATAAAGAATGGCAAAATAGCAAATGGTGCTGTTGCAAATGGAATAAGCAAACCAGAAAATAATGCAGTGGTGGAAAATGGAAAAAAGCAGAAAAAGGGAAAAGCAAAAGGAGAGTAACTTGATCCAGGCCTTAACCATTGTTGGCAGTGAGGAACCTCCAGTTTGGTTTATAAAAAGGAAGAAAAAACCACTATCTGTACCAATTAACCTTAGGTTACTGAAGAGCTAGAACACAGATATTTTCATTATTTATGAGGATTGTTTTAAGAACAACACTAAAGTTGAATTTCTATTGTAATTATGTAATTATCATGCATATGGTCTCTGTGTAAACTTGTAGACTGCTGGTGTTGGTGAATGTATGGAAGAATTGCAGTTGATTCCATGTTTAGCAGTCCAAAAGTTAATACTACCATTGATACAGGCAGTTTTGTTGGCACCCACATTTCTTTGGGGGAGGGAGGGGAAGGAAGTAGCATTTGGATACTTGTGTTTTCTTTCCAGAAAATTATTAAATTTCAAATTATGACATATTATCTAATCAGAATGCGCAACTTTTCTTGTCCTCCTTGGAGAGTATCTTCAGACACTTTACGTTTATGTGCTGTCAGAACAGTGTTTGACTTTTCAGACATTACTTGATTTAATTGAATGTCTGTTACAGTTTGTTTGGTTTTTTTCTTGTGTGGAAATATACCTACCTCTTCATCTGCTGAAAAGAATATCGAGCATTAAATAACTGGTTTCTGAAATATGGAGTCCTCTAATATAAATATCCGTTAACACTAATTCAGGAGAAAATATGATTTCCTGTGGGAGTAAAAGGGATTTGGGGCGGTACTTTCTGGTCAAGTCATCAATAACCTTTTTCATTGTAAACTTAAATTTTGGAGTGGTACTTTTAATATAACTAAGTGAAGAAAACATTTTTAAGAATGTATAAATATGAAACAATGCATTGTTTGAAGCAAGCAGTAAAAGTAGGCCTGCTGCTTGTTATCCGTGACCTGCATTAAACCTGTGGTACTGACTGATAACTGAAAATGCTGAGGTAATATGGTGGAGAGAAAACAACAATATGTAATTCCATTGAGAAATGCTGTGTGTATGGGTAGTCATGCTAACCACAAGACAGTCACTTTATTGGGAGAGAGAATTTGGTTAAAAAGTACTAAATACAGCAAACAAAATGTTGAAAATGCTGCTACTGCTTGATACCCATCAAAACTGTATTTGACTTTTTTTGGTTTTGTATTTAGACACTAGCAGCCAAAGTATTGCTAGTAGTCAGGGCACCATTTTAATGTGAAAGTCAGAGATGGGCTTCTGGAACTCTATTCCCAAAATATTCTCGGCACTTTTCAACCTAATTGACAAAGTGATTCTGCTAATCTTTTTTTATTCAAAACTGCTAAAATAAGTAGAAGCCTTTTAGATGGCTTTTCATCTTACGTGATAGATTAATGGACTTCTTATTGCTCCTTTTGTGAAGAAAATATGGAAAGAGTTATTCTCCTTCCAAATAATGTGATTGCTAAGAGAGATGTTTTGAGCTCCTCAGCATGCAATGAGTGTAAGACAGGAGTGGAATTGGAAACCATATCCTGAACTCCCATGTTCCTTGCTCATCAGTGCAAGAGCTGCATTGTTGCTGTTTAAATGCATTCCTCCCAGCTCTTGTCAAAAACATATTCATAGTTAGTGACAAACTTGCATCTGGCAAGTGACACCATTGTTGCAGGAAAAAAGTACATGGAGCTGTAGGTGTAAAGTATGTGACACGTTTAATAGTTTTTGCATCTTGATTATCCATTTGTCTGTTTATAATATGCAAACAGGTCACATCATCTGTGTCTCAGGTTTGTCTCTTGTCTATACTAAAAACTGTCTAAACCCAAAAAACAGGTCCTAGGGAAAAAAAGGTTGGATTTAGTCTGTTATATTAAGAAATAATTCCTAATGCTGGCGTTGATTCAGCTGGAAGATAGATAGTTCATCCATAATCTCCACCACTGTGGATTTTATGGCAGAATATAGGATTGTGAAAGAATGTCTCTGCTGAACTGTAATGCTTGTGACCATTAAGTTTCCTATATGCTGTGTCTTGTGATTCTTCCAGCCTTTGTACTGATGCTTTTTGCATTTGCGTCAATCTGTATTTATGTAGTGTGGCATGGGGAGGAGCGATAGTGGTCTACCCTTCCTTCTTGCAGAGATGCCACTACTGTTAACCAAGCCAAAATGCTGGCTGACTGGGTAACTTTGGAATGGCTAAAGGAGCAAATAACTACAAAGCAAGCTAGCAGATTTACAGCACGCCTGCTACTCCAAGGTGATGGCTTGTGTGAATACACTTACCCTACTGTAAATTCAAGGTAGTTTATCCCATTTTGATTAAAGGGTAGCTTCTTTCTATTTGCCATGGGATGCGGGCAGCTAACTTGCAAATCTGTATCATTCCTTGTATTGTGTCAAATTGGTTGTTTGCTCTGTCTTTCTTTAGGTAAGCCAGATCAGATAAACTGATACTCTTAATGTGATCTAGCTCTGAAAGGGCATACTGAGAAGTATTCCAGTACAGGTTCAATTATGCCTTTGCTACACTTTGTAAAGTAAGAATTATGTCTTGCATGTTGGCAGATATTTAAATAACTGAAAGTCAAATCTTCTCTCCCCTTGTCATGCATGGAAGCTGCTTAAAGTTGATAACCACTTGAACCTTATTGGCAGAACTTGAGTAGAATCCTACCCTCGAACTCTGGGGCGCTTGGTAACTTTTAAGAAAAAATGAAACAATGGATTGTGAGAATGCATGCATACATACGCATCATGTTGTCTGGCCCTGTGGGTAAAACCAGTTTGAGAGATTAGCATTTCATGGGAAAAAAAAAAAAATCAGTTATTAAATTGCTGGAACACTGCTGTTTTGAGTCCATCTTCTGCAATATGGTTTTACTAGGTCTATTTATGATATATTTGATTGTTCATGTGATTTGAGTCCCATTATGATCTTGAGTATAATGGCCTTATTAAATGTGCATTTTTGTAGGCGTGGTCTTGAGTGCAATACTTCTGGTTCTGACTATGCAGCCAGACTCACAGAATACAGGGCTGAACTTGTTCGGCTTTTTCTTTTTCAAAATTTGAGGCAATGATGCACATGTGAGATACTGCCAGATTTATTAAAGTCATCGAGTCCAAGGCACCTCCAGAATTTTGCCATGAAAGTAATAGAATATAGGTACAAATGTTTGTGTTTGCTGTACGCAGAACTGAAATTTAAATTATATCTACTTTGCATGGTTTGTTTTGTTTTGTTTTGTTTTTTTTCTAAATGCTTCCAATTTATTTAAAAGTGAAATTCAAACCATTTGGAACTTTTCTTTTTTGCCAATGAAAGATACTTTTTTGCTAACAGTTCTGAAGCTCTTGGACCAGAGTCTCATAATTATTTGATGCCATATAAGTAATACCATTTCATTTAGCCTCATCTCTAGCAGTGACAGTTGTTGGATTCTTTTAGTACTTTGTCAGTGTAAAATAAACACAGATTATCTATATGTGTGTGTGTGTGTGTATGTGTACACATACATAGTGTGTGTGTGTATATATATATATATGGGTTCTTAGCAGGTTCTTTCCATAGGTGAAGTAAATTACATTTCTTTAATGTGAAATTGGCAGGAGCTAATAGAACAGTTCTTACAGCTCGAGCAGTAAAATGAAGCAGTTTTCATTGATCCATAGATCCAATATTGGTCTTGCAGTCATAAATAGTATTTGTCAGTCATTTTAGACATAGGATGGCAGACAAGCCAGAGCCATTTCTCCCAGTGTAATACATATTTTGAGGCATCAATTGTAGATTCTAAGGGGAGGGACCTCAACTCAGAGGAGCTGAGGAGTTATGCTGTTTTATAGTAGGGATTATTTTAGGAAACAATAGGAGTAACTTGCTCCAGGTAAGTCTTTGAAGTCATTATGATCAAATTCTCTGTTTAACAAAATGCTTTTTTAATGAATACAAGCATGGCCTATTTGATTATATGACCATTAACTACTTCCAGCTCCAGATCAGGAGAAAAAGATGAAGGCAAAATAAAAATGCTGCACATTTTTTTTTTAGGTTAATCTTAGGGCATGTTTCTTCAGAGTAAGCACTTGACCTTCATGTGCTGGGGAGGCAGGTAGAAAAGGAGTAAATAGCTATTGTGCTGAAAGGTCTCACTCCTTAAATAGCTTATGAGCACACTTGCTATTTCATAAAAACTTGAGTAAAATTGTTCATGGTGCATAAAGTTAAACCTTGCATGAAGGTAGTGTGGGATGAGAGTCATAATGTTTAAACAGGTATTTAAAATTAGATCTGTTTCAGTTAAAATTGAAGGGAACGGGGAGCTTATTAAGTATCTGGATAGTGTATTTATCTTGGTTAGAAGCACAGACTAATCCAATTTGGCACCTAAAGCAAGTCACCCATATGACATCTCATTGTGTCATGGTTTTATGAGTTGGCCTCTTTGCTAATGTAAGCAGTTGGAGCTCCGTGGAGATCAGTGGGGTTGTTCCCATTTACCTCAGAAGAGTACGTTTAACCCTAAAGAACAGAGAAAATACTTGCTTTCTGCCAATACCCCAGGAGGATGAGGGAAATGTATGGTTCAGAATGCTGCTTTTGCGTAAGGTGTTCATGCTTTTGTAAACAATAAAAATAAACATTACTTTTTTCATGCTGTTTGAGTTTGGTTTTATACATTCTGTAGAATATTATTCTGTGTCCCGTCTTGCTTCAGGATGCTTGCTGATTTTACTGTGTTGCGCAGGTTGTGTTGATGTGATCTGTTATAGTGCCCAAAATTTTGAGAAAAACGTTTTTATGGCACATCCTCCCATTTTAAGGTTATGAGGACTTTCTAATTTTGGATATTGCCTCAAAATGGTAGTCTAGTGGCTTTGAAGTCACCCTTAGGGAGTTGACTGAAAATAGGATGTCCACTTAAAAAACAAGTCTCCTGGGATATATTCTGGCTGTACAGCACATGTAACAGCGTCAGATTTGGTCCAAACACCATCTTAAGGCTGGGATAAACTGAAAGTGTTGGTTGGAGTTGGCCTTTGCTTTTCTCCCAGTATAGCTTGTGCCTTGGATATGCAGGAGAGGGGGGGAAGGATCAGCAAAGTGAAAAATGAATGTAATGCCTGAATATAATGGTTCTAGCTAAGAAACTTTCTCAATCTTCTGTTTTGAGAAGGTGGTGGTAAGAGACTCTGCACGCTGTACACAAGGCTCCAGATTGTTTGGTCTTGGAAGTATCAACAGTTAGGAATACAACTGGCCACATGGTTTAGTTTTTGCTGGGTACCGCATTGTGTTAATGTGATGTCTCATCCCAGGGAATCTGGAGCACTTTTGGCAGTAGGTGTAATTCACGGTTACATGTTGCTGTGTACAATAAGTTCCTTCCTAGCCAGTGCACCAGGTATGATCACTGTAATCAACCTTATAATACCGAGTTGCACCCATGTTGCACTCCTAGCACCTAAGTGCGAATAGCTACTGCGGATGTCAGCTAGTAGAGAATCAAGTCTGCCATCATAGCAAAATATGGTGTGGTCAATTATCTCTTGCATAATTTGCAGCTGTTGCTTCAATCCATTGCTTACACCCTCCCTGGAATCAGAAAATACACCAAGTGTTCAGAGCAGGATTTGTCCCTTACATGATTAACCCATGCTGGTGGTAGGCACTCTGTCCGGACATCTTTTCCATAATACTTAATCCCCACCAGTAATTACAAATAAGCACACATGATCAAGTTAGATTCATCAGATGCTTGGATAGAATAGACTGGATCCTCTGTTTTGCATGTTGGGTTTTCTTCATTATATCACTTGCTGCTTAATGTCCAGGAAATTGGGGTTGGGGGAAAGGTTTTATGACCTGTTTGCTTGCTTGGCTCAAAGCACTGGAGTTCCCACAAGAGAGTGGGTGAACGCAGGCTGTAGTCTTGGACGCAAATAAATGAAGCATGTACTCAAAGTCAGTTTTGAAGGCAATACTTTCTATGGACTAGTGCCTTTCAGTGTCTTTTTATGCTTGGGACTTCTAGATAGCCTAACAAATGCACACACACTTTTCTATTGATTGCCTGATGTGGCAGTTACATCGCATTTGACTTAATTACAAAGATGTTTATTGATGGGCAAGATTATGGCTCTTTTGATCATCGCGGTGCCAGTTGTCCAGGGCCTGATTAGTGCACGCTGGTCTGATAGCATTAAACAGTGCTGGCAGTTCCTGCCAGAGCACCATACAGTCAGTACAGTTTTGAGGGGAAAAAGCTATTTGCCTTTTGATTCAATATGTGGGAATTGATACGAGCTCGTAAGGCATCACTGCTATCTGTCGAATCAATATCAGGTAGGTTTTAGTCTGCTAAATGGGAAGAAATCTTTGATTCTTGAAATGATTCAATGATAAATGTCTGTCCTTATCTTTGGATTGAGAACTGTTATTCTTGCAGTGGTATCATCTTAAATGTATTTCATGAGAAAACCACCTTTATGCTGGTATCTTCTGGAATGTGTTTATGGGAGAAGACTAGAGAAATATGAGAAATAACTTGGGCCGAAAGCTGGAGAACATGGAGTAGTCGCTCCTCTAGTTTTGCCCTTGCCTCTAGATGTTGTAGGAGTTAGATGACTACTCTATAACTGTTACTTCTGTGTATTTATTATTTATAGATGCTGTAACAGTATACAAGTAGTGTACTTGTGCATAAGTACATTCTGGAGTACATAAAAATTGCTTTGTCTTAAATTACAATAGAGCGAGCTATTTATCTAAGCACAAATGCTTGTAGTGGAAGTAATGACAAACATTGTAGTCCTGTATTGGCAGGACTCACAAATAATTAATATTTACTCTGTATTTTCTGATTAATAATCTTCAGAGCTTCTGAGGAGCTCCTTGCAACAACACAAAGCTCTGTGAAGATGAGAATTGCTATGTAACTGCTAAAAATTTACTTTGCAGAGCTCCTGTTATTGCTTTGTTTCTTTTTTGTAAATGTGTCTTCAGGTCAGGTACTTGCTTACTAAATTATTGCAGAGTGGGATGTACTTCATAGAAAGATCTTGCAGTAGTTGCAAGTGAGTAAAATGCTAAAATGCACGCTGGGCTGTTGCGCAGTCAAGGGTTTCAAGCCCATGGCGTCGCTTGGTACGCTGGCTTCGCCTCAAATGCTGCTCGTGGGCACAGGGAACAGCAATCTGGATCTGTCCAGCCCACTATGAATTTTCTTTACTGGACAGCAGATTCTCACCTGGGATTTGGTGTCTGACCTAGTTTCCACACGTTTGGCAGAAGGGGCAGGAGAAGTCCTTGGGCCAAAGAGGAATTTTTTTTTTTTTTTTTTTTTTTTTTTTGCAGTTTTGCCTACTCTCAAAATAACAAACTTGGCAGGGGGTGTTTGAATGTTTGCTGACAGCTTGAGGTATGGAGTTTGAAGAAAATATGGCTCTGGATTCAGTACTTGTAGAGAGCCTAGCATGCTTTTTGGTTCTTAGTTGCTTGACGTAAACCACATGTGCTGGAAATACTCCAGTTAAATAGGGAAAAAAATTAAAAGCCACCACCTTTTAGGATTTATTCAGAAAATGAGGCTTTATGTAGTAGCTAGCTTTTTACTGAAAACTTGCCCTTTTTTCCCCTTTGCTCTCTCTAACTGCTGTGCATGCCTTTCTGCTCTGCTGGGGTGGCTCCTTGGATGAAGATTGCCATGTGTGTTCAGGAAATAATTTACTGCTGTGATTTGTCACTGGGGCTTTTGACATGACTTCTCATATGGTCTGAAATGCCGAATAGCAGCCGCACAGCCTGAGCAGGTTGAGTAGTAACAGTATTTTGCACATAATGGTCTCAAGGCATCGCTACAAAACTGGGTGTTCTGGATACACTAAGCTAGAAAAAGGAACAGCTTTTATTAATTTTTGTCTTCCTGCTTAACAAATACGGGCCTACAAGGACAAAGTCCAGTTTTGTATTCTATGATACGAAGGTGTATTGTACGCTCATAACCAGAGCTTATGGCTGCAAGAGATGGAGAGTTTACTGCGCTATAAAATCACTTTGTTAGAGATTTTATACTGAGCTATTCTCTTCTGTGATCAGAGTTTAATAAAAAAATGGATTTTTATATAAATCTGACTTTTGTTTTTTATTTCAAAATCAGGTCACTAGTACAAGTATTTTCTTGCATGGGTAAAAATTCTCATCCTGACTTTTTGATGCTCTCCAGGTGAAGTTTCAGTTAGTGAGAATTTTCCCTAGCTGAGGACACTCTGTGGTGCTAACAGAATTTATAAGAGCTCACTTACTGTGTAGACCTCACATTGCACACCAAGATATTCAGAGAATAATGGAAAAATAAGTACCAAAAACCTTTATTTTCTATTTAGATTTTTTTTTTAAAAAGACTTTACCATGAAGGTATAACTACTTTAGTAAAACACTAGGAGAAGTGGCAATGTGCTTTGAACTTACACAGTGTTGGCTGTGGCAGATTCCTTATGAGAAAAACCTGCTTTGTGCTGCAGACTGGTGCATGGGCAGGGTTTTTTTTTTCTTGCTTTCTGACACTTTATTAAATCTGCTTTTGATAAGGATCAGATATGAGAGTGTACGTGCAACGTTTGTAGCTCAAACTCTCCTGAACGCCTCTGGTTGCACCAGCACTACGGAATACACCTGCAGTACCGTAATGGTAAGCAGTCGGCAAAAGTTGTCTGTCTCACAGGTCTATAAATCTCTTGGACCTGGAAGGTGTTGTCTAAAGCCTGTTGAAAGCTATAGAGGTAGTGATTTACTAAAATCCTTGAACTGAACCCTTAGGATGACAGTTTGAATTCTAAATAAAGCAAGCCTGTTGGTTTTTTTTTTTTTCCATACTTAGACTCACATGTTGCTGCGCAAAAGTAGGGTTCAGCTCAGTTTTGGCACCTGTTTGAGGCAATTTCTCGTTCTTTCAACACCTTGAGTCTTTGACTTTATGAGCCTCTGGTCCTGCCGCTGGCTACCAGGGAGCAGCACGGGGCTCTCAGCGGTTCACTGCAAGTGCTAGAAGATGGCTGCTCGGCAGCTCTAGTAAGTGATGCGTTAAGTAGAAGGAATCAATTTACTTTGTCTGCGGTGTGTTTTGTTTGGAATTTTAACAACTGACTGGAGCCTATGTGGGTATTTTAATCTGATCAAAATATTCATGGTATTTTCTTCACATCATGTCTTGGTGCATGTTTTTCAGGGAGGGAAGGAGCGTACGCTGGGTTACAAACAGGTGCACAAAGCGCTAGTGGTTTGCTTGCTGTTGAATTGCGAGGATGCTGAAAATAATATGTTGTTTTAGCCGGACAAGTGGTTTTGGGTTCTATTCTCAATTTAAATTTTGGTGTAGCAATTTTGGCAGCATAACATCTTGAAGTAATGCAAGGGGGTTTTTTGTTTGTTAGACCAGGCACAGAATGCTGTACAGTAGCTCCTTCACTGAGCAAAACTCCCTTTGTAAGCATAATGCTAGACACCAAGATTAGCTATCAACATTGTTATGACCTGGTAAGCAGCGTATTCTGGATCTGAATTATGAATTTTAAAAAAATTCCATAATCTGTCAGAAAGTAGATATAGTCAACAGCTTTTTTCCAGCACTGTGGCTAGGCCAGGACATAGAGATATGTGCCATTGTTAGCTGCAAAAGCTATGTTTAGGAACAAGGAATAATTTTTAAAAGTCATTACATTTAACACAACTTTGTCATCTCTTTCTTCAGCATTGAGGAACAAGGTAAAGAAAAAAATCCCTGTGCTCACTGAGGTTATTACTTACCGTTCTTTTTGTGCCCTCTGCTATTTTAGTAGCAGAAGCAACCAAATTAAGAAATGCCCTCATTATTGCTTACTAATGCTACTTATTTTAAGAAAATCAGTGTCAGGTTTGAAAGTCCCAGCTGGAACCTGTTTCTCTTTGTTGCTTAGATAAAATAGCCTTTACAGTCGTGAAGAATGCTTTAGAAAAGAGATTAATGATCCACTCAGTCAGAGATGGGGGGTGGGCTAATTGTATTTCTTGGTTTCTTTTTTCAGCTGTTATAATGCACTCTGAATGTTTGAGCCAGAATTTCAGTTCCTGGAGCTGGAATTTCTGCAGCAGAAGAAGCATTTTATGTTGGCAAGGAGGACTCCATACATGCCCAGCGGGATGGCCCTGGCATCCCGTGGACGGTGAAAGAATTAGAAATCATAGGAATATTTGGCCCTGACCCCCTTTTAAAATTAAAATATTCTCATCCCTGGTAATTCCTATTTCTTGGGACTGGTTTACCTTTCCGGACTTACTGGACTGACTGAACAGCAATTTAAATAAGTAAATAAATAAAAATAGCAGGTGTTGAATTTCTGCTCCAGGTGGTTTAGTGGGGAAGGTGAAAATTCCCGTAGCTGGCAACTGCATCCACTTACAAAACATTTTCTAGGTGGCACTTGGATTTAGCAGGTTTCGCACAACCTGCGAGCTGTTACCAGATGACACTACACAGGGACGGGTACAGGTGAGTGGTGGGGAAGGCAGAACCAGCTGGGTGACATATTTCACTACAGTGTTTCCTTAGGAAAACTTGGAGCCTTTCCTAACTGCTGATGTTCTCTAAGGAAGAGCTAAATAATGTTCTGGCATCAATAGGTAGGGCGTTTCTGCAGCTCCACCTCCTTGGCTTTAAAACTTTAACTGATGGGCAATCCTAAAGTGGCTTTTCTGGTGTCCACCTACCACCAAAAGCAAAAGCTGCTCTTTCAGGAGCTTCTCAACATCAGTAAAAGACCACTCTCAGGTGTTTGGCTTTGGGGTATTTTTTTACCTTAACAGGGAAAGGAGACCAAAAGAGAAGACCTAGACTTTACCGGGAATGGCTACCGTGCTGTTTAACTGCAGGTGGTTTGTATGTTTTCCAGTGGCTACAGGCAAGGATGAGAGAGGACTGAACAAGTTTTGAGCAGACACCCTTTCTGCAGTGTGGTGTCATGCCTTAACAATAGCGTTATCCCTCCTGGCAGCGCTATAAAGTCAGGAGATTATTTATTCAACAATAAAAAGCGGGGTAGGTAATTTGTGTTAGTGCTAGCTCTTTCTTAATATTTTTTTTCTAATAAAAAAAAAAAGACATTTACAAAGTGGTTGGAATACTTGGTAAAGAACCAGAAACAAGACTTGCAAGAACTTGGGTAAGGATGACTCTCTCCTTTGATCCTGTTCCTTCCGCAGCCGTGGCAGGCTAACACACGGCTGCTGCTGCGCCTGCAAGCTCTGTGCAGGATTTACCGTGCCGAGGGGCTGGAAACGAGGTCCCCGGGTCGCTGCTGCCTCCCGGGGCACAGCGGTACGGAGAAACACCGAGAACTGGCAGAGCTTTTGCTCTCCTGCCCGTCCCCAGAGCAGCCCGGATCTTCACGTGCAATGGGTATCCTGCAACGCGCGATTTGTACCGTCACAACTCTTGCAGTTTCTGGTCTGCGATAAAAAAACAAATTAGTTTGCGCAGCGTTAAATAGGAATTTCGCTGAATGCTGAAAGCAAACGCTAAATCCCCGGTATCTTGTTCACGAATAATAAAATCTTTTTAATTTGGGATGTAATTAGCTTACATCATAAAAGTTTTTTTAGATAAGCATTTTCTAAAAACCAGCTGAAAAACAGTCATATAGAAATATTTGTAATTGCTTGAAATTGCTTAAAAAGCCTCTAACACAGCAGCAGTTGTGTTAACCATAAAATCAGAGTGCTTACTTTTGCTAGGTGTGTCTAGATATACACACCCAGACACCCGTGTTATTGAAATTATCATGTTGCGCTTTTCACTTTTGTTTTGAAGGTGCATGTATTTTATCTTATGTTGAGTCTATACAGGCTATTTTCTGTATTTCTAATATTAAAATTAAACTAATCTGCTGTTGCTGTATTTTTCTGCAGCTCTTGCAAAGTACATTGTAAAACCCCCAACCTCTTCCTGGTGTTACTCGTGAGCAGTCCCAGATACATCAGTGTATTGGGTTTGTGTGGTAAGGTTTTGGTAGCGGGGGGGCTACAGGGGCGGCTTCTGTGAGCAGCTGCTGGAAGCT
>JANHGO010000042.1:96012525-96028957 GCA_024606505.1 Aquila spilogaster
ACTAATACATCATATATTTCTTCTCTACCTTTATTAAGCAAATTTCTACAATATACAAACATACACTTCTACTGTATTGTGGTGCTGATTGACAGTGAAACTTGTAAGATAACATTATGATGGAGAGAAAACAACACTGGCATCTGTTCAGAAGTACAGTGTGTAGTGTCATGCTAACAGGACAGTTACTTTATTGAGGGAGAGAGAATTCAATTATAAAGTACTAAATAGAGCCGACACAATGCTGAAAATGCTGCTACTGCTTGATGCCCATCAGTTCTCATTTGTTGGACACTTGTAGGCAAAATACTGCTAGTAGTCAGGCCACCATTTTAATGTGACTATCAGAGATGGGCTTCTGGAAATCTGATCCCGAAATATTCTTGGTTCTTCTCAACCTGATTGACAAAGTGATTCTGCTAATCAGTTTTTAGTCATAACTGCTACTACAAGCAGAAGCCCCGTTTAGTCAGCTTTTCATCTTACGTGATACGTTAATGAACTTCTTCGTACTCCTTTTGTGAAGTAAATATGAATACGAATTACTTCCCTTCCGTGCAAAGTGGTAATTGAGAGACAAATTTTGCGCTGTTAAGGATGTAGTGAGTATAACAAGAGTGGAGTTAGAAACCACATCCTGAACTCTCAGGGTCCTTATTCATCACTGCAAGAGCTGCATTGTTGCTGTTGAAATGCATTTTTCCCAGCACTCATGGTCAGTGATGAACTTAGATGGAAGAACTGGTGACGTTACTGAGGAAAAAAAGTACACACAGCTCTAGGTATAGAGAGTAAAGCATGTGGCACATGTAATAGTTTATGCATCTCAAATACCCATTTGCCTGTTGTGACCTGTTTTGCACAATGTGGACATTTTTTCTGTCTTGGATTTGTCGCTTGTCACTATGATGAAAACTATCTCAGCCTAAAAAATGGATTGTAGGAAAAAAGGGCTGGTTATAATCTGGGAAATAATTCCTGATGCTGGAGTTCATTCAACTGTCAGAATGGTTCATTGGTAATATCCACCGCTGTGGATTTTATGGCAGAATATAGGATTTGGAGATAATGACTCTGTTGAGCTGTAATGCATGTGACCATTCATTTTCCTATCTGTTGTGTCTTGTGATTCCTCCAGCCTTTGTAATGATGCTTTTCTTCTTTGGGTTTTTTTTTTTTTCTTTGCATTTCTATGACTCTTATGCATTTATGTAATATGGCATGAGGAAGAGGGAATGTGGTCTGTCCTTCTTTCTTGCGCAGATGCCACTATGTTTAACAAGCCAAAATGTTGGCTGGCTCTGGAATGGCTAATGGAGCAAATAACTACAAAGCACGTCGGACAGTGGATTTACAGCACACCTGCCATTCCAGGTTAATGACTGGTGTGGGTACTCTTACCCTAGTGTAAATTCCAGGTAGCTTACTCCACTTTGATAAAGGGTAACTTCTTTCTGTTTGACATGGGATGTGGGCAGCTAACCTGTGAGTCTGTGTCACTCCTTGTGTTGCGTTAAATTGGTTGTTTACTCTGTCTTTCTTTCTCTACACCAGATTGGATAAACCAATAGGCTTAATGTGATCTGGCTCCAAAAAGAACATACTGAGAAATATTCTAGGACATGTTTGACTTTATATCCTTTGCTACACTTTGTAAAGTAAGAATGATATCTTGCATGTTGGCAAATATTTGAAAGAATTGCAAGTCAAATCTTCTCTCCCTCTCAGCACACATGGAAAGTGCATAAATTTCATAACAACTCAAACTTTATGGGCAGAACTTGGGTAGAATCCTGCCCTCAAATTCTGGGTCATTCGATACCATTAAAAAAAAAAAGAGAGAGACAGTGCATTGTGAGAATGGGTGCATAGGTGCACATCATGTCTGCACACGTGAATAAAACCAACTTGAGAGATTAGTTCCATGGGGGAAAAAATCACATTAAGTTTCTGCAACGCTGCCATTCTGAGTCCATCTCCTGCTCCATTGTTTTCTTAGATCTATTTATGCTACGTTTGATTATTCATGGCTTGAGTCTCATTTTGATCTTGAATACAATGGCCTTACAAACTGTGCATTTTTGTAGGTGTGGTCATGAGTGCAATACTTCAGTTTCTGACTATGCAGATTTCTCTTTCTCAAAATTTGCATACGTGAGATGCTGCCAGTTCTACTAAAGTCATCGCTTAGTCCAACACTCCGCAGAATTTTGCCACAAAAGTATGTGAATTGGTAAAAATGTTTCTGCTATACACAGAATTGAAAATGAAGTTATACTCGTAATTATTTGCTACCGGTTCCAAAGCTCTTGGACCAACCATACAATTATTTGATGCTGTATAAGTGATACCTATACATATAAGTGTTACATATAAGTGATACTTATTCTCATCTCTATTGGTGGCAGTTGTTGGATTCTTTTAGCACTTTGCTCAGTGTAAAATAACTAAAACAAATTCTACACATACACACACACACATTTAGTATGTGTGTATACATGTGTGTATCTGTATATATATACGTAAGTTCTTAGCAGGTTCTTTCAGGGTGTGAAGTAAATGATATTTCTTTGACATGAGGTTGGCAGGAACTAACAGCATAGTTCCTACAACTCAAGCACTGAAATGAAGCAATTTTCATTGATCTATAGATCTAATGTCAATCTTGTGTACATGGATAGTATTTGTCAATCGTTTTAGACAGAGTGACGGACAAGCCAGAGCTGTTTCTCCCAGCGTAATAAATTGAGGTAGCAGCTGTAGATTCTGAGGGGAGGAACCTCAGCTCAGAGGAGCTGAGGAATGATGCTGTCTTCTAGTGGGAAACAGTGTGAGTAACCTGCTCCAGGTAAGTCTCTGAAGTCATTGCAATCAAATACTTTAAGAGAACCCTTAATAAATAAATTAAAGTTTATCTGTAGATTCAGAAGCGTGGGCTATTTGAGTATATGACCATTACCTACTTCCAGCTCCAGATCAAGAGGAAAAGATGAAGGCAAAATGAAAATACTGCACATTTTTTCAGGTTAATCTTGTTTCTTTAGAGTAAGCATTTGACGTCCAGGTGCTGGGGAGACAGGTAAGAAAGGAGTAAACAACTTGTGCTCAAAGACCTCACTCTTAAAACTGTTTTTGAGCACACTTGCTGTCCTTCAAAAACTTGAGTAGAATTGTTCATGGTGCATAAAATTAAGCCTTGCTTCATGTTAGCCTGCAATCAGTCACCATGTCTAAACAGTATTTAAATCAGATTTGTTTCACTTGAAATTGAAGAGAATGGGGAGATCATGAAGTATGTGGATAGTGCACTCAGCTTGAAAGCACAGGCTATGACAATTTGGCACTTGGAGCAAGTCACCGCCATGACATTTCAGTGTGTTGTGCTCTGACAGGTCTCCCTTTTGCTAGTGTAAGCATTCAGAGCTCTGGAAATCAGGGTGGCTCCTGTTTACATCACCAGTGTGTTTAACCCTAAAGAACAGAAAAAAATATCTGCTTTCTGCCAATATCCCATGAGGATGAGGGTAATATATGGGTCAGGATGCTGCTTTTGCATAAGGTGTTAATGCTTTTGTAAAGAACAAAAAATAAACATTACTTTTTTTCATGCTGTTTTGAGTTTGATTTTATGCATTCCCCAGAATGTTCTGTCCCTGCTTCGAACTACACGCTGATTTCAAAGCATTGCGTTGATGGCATCTGTCAGGTACCCTGAAGGTTCAAGAGACAGTTTTCTGGTACATCCCTTCTCATTTAAAGTTTGGAGATTCTCTACTTTTGGCTATCTCTCTGAAATGAGTGTACTGGCTCTGCAGTTCTTCAGCAAAACTAACTGAAAATAGGATGTCCACTTATCCTGCGTGTCTCCTGGGGTATATTCTGTCTGTGCAGAACACGGTTGTGGTCCACGTGTTGTTTCCAGTCAGGGAGAAACAGAAGATTGGATTGAAGGCGCCTCTCCCGTGCTCCCAGCAGCACACGGTGCTGGGCTCCTGCTCTGGGTGTGCAGGAGAGGTGGGGGGGGGGACAGTCAGCATGAAGCAAGGTGGGTGCAAAGCCTGAATACGTGTGTATAATGGTTCTTGCTATGAAGCCTCAGTCAGTCTTACATCTGTTTTAAGGTGGTGGTGGTAAGTGAAACTGGACTCAGTTTAAGGCTACCAGTTCTTTGGTCTTAGAAGTGTTAACACGTGGGAGTACAACAGAAGGCCATGTGGTTTAGCTTCTGCTGGATGCTGTGTTGTGTTAGTGTCAGGTCTCTCATCCCACAGAGTATCAAGGGCTTTTGACAGGAGATGTAACTCACAAGTACATGTTTCTTTGTATGACAGGTTCCTTCACAGCTCATCCCTAACTACCATCTCTGTAAGCAAGCTTATAATATTGAGTTGCACCCATGTTGCACTCCTGGCACCGAAATGCCAGTAGACGCTGTGTGCCAGGTAGTAGAGAATCAAGTCTGCCATCATAGCAGAATGTGGTGTGGTCAATTATTTCTTACATCATTTGCAACTGTTGCTTCAGCTCACTGCTTGCATCCTCCCAGAAAATGCACACAGCATACAGAACAGGACTTGTTCATTAGGTGATTAACACAAGCTGATAGTAACACTCTATCCAGGTATCTTTTCCCATAATACTTCCCTACTGGTAATTAAAATAAGCATATGTGATTACGTTAGATTCATCAGATGACTCATAAGGACAGACCAGACCCCTTGTTTTTCATGTTAGGATTTTTTACAGCGTCATTTGCTTCTTCCAGGAAATTTTGGTAGGGGAAGGGTTGCATTACCTGCTTGCTTGCTCAGCTCCTGTCATCAGAGCGATCACAACAGGCCGGATGCAAACCAAGCACTTATTCCCAGGCACTTCTGAAGGCAGTGCTTTCTGTCTGTGGAGCAGTGCCTTCCTCTGCCTTTTTATGCTTAAGATTTTGAAGTAGCCCCGAGTACATCCAGTGTTTGCCTCATGTGTCAGTGACATCCCATTGGGATTGATTATCAAGAGGATTGCCAAGAGTATCGATGGGCAAGATTGTGGCTGCATCTGTTACTGTGGTGCCAGTTGTCCAGGGCCTGACTGGGGCATGCGGACTGGATGGTGTTAAAACAGCAATTCCTGACATATAAAGGGGATGTTTGAAGAAAAAAAAGCCATTTGACTTTTGGTTCAGTGTGTGGGAACTGATAGAATCTGGTCACTGCTGCCTGTTAAATCCTGATCAGGCAAGTTTCAGTCTGTTGAATGGAAGGAAATCTTTGGTTCTTTAAGTGATTCAAAGATGTGCGCTGCCTATCCTTACCTTTGGAGTGTACTGGTGGCAGAAAGCCAGACCAATGCCAAAATTGACTTTAGGGGGTCAAAAGCCTGGGGCTGTGCAGTGCTGTTTCCTATGGTTCTTGCCCTTGCTTCTGGGTTCTGCTGCAGTTTAACAACTATTGTACAGCTGTTTTCTAGCTGTTACTGCCATAGATCTATTACTTATGGGCACTGTAGAAGTGTACGAGTAATGTATCTACACATAAATAGATTCTGAAGTACTTAAAAAAGATGCTTTCTGTCTTACATTGCAACAAACAGACGGGGTGCCTGCAGTCTCTAACCACAGATGCTTATAGTGGAATCACGGCAAATAATAGTTACTCTGGAGCCTCGATCAATAGTCTTTTTCAGAGTTCCTGAGCAGCTTCTTGTAGCAGCACAGTGCTTGGTGAAGGTACAGGCACAGGTATCAGTTTTCATACTGAAATACGTGGTGTTTTGATGCTTGCTTTCTAGGCAAGTTTCACTCCAGTGGGAATTCTCACTCACTAAGGATGCTTGGTGGTGTTTCAGAATTGCTAACAGTTTGCTGACTGTAACCCACTTTGCACGCTAAAAAATTCAGAGAATAATAGAAAAATCAGTACAGAAAACTTCTATCTTTTTCTATAGTGATTTTATTTACAGCTTTTGCAATGATGAAACAATCACTTTGGTAAAACCCCAGGACAAGAGACAATGATGGATTTTGAACTTCTAGAGTTGATTGTGGCAGGTACTGAGGGAAAACCTGCTTCATGCTGCAATGAATGCAGAGACATTTTTTCTTTGCCTTCTGGCATTTTCAAGGTGATGGATGTTAATGTCCTCTACTCTGCTCTTGTGAGGCCCCATCTGAAGTATTGTGTTCAGGCCTGGACTCCCCAGCACAAGAAGGATGAGGAGCTGTTGGGAGTGGGTCCAGAGGAGGGCCATGAAGATGATCAGAGGGCTGCAGCACCTCTCCTATGAGGAAAGGCTGAGGGAGACGCACTTGTTTAACTTGGAGAAGACGAGGCTCCAAGGAGATCTTATTGCAGCCCTCCAGTACTTGAAGGGAGCTTATAAGCAGGAGAAGGACCAACTTTTTACACGGTCTAATAGTGATAGAAGAAAGGAGAATGGCTTTAAACTTTTTAGTTAGGAGAAATTTCAGTGAGATATAAGGAGGAAGTTCTTTACTCAGAGGGTGATGAGGCCCTGGCACAGCTGCCCAGAGAGCTGTGGATGCCCCATCCCTGAAGGTGCCCAAGGCCAGGTTGGGTGGGCCCTAGGCAGCTGAGTTTAAGGTCCCTTCCATCCCAAACCATTCTGTGATTCTATGATATGATTCCATGATTTTATTAAATATGCTTCTGATAAGGGCTCAGGTAGGAGTTTACACGAGCATTAAATGAAAGGAATTGTCCATTTTTGTAAGGTGTTTCAGATGGCATTTTAACAGCGGGCTGGGGCCTATGTCAGTATTTTAATCTAGCAAAAATATTGCTGATATTTTCTTCACGACGTGTCTTGACACACGCTGTCTGTGGAGGGCTGAGTTGTGGACAGATGCACAAAGCGAGGAGGATGAAAATAATGTATTAGTTTGGCTGAAATATGATTGGGACTCTGCTCTCACGTTAAGTGCTGGTGTAATAAGTTTGGCAGCATAGCACCTTAAGCTAATGGAATCCTTCTATTGTCTGTTAGCGGGGAGCACAGCACAGCACCGTGCAGGATCTGTCCCGCTGAGCACAGCTCTGTTTGTAAGCCTGGTGCTGGACACAAGGGTTATGCAGCAAAACAGTTTAGGCCTGATAAGCAGTGTGTTCTGCAGCTCAGCTAAGGACAAAACACAGCTTTTTCTGTGTCCTAAATCCTTGATTGAAAATATAATAATAATAATAATTATTATTATTATTATTATAAATCATTACATTCAGTGCAGCTTTACCATCTTTTTACCTTCCACTGGACACAGGGGCGACTCTGTTGGGCTTGTATGGATTCGTGGGTTAAGGAAAAAAATGTTTATTTTGCTGCCAAATTTCCAGCCTCAGGGACTGAAATTCTGGCTCAAATATTCAGACTGCATTGTAAATGGCTGGGAAAAAAAAAAATATATATATATATATACAGTTGACCCCCTCTCTTTTGTGTCTCAACCTTTTTTTAAATGATGACATGCTCATTGCTGGTCTCATACTTAGGCCTAGTTTAGTTTTCATAGAATCATTAAGGTTGAAAAAGACCTCTAAGATCAGCTAGTCCAACCGTCAGCCCATCCCTACCGTGCCCACTAACCACGTCCCTCAGTACCACATCCACACGGTTCTTGAACGCCTCCAAGGATGGTGACTCCACCACCTCCCTGGGCAGCCCATGCCATTGCCTCACCGCTCTTCCTGAGAAGAAATTTTTCCCAACATCCAATCATTTGGTGACATTCTGAATGGATTGGGCTGCTATTTAAATAAGTAAATACATTAAAATATGCGCTGAATGTCTTTTGCAGGCAGTTTCATAGGGAAGGAGACAGCTGAAGACTGCGTCCACTTGCAAAACATTTTCAGGGTGGCTCTCGAATTTTGCAAGTTTCATACAACCAGTAAACTATTAACAGATTGCCCTGTATGGGGCCTGACATGATTAGGTGGAGTTACACCCAGCTTGAAGGTGTATATCACTGCAGTGTTTTCTTAGGAAAATCTGGAGCTTTTCCCAACTGCTGGAGTTCTCCGAGGAGGAGGTTTGTAATGTCCTGATAGCAACAAGCTGGGCATTTCTGCAGTTCCACCTCCCTGGCTTGAAAGATTTAACTTATGGGCATTCAGAAAGAGCCTATTCCAGTGTCCACAGATTACCAAAAACAAATGCTTTCAGCTTCTATTTCAGGGGATTTTCTGCACTGGTAGAAGACCACTTTCAGGTGCTTCACTTTGTATATCTTTTTTGTCTTTTTGTACTTTTTTTTACCTTATGGGAGGGAAGACTGAAAGATGAGCCCTATATTGTATCTGGAGAGGCGTCATGCTGTGTAACAGCAGAAGCTGTGTGTGTTTTCCAGCAGCTACAGGCAGAGATGAGCAGACAAACAAGTTTGGAGAAGACAGTGTAGTCATGCCCTAACCATAGCGTTATCCCTCCTGGCAGCACTATTAAGTAAGGGGATTATTCATTAAACAATAAAAAGCAGGGTAGGTAATTTGTGTTAGTGTTAGCTCTTCATTAATTTTTATTCTAATAAAAAACAAGAAGTTTACGAAGTGGTTGACATTCTCAGAAACAAGACTGGCAAGATCTTGGGCAGTGCTGGCTCTGCCCTTTGATCCTGTTCCCTGTGTGACTCACAGCCTTACCCCAATGGCAGGTTCTGCTCCTTGAGAAGAGATCCAGTCAGTTCCTGCAGCGTTAAACAGGAATTTCTCTGAATCCTGGAAGCAAACCCCAAAGCCCATCACTGTGCTCCTTTTTGTTCCAGGCCCCTCTCCACTTCCTCTGCCTCATTTGCTCCCCTGCTCCCTGCACACCCAACCTGCAGGGAAGGGGTTGACCGAGACGAGCTGCCCAAGCACAGCTGAGCAGTGGGGCAGCACCAGGCCCGGTCCTGGTGTCACACGGATCCCCTGGTGCAGGCCTGCCCCGAGCCTTATCTGCTCTGCCATCCTTCTCATGTTCTAGTTCTGCCTTGCTCCATCAGTGACTCAGGCTATTAAATGGGCGTCGTGTTTTATTATAAACCCCAGGTGATTAATTACACGCTGTTAAGCAAAAAAATGCGGGGCAGATGTGGAGTGGGGGGAGATGACGCAATGGGAGCACAAACAGAGAAGTTGTCACTTCCGGAAAGAAGGAAAATAGGAGGAAAGAGCTGGGAACTTAACGAGAAAAGTACTTCAGTGACCTGAGGCATCTGTGTTAAATAACAACAAAAGGTAATGCTTTCTGGGAAAGAGTCTGAAGGTTCTTCCAAAGAGTGAGGGAAGGCTGAGGGCTTGGACACAGGGTGCCCATGGCTAATGCGCTAACTTTGCAGCCTAACCTTGCAGCAGAATTCTATCCATGCATTCCAATTGGAGAACACCCAAAGTGCTGGGGAAGGACTGCAGTCCCCATGGGCCAGGTGTCCCTCATGTCACAGGATGATGTAGGACCAGTCCTTCACAGGCTGGGGGCAGCAAGGAAGCTGACTGGAGTGCAGAGCACTGCTCTGTGAGGAGGCCAATGTCCTGCTGCCAGCCTGGCTGCTGAAGTCCCTTTTAAACCCTTTTAAAACTGTGGGTCCAGGACAAAGAGCAAGCGGTATACACTTCTGACAAGTCCAGTACGTCAGTAGATGGGAACATGAGTCACTGGAGCAGCCTTTTGCAAAAGAAGGTGGCAGGTGTCGGGTGAAAATTAACTTTGGATGGTAGCCCGCTCACTCTCTTTGAAGTGCTGGCAAAGCCAATATATTTTTTGCTACAGATGTTTATGCCTGCGACTGTGCAGAAATGAACGCTGTTGCTTGTTCTGTAAAGCAGACAGCTCTCCATGGCTGAAGCTGACACATTCCTGCTATGTGAAACTCACCAATGCCTGTTGAGTGAGCAAAAAGGAAAGCATTCTTCTTTCGTCCGCTAAGTCCTCTCTTACCCACCACTCAGACCTAGACCCATGGGATCTCTGGAGAGGCCGCATGAAAATCTTATGTTTTAGATAAATACTCCCAGAGCGTGTCAGAAAATCCAGGGCTATGTGTCTGTCAGGAGGCAGTCCATTAGAAAACCACTTCCAGCCTTGGCTGATGATGGTTGGAAGTCTACCTGCAGTCCCATGCTGTCTTGTAGGTGTCTTGGCCAAAACACAGCCAAGAATTATAACAGAATTTGTGAATCTGAGGTGACCCTTCACCTTTAAAACAGCGATAATAGCACTGCCTACTTCATTGAGGAGCTTGAGACCCCTTGTATCAGAGGTTCTAAGAAGGAAAACCATTGGGGTGTTTGCTACACCTTTGGGCAGTAACACTGCAACATGGCCTTAATGGAAAAACTTCAAGGCAGCTAGAAACCCCCAGACTGGAGAACATAAAACCGAGACATGCAAAGGGCAGAATCTGATAAATGTCCCTGAAAATCAGCAACTCCACTGTAAGGAGACGGAGGAGGAGAGGTACAGAAAACCCAATATCTCTGTTATGCATTTAGAAAGAGGCAAGATGCTACACTCAAAATCAGAGGGAAATGATATAAACAACATATTAGATAAATGACAAGTGAAGATATTAAAAATATGTATCGCATAAATATTAAGTCTTGCTACATACTCAGAAGACATGGAAGATCTGCCTACAGATAATTGGCTTACTTATCTTCATTGTGAACACATCCTGGTGTACAAGGGAAATTCCCGAAGCCTTACAGAGTGTTAACATCAGGCCGCTGTTAAAAGGGCACGAGGATGAGCCCAGTAATTGTAAGACACTTAGTCTGACATCCACCCGAAGCAAAGCGATGAGAGTGCTGAGAGAGCAGCCAAGCTGGTGGCACCTCTGTGGGACGTGTTAGGGCAGAAAACACGGGATGGGCAGAGGAGAAGGGAAAAGTCAGAAACAAGGGAGGGAATACCAAGGTCTGAAGAGGAGGAGAAGGAAGCAGGGAGGATGAGGGACACCAAGTGCTGCAGACCCCCACCACAGGCTGAGGAGGAATTCCCCAGGTGAGGGCTGTCATTCCCCTGTACCCCTCAGGGGAGGAGGGAGAGTAGTCAGAGCTGGTGGAGTGAAGGTGAGCCTAGGAAATGGGGAAGAAGAGTTGCTATTTTAGTGTTTGTTTCTCACTACCCGAATCTATTTTAGTTGGCAACAAACTAAATTATTTTTCCCCAGGTCAAGTCTGTTTTGCCTGTGATAGTAACTTGTAAGCAGTCTTTGTATTGACATAAGAGCTTCTCTTCCTGAGGAGGGGGAGGGAGGGAGTGACTGGGAGTGATTGTGACCCACCACTTACACATGGGGAAAGAAGAATTTAAATGTATTAGAAATACATTAATAGATAATTATTAAATTAATAATAACACTAGTTAATTAATAAATCACTCATAAATTATTAAACACATCAATAAATACGTAGATAAATGGATAGCTGCTTTAAAGGCTAATTACAAAAAGAGGCGATTAATAAATCTAATTGATAACAGGTGAGGAGGATCTGTCCCACTCCTCCCAGTGGTCCCCAACATGAATCCCAGTGTGTCCCCAGAGACCACAGGCCAGGGCCCAATGCCAACCCGGGCTCCTCCTGGCAATGAATGCTGCTGGCAGATTGATTTTGCCTTGCAGGTATTTTTGCCCTTGTGTGTTGCCACATCCACCAGTTCAAAAAAACCGAGCAGTTTCTCTCTGAAGCGTTGATTTTTCATCTTGTTTCCCCTTCATATTTAATTTCGCTAAAGAGCAGAAGCTCGTATCTTTGCAACTTCCAGTATGCGCTGTGCTTACTGTAATCCATCCCCTGCGCATCCTAACTAGAAATACGCGGCTTTTCCGAGAGCTGCTGCTGTCTCCCGAGACCAACGAGAGCTATTTTCCCAAACATCCACTAGAGGGTACTCAACGACCTTCCAGTGAAGGCGGATTTGTCATCCAGCAACTGCAAGAGCAGAGAGAGCAAGAGAAAATGTCCCTGCCCGATGCGTGAACAATAGCAGGGTACAGCACAGCACCCACCAGCAGGATTTCGGCTGAAAGAAGCGCTGGGCTACCTGAAATCCAACACGAGCATCTATGTGCCACAGCCTCAAGCTGCCAAGTGGAAACGGGACATTTCCATTCCCGTTGGGGTTCTGGTGGGCCTGTCCCCAGAGTGGGACCACAAACCTGGGTTTGCTTTCCATCTCCCTGCTCCTGCTGTCCGACCTGCAAGAGGAGAAGCTTTGGGGGGTGACTCCAGTGTCAGCTGGCTCGACACACTGAGGTTTTATAAGAACTACTGGCCACTGAGACAGTCGATATTGGGGTATAAGCAACTGTCTCATCAGCGATGGCTGTGATGTATTTTTACTGTGCTAATCACTCGTGACTATCATAAATGCGTGGCAGATCAATGTCCTTTGTAGGTGGGCTGGAAAATGAAGCAATTTTAACATGCAGCTAAGGCACAAACGTCCATGGAGACTTTGTAAACCAGAAGAATTTCCTAGTCATGTATTTCTGTTCATATCGTTATTCCAGGCTTTTATTTCCTCATTAAATGCTACAAAGGGCATGTAAAATGCTACAAATGGTCTTGAAAAAGCTGTCCCTGCAAAAATATGCCATTCGTCTTTTGACTTCTGCTTCCAAAAAATCAATAATAAGCATCTTATTTCAGGGTTGAAAGAGAAGATTTTTACTACCCAGTGGGACATCTGAGTTATTGACCTTGAACGCTAATCAGTATGTTTGAATGTTCTCGCCAGGTTTAGAGCCGAAGCTACAAAAAATCTAATTAAATCAGCAGGGGGCACGATTTCTTCAAAATATCACAGGATTATCAGAGCTGTGCACTGGGTTTTCTTTCTATTACGCAGCACAGGGCTGCTCACCAATACCATTTTTAAAGCTCTAATGGGATTTTTCTCAGTTAGCCTGTTCGGTCCAATGCGTTGAACTCAGGTGTCACTGTAGGGCCTGCTGTGGGATCCTGGACAGCCTTTGGGGGCACCGATTGGCGGCATGCAGAAGAAGCCCATGGCCACGTCTGCCCGTAATTGGCAGGAACCAGTGTTCCTGGTTCAGGATGGGAAGGTTGCCAGCACCCCAAAACCTTTTTTAGCAATAAGTAGAGAGGCAGAAGTGAGATGAAAACAGGCTGGCATGTAACGTATAAGAGAACAGGTGCCTCATTCGGAGTCAGCAAAACAATCAGGGTGTTATTCCAGCAACAGGAACTCCCACACCAGGGGGAACCCCGTGTAGGACCAGAGGAAATCCACCCAGCTCAGAGCACAGGAGGCAGCACTGCTGGGTGGAAAATATCTCAGGAGAGGTCATGCTGAGGCATCTTGCCTCCTTCCAGAGATAGGGTAGTAGGGTGGAAGGATTTCCTGAGGCTGGATCCAGTCCAGGGCCCCTTCTGAATGCAAATGGGTTTATTCAGGAAAAGGTCTCAGGACTGTAGTGAGGAGGCGAGAAAACATTTTGGGTCACTGCCGTCCCACCTGAGATTAGATATGGCTTTCTTTCTTGTACCTTTTGGTCCTGATTCTTCTTGCAAGTTTGTCTTTAAATGATAAGCACTCAAGCCATTCCATAGCACCTGGTGTCCTGGGAGGCACTGGCACTATGCATCACCTGCATAACACAGACCCTGCCTGAGGCTCATTCCTGCTCCTAGATAGGAGTTAGCTCCTTGATGAACGTAAGGGCTTAATGTAGGATCAGTAAATAGAAAAAAAAAAAGGCAGATACCACCACAAGGATTTCTCCCAAAATCTCTCCAGAAAATGCTATCCCCTTAATCTGTGGAACTGTGCTCAGACTTTCTACTTGTCACACACTACTGCTTTCGGGGCCTTTCCAGACATTCAGACATGGAAAAACTTGGCATGAGCAGAGGTGCGATCCCATTAACAGGGGCTCCTTTGGGAGCAGTGGCATGGCCTGGCTTCTGGGTTCAGAGCCAATGGCCTCAGGGGCTGGAAAGGATGGGGTAGGATGGAAATAGATGCAATGGGGTTATGATGGGATGCGTTGCGATGGGATGCGGTGTGATGGAATGGGATGTTCCAATCTGTCCGGACCACAGCAATGGGAGATGTTAGAAGATGTGGTGTAGATCTTAGGGTGAGCTTTGCAAACTGAAAATGCTGACGATGAAGATCCTCCGGTAGCTTCTCTAAAAAGACTTTTCTTTTTTCCATGTTTAGCTTCTTCCAAATTTTGTCCCATTACAAATGCCCTCCTGAAATACACCTGCAGACCGGGTTCAAAAATAAAGAATAAAGGAAAGTTATGGTCAAGTGTAACTGCGGATGAAAGGAATTTGCCCCCTTTCAGTTTGTGATAGTACAACATTCCCACTTCTCTAACACAACAACTGGATGAACTTGCCCTTCCTTTACCATTTACTTACACCCCTGGCTGCTTTGCGTGATTTCACCTATAGAACAGGCAGCACAAAAGCAGCATATGTGCTGAGGGTGTGCTTTGAGGTGGGGAGCAGTCAGGTCTGAGTGCCCACAGGGCTCTGGAGCTGTGACAAAAGAAGGGGAGGTTTCTTTAATATTTTCAGTGTGTTACCTTAAGAACATGATCCAAAGGCTCAAGTAATTTCCATTTTGATTTCTTTTACAAGCTCCACTTCAGGTTCTTGGAAAGTTCAAGTTCGCCTTCTGTCTTTGATCATTAGAGAAGGGGATTTTACCCTTGGCATCAATGACAGCATGTAGATGTGGGGGCTGGATTGATTGTGTTTGCTTTGTCTTACCATAAAATGTTACAATTAAGATGCAGCTGGGCAAGTAAATCAAACTTTGGAACACAGCATAACTGTAAATATGTATTTCATCATGGATTATAAACTAGCGTGTTCATTATGTAAATAATTGCACAGTGATTTTTGTTTCAACTATATCCTCTATCTTCAGCACACTTATCTAGGCTTCCAATTAGCTGTCTTTGATCCAGACCTTGTAACTTTCATGCGCACTTTCCCCTCCCAGCTTCTTGATACGGAAAATAAACTGGTAACAGAACAGTTTGGGCTTCACTTCACAGGTCCGATCACAACATGACGTTCCAGTTTCCACTGAGCTGACACCAGAAGGAGAGCTGCACTCTAAATCAGACTTCCCAGGAGATGAAGTACCTTAGTTTTGCTGGTTCCCCAGGGAGTATGCAGGTGTGGATTAAGGGCCACCCAGCCTTCTCTGTTCATCTCAGTAAATCATACACCCTGAAGTGGTCGCATGTTACTGTGGCTGTCAGTTGCGGGAAAAACTTAGCATTGCATTTAAAAAGAGTTATTAAAAGCTGAAAAAAATAACAAAACTAATAAATAAATAAATAAAAACCAAAATAATAAATAAATAAATAGAACAGAATAGAATGATTATTTTCCATGAGAAATATTTTCCAAGTATATTATATGAAAAGGCATAGGTGATGAGAGCCGGGCTGCAAACTTCTCTTTCTGCACCGGACCCAGCCTCTCCTATGTATACACAGATCTCCTGCACCCACACATGCCAAGGATGTCCTTGATATGGATGTGCAGATCTCTGTGTCTCCTTCCCACAGTCAAGAGCTGCAAACCAGACAGAAGGGTATTTGTGCCCACCCACAGTCCCTCTGACACCTCCTTGTAGGCAGACTGACTACAGCCTAACTGTTCTTCTGAGGATAACTGTAAGCCTTTGGATACCTCCACCCTGGGGTGAAACTTAGAGGGCTTTTCCCTGTGCTCCCTTGTTTTCTGCCCATTTTCTGGAGCCCATCGATTTCTGCTTCATATGGTTTAAGACAGAACGACTAAAAATGCCCCAAACATTCAAAATGCACAAAGGCCACCGATTTAACTGGAATTATCTCACTTCTCTATCCCAGTCCCTCCTGTGTTTTTCTGGGAACACCAAAATCAGAACCTTCTGTTGGATTATAGACCTAGAGGCTGTCAATCTCTTCTCCCAAATGGTTAAATTTAACTGAGAGACATGCAAGGGAACAGAACAGCTCAAATTATTTCTTTTAAAGCTCATTTTCTCATACCTACAACAGCCAATTTCCCCCATCACCTTGTTTCTCAAGTGCCTATTTTTTGTCACTTACTCCCAGAGTTTCCCTGGTCCAGGAAACACTGATCTACGTTAAAAAAAAAAAGCTGATCTCTGCAAAATGTTACCTCAGTGGTTTGTAGTTTTAAGGTCTATAAATGAGCTTTAAAATGGTTGGTATGTTTGCTTTTTTCCAGTCTCTCATTTCAGTGTTGGCTTTTGCTAAGAGCTTGATCTTTTCTGGTTTTGTTTGGTTTGATTTTCCCCTTGTAAAAAGATGAAGAAATCTCTTCTGTGCGATCCCTGCTCTTTAGCCAAAGTGTAAGTGGTTTGTACACAAACTGTTGCATAGGAAGTTCCGCACAAATGTGCGTGGGAACTTCTTCACAGTGCAGGTGACGGAGCACTGGAA
>JANHGO010000042.1:96029057-96049385 GCA_024606505.1 Aquila spilogaster
GCGGCGGGTCCGTCCTGGAGCCGGCCGGCATTGGCTCTGTCGGACATGGGGGAAGCTTCCAGCAGCTGCTCACAGAATCTGCCCCTGTAGCCCCTCCCCGCTACCAAAACCTTACCACACAAACCCAATACCCCCTGTTTTCCAGTGCCATAGGAAACTCTCTGAAGCCTGCTAAGTGAAAGGGGGAAAAAAAAAATTCTCTCTTATCCGTCTCTAAACTCTCAAAGCCAAACCCATGGACTCACTAGCTCTGGAGAGGCTGCTGGAGCCTCCTGTGTGGTGGACGCATACTCGCAGAGCGTGTCTGCAAAGCCAAGACTGTGTGTGCTGTGGGGGCCAGTTCGTTATAAAACCACTTTTAGTGTTTGCTGATGCTAGTTAACTTCTTCCTGCGGTCCCACGCTGTCTTGCAGGTGTCTCAGAGCCCTGGCTAAGACACAGCCAGGAATGATACAGATTTTGAATGTATTATTAGTAAACCGAGGTGACTCATGGCTTTCAAAACAGCAGTGTTATCACTGCCTCATTCACGGGAGAGTGCGGGTTTTTCGTAACAGAGGAGCCAACAAGGAAAATGCACATCGTCGGGCTGTTGGGTACGTCCCTGGGCGGTAGGACCGCAGCCTGGCATCAATGGAAACACTTCAAAGCAATTAGAAAATCATTGGATTAGGGAGTATAAAACTAAAAAATGCTTACACACTTGCTGGAGATTTTTACTTCAGGAAATAAAATTTTTCAATAATTCTGGAGGTTTTTTTTCAATAATGTACTTGAGTTACATCTTGTATCTCCTCCTGTACCCCACTCTTGCCTCTTTAATACTTTCACCTATCTTACTATGTGATATACCATATTTTTACATAAAATTATGGAACAATTTAGCCTGGGAGGTCTCTCTGGGGACCTTCTGGTCCAAACACCTGCTCAGGTCAGGGCCAACTTCCAACGAGTGAGAAGCTCCTCAGATAACCCCAGCCCATTACTGAAAATGTGTTCTCAATGAACACTCACCCTTTGGAAACCTCGACCAACCCAGGGACAGGGCAGAGGGAGGCTGGAGGTGTCTCAGCTCTTAGTGGAGAGGGTGGACTACGGAGGATCTGAAATAAGAGGTTAGAGAGAGGGTTCGAGGCTCAACTGGCCCATCATTTACCTATGCGTATATAGAAAGAGTCTGGTTTTCTCTTAAATCATGACAAAAGGACAGCCAGCTACTTGCTGGAAATAATGGTAATTCCCAGCAAAAAGCAAAACTCCACCCTTCTGGCTGGTTCAGAAATTGAACGTTCAACAGTGACCAACATTTGGCATAAGAACGGTGCATGAGGTCCAGCTTCAGGAGCCATGGCCAAAAGCTCCACAAGAAAAGATGATGTCAAAAAAGGACGTGATCTTACAACGTACCACCAGGAAAGGTCCAGAAGCCTTTTAAGCTGGCAGAGGTACTGTATTTTTTATGAAATATCCAGCAGACCAGCGTGGAGCTTGTGCTCTTGGAGAGAAACGAGATGTGCCTGATGGATGTCCCTGTAAAACAGCAGGCAGCAGCTGCAGCAACTCCCTACTAAAGAGATGGGGGAGAAGAGGTAAAGACAGATAAATATTTCTGTTATGCATTTAGAAAGAAGCAGGATGGTATATTGAAGCAAAATGAGAGAAGTCATATTTTTTAGCTGCTAAGTTATACGTGAGGACATTAAAAATCTGTATTAGACATAAATAGGTTTAAGTCTTGCTACATACCCAGGAGGCCTGGAAGATCTGCCTAGGAGATAATTGGCCCACTCATCTTCATCTTCAATACATCCTAGTGTACCAGGGAAATTCCCAAAGCCTTACAGAGTATTAACATTAAGCCACTGTTAAAAAAGAAATAAAGATGAGCCTGGTAATTCTAAGACATTTAGCCTGACATCAACCCAAGGCAAACTGATGAGACTGCTGACAGAGGGACTGGACTGACAGATGACAGGAACAGAAGCTAATACTGCTTGGTGCGATGAAGAGGAGAAAGGCATGGAGGCTTTTTTTCTGCATGGAGACTGTTTGTCTGCACTCTGTGTAGGCAGATATTTGGGTTTCTGTGAGTCTTTTGGTTCAGTACCATGCAACACTAGTGAAAACATTATGGGTAAGTTGTGTCAGAAAGGGTAGGAAACGCTGGATGGGCAGAGGAGAAGGGAAAATTGAGGAACAGCAGAGGGGACACCAAGGTCAGGGGAGGAGAAGGAAGGGGACGGGGGAGGAGGTGCTCCAGGAGCTGGACCAGGTATCCACCACGCTGCTGAGGACCCGCGCTGGAGCAGGTTTATCGTGAAGGACTGCAGCCCGCGCAGGACCCCGCGCTGCAGCAGGGGAAACGTGTGGGGAGGAAGGAGCGGCAGAGAGGAGCTGTCAGGGACTCACGCCAGCTCCCGTTCCCATCCTCCTGTGCAGCCTGCGGGGAGAGGAGTCGGGAACGAAGCTGAGCCTGGGAAAAGGGGGAGAAGAAGACAGGTATCATTTTAATGTTGGTCTTTGTTTCTCACTACCTGAATCTATTTTAATTGGGAACAAATGAAGGTATTTCCCCCCCAGTCAAGTCTCGTTTGCTTGTGATGGTAATTGGCAAGTGAGCTCCCTGTCCTTACCTTGACACAAGACCTTTCTCACACTATTTTCTGAGGAGGGGAGTGAGTGGGCAGCTGGGTGGGAGTTTGGCTGTTTGTGAAGGCTAACCCACCACATACAGTTCACAGGAAGCGAAAAGCAAATGCATTAGCTGGTTTTAAAAAAATAGGTGATTAATAAAGCTAATAAATAAAGGGTAAAGAAACCAATCATGGGGATATATCCTTGCTCCTCCCAGGAGCTCCCTGCCATGATTTCCAGCCTGTCCTTGGATGCCCTAAGTTGGGGGCCCAATGCCATCTCAGGTTATTCCAAAAACTGAAAATGAATGCTATTGGCAGGTTGCTTTTTCGTTACAGGTATTTTTGCCCTTGTACACATCTACTAGTTCAAACAAACTCAAGCAGTTTCTCCCTCTGAAGTACGGATTTTTAATCTTGTTTTTCCCTTCATGTTTGATTTAACTAAAGAGAAGGAGCTCTTGTAAGAGTTTGCAACTCTTAGCATGTGCTGTACGTACTGTAATCCATCCCCTGTGTATTTTAACTATAAACACAAGGCTTTCCAGAGAGCTGCTGGTAAATCTCCAGAGACCAATAAAGAGCTGAGCTATATTTCCAAAAAATAACCACTAGAGGGTAGTCAATGACCTTCCAGTGAAGGCAGGCTTGCAATCTAGCGACTGGGAGAGGAAAGCCAACAGAAAATGTCACCGATAGTTGCATTAACAATAGCAGAGCACAATATAGGACCGGAAAGCACAGTAAGGAGGATTTTAGGGAAAAGAAATGTTGGACTAGCTTAAATCCAGCAGGAACATCTCTGTACCAGGGCTCCAGTGATCCCAAGCTGCCCGATGGAAACGAGGGGTTTGGTGGCCCTTTCGCCGGGAGCGTGAGCCCACGTCCAGACCCACTGCGGGACAGGAATGCGGGGCTGGCTGGGAGCCCAGTTCACAACTCCATGACAGCACACTGCTGGGTTTTCTTTCTTTTTTCCCTGCTTTTGTTGTCCAAATTGCGAGGAGAGAAGCTTTGGGGGTCATATCCGTGCTGGTTGGTTTGACACAGCGGAGGTTTTCTGAAAAAAACACATGCATTTTTTTATTCTGCTGGCCATTGAGAGAGTTAGTCTGAGATATTGGAGTATAAAAAAAATCTTGTAAAACAACAACAATTGCTATTCCACTGTGATCTATTTTTACTGTGCTAATCACTCGTGATCATTTTAAATGGGCAGCTGATGACTGTCCTTTGTAGGCAGGCTGGAAAAGGAGATGATTTTACCATGCAGGTAAGTCACAAACATTCATGGAGGCTTTATAAACCTGGCAAATCCCCTGGTCACAAATTTCTGTTTGTATTATTATTCCAGGCTTTTATTTCCCCATTAAATGCTACAAAGGGCATGTAAAACGCTAGGCATGGTCTCAGAAAGGCTGGCCCTGCAAGGATATGCCATTCATCTTTTGCCTTCTGCTTCCAAAAAATCAATAATAAGCATCTTATTTCAGGGTTGAAAGAGAAGATTTTTACTATCCAGCAGGACATCTGAGTTATTGACCTTGAACGCTAATCAGTATGTTTGAATGTTCTCACCAGGTTTAGAGCCAAGGCTAAAAAAAAAATCTAATTAAATCAGCAGGGGGCACGATTTCTTCAAAATATCACAGGATTACCAAGCCGTGTGCCGGGTTTTCTTTCTATTACACAGGGCAGGGCTGCCCACCAATACTGTTTTTAAAGATCTAATGTGGTTTTTCTCAGTTAACCTGTTCAGCCCCTGAGCTGCCCCACAGGGAACCCTCAGGTTTTATCAGCGTAGTTCGGGGTCCTGCAAAGGGACCCTCCGCCCCAGCAGTGGGTCAGTCCTGCAGGATATCCCTTTAATCATCCTGGATTCCTTTTTTCTTCCTTTTCTGGATGTCCCAGTTTCCTGCTTTGCCATTAACCCGCAGTGCACTGAAGGAGAAGTGCTGAATCACATCTGCCTGGGGCCATGGGTCACGGGCACCAAGCCCAAAGGTCCTGGTGGGCTGCTGGAGGCTTGCCTGCACCCCTGAAATCCTTCTTAGCAAGAAGCAAACTGGAAGGCAAAACTGAGACAAACATAGACTAGCATGTAACATCTAGGAGAGCCGCTTTTGGAGGCAGCAAGAAGAACATCTGGGGGGTTGTTACAGCAACACAGGGACTGCCACACCAGAGGGGACCCTAAAAAAGACCAGAGAAAGGTCCACCTAACTCAATGCCTGGGCTCTGCCAGGGGACAGCACATCTGTGGGGAAGGTGTATAAAAAGAGGGCACATTTAGGGTATCTGTCCTCTCCTTCCAGAAATCAGTCAATAGCATTGGGATTTCCTGAGGCTGGATCCGATCGATGGTGCCTTATAACCACGAGTGGCTTTAGCCACGGAAAGGCTGTAGTGGGGAGGCAAGCAAACATTTTGGGTCACGGTCCACCCAGCTGAGTCTAGCTATGGTGTTCTATTTTGTACCACATCTTGAATCTTGAAAAACTCAGGTTTTGGTCCTGTTTTTTCCTCTGAAAGCTTATCCTTAAAGGATAGGGACTCAAGCTGTCTGGCTTTACAAACAAAGAGGGATGAATTCCTGAAAAAATTGACTCTTCTCATTTTTAATTAGCAAACTGCAGTTAATAGCTATGAGTGGCTTTAGGTGTGTGGTTTGTTCCTTTCACAGACATACCCATGAAATGGCTTTACCCATTCCCAGTACATGTGCTAGCTCTCTGTCAGAGCCTTCTCTGAGGAATACACCGGTGGGGAGAATACCTGGGAGGGCTGGAGGTGACAGCAGCAAAAATAACCAGTGCTGATTATGAGCATGGATGAGGGAGCACTGTAAGCACTTGCTGCCACAAAATGTGGTGTGGCTCTTAAGGAAACCTTTTAAATGCTAAAATGCTGAAAGTGAAGACCTTCCAGTAGCTTCCTGGGGAATTTCCTCCCCCCCATATTTAGCTTGTTCCCTATTATGTCCCCTTGCAAACACTTTGCTTAAATATGCCTACAGACTGGATTCAACACTCAGGGACAAAGCAAAGGTATAGTCAAGGGTAACTGTAGGTGAATGGATTATATCCACTTTCAGTTCAGGATAATGCAATTTTCCCACTTCTCTAGCACACCAGCTGGGTGAACTCGCCATTTCTTTACCAGTTACACTGCCAGGTGTTTTTCACCTGCAGAATAGGCAGGACAAAAGCAGCGGACGTGCAGAAGGTGGCCAGTGGGATGGTGCTTGGAGGTGGGAAGCGGTCAGGTCTGGGTGCCCACAGCAGTATGGACGGATAACAAAAGAAGGGAAGATATCCTCCTTTATTTTTAGTATGTCATCTTGGATACCTGATCCAAAGGCTCATGACATTTTCATTACGAATTCCTATTCAAACTCCACCTCAGGTTCTTGCAAAGTTCAAGTTCACCTTCAGTCTTTGATCATTAGAGAAGGGGATTTTCTCCTTGGCGTCAATGGCAGCGTGTAGATTTGGGGACTCAGATTGCCTGTGTTTGGTTTGTCTTGCTATAAAAGTTGGCAATTAAGACATAACTGTGTGAGTCAATCAAAGTTCAGCATAACCCTAAATATGTTGTTCATCATGGTTTATAAAGCAACACGTTAGTTATTTAAGAATTACACAGTGTCTTTTTGTTTCATCCAAATTCCCTGCCTTCACTTCAGTGCACTTATCTAGGCCTCTGATTAGGTCCCTTTGCTTCAGCCGTTAGTAACCTTTCATGTGCATCTCCCCCGTTCTGGCTTTTCGGTACCTCAGAAAACAAAATGGGGCTGGTAAGGGGCCTGTTTGGGCTTCGTTTCACAAGTCTGAGTGACAATATGATATTCCAGTTCCTGCTAAGATGCTGTCAGGAGGAGATCTGCATGCTCAAGCAAACTTCAAGGAAGATGAAGTACTTCAGCTTTGATGCTTCCCCAGTGAATACGCAGGTGTGGATTAAGGGCCACCCACCTTCAGATCTCAGGGATAAATCATGCACTCTGAAGTGGGTGCATGTTACTATGACTGCTAGTTGCTAGAAAACCTTGGTGTTGCATTTAAAGAGAGCTATTAAATGCTGAGAAAAAAACCCAAACAAAATATACAAACAACAGTTTTCCACTTGACAAATATTTTCCAACCATATTTAATGAAAAGGCAGAGGTGACAGAAGGCAGGCTGCAAAAAGCCCGCTTCTTCTTTCTCCCCAGTCCCCCCAACTGACGCACGTGCAGCTCCACGCATGTGCCAAGGACTACCTTGATCTGGACACGCAGGTCTCTGTCTCCTGCCTAGTCAAGACCTGCAGACCAGGCAGAGGGACGCTTACGCCTGCCCACGGCCCCCCTCACACCTCCTTGTGGACATATGTTCTAAATGGGTTGACTGGGCTGGATTGCTCGGTAACGTGGCGTGAGCCGACTGAAGAAGCGGTGGCCACAAGAAGAGTCAGTGGTGCGGTCAGCAAACATTGGCAACTTACTGTCTGGGTATTCCCAAGAGGGGAAAAAGGAAGAGGACATACACAAATAAAACCTGATTTTGTAGCTTCACAGTTAGGGAGAGGAGCAGATATTCCACATTCGCTCACCATAAAATCCATACATCTCAACCAATGGATATAAAATAAGGACTATTTAGGTGTTCTTGATAGATTTTGGACATTTCCTTATAACCAGAGCATTGCCATTTCTTCCCTGAGCTGGTTTCTACCAGGGCACAATCTTGCCAAAGGCCGCACAAGCAAACCCCTCGCCGTCGCCGGCTGATCTGCATTCGTGTCTCTCTTCGGGGGCTGCTACGGGGAGGATGCACTTCGTCAAAGGTGGATGGTAGGTCAGTTCGTGATTTGCGGCCCTCCATGACATACAACAAGTGTTGAAAGCCAAAGTGCTCTTTCAAGACGAAGGGAAAGCCTTCAGCTACCTCCACCTCGAGGTGGAAGTAAGAAGGCCTTTTCCCTGTGTTCACTTGTTTGCCAACCCCTCTCTGGAGCCCATCGGTTTCAGCTTCATATGTTTTAAGATGAGGTGATTAAAACGGGCTAAACCTTTCAAAATGCAGGAGGACTACTGACTTGTTAAGTGGCATTTTCTCACGTCTCTATCCCAGTCCTTTCTGTGTTTTGCTGAGGGTGCCTAGATCAGAGCCTGCTGTTGGATTATAGCCCAAAGGCTGTCCACGTCTTCTCCAAAATGGTCAGATTTAACTGAGAAATGAACAAGGGGACAGGCCAGCTCAACTTATTTCTTTTAAGGCTCATTATCTCATACTGACAAGAGCCAATTTCCTCTATCATCCTTCTTCATAAGTGCCTTTCTTTTGCCACTTTTTCCTGGAGTTTCCTTAGTCCAGGAAACACCAATTTGCCTAAAAAAGCACTGTCTTTAGCAAATTATTACCTCTGTAGTCTGTAATTTTAAGGTCTCTAAACATGTTTTAAAATGGTTGCTACATTTGCTTTATTCCAGTCTCTCATTTCTGTTTCTGTTTTTACTAAAAGTTGGACCTTTTTTGTTTTGGTTTGGTTTGGTTTTCCCCTTGTAAAGAGCTGAAGAAATCTCTTCTATGTAAGCCCTGCTCCTGAGCCAAAATCACAAGTGGTGTATGACGTGTGGGTACTCTTGAAAGTCTCTGTGACTTATATCACGTGAACCACTTCCCATTTTACTACTTATTTAGCAAAATTTAGTGACATTGTTTGCTTTTCAGTCTGCCAGTATGTTTCCAGGTAAATGCTATGTACATAAGATGAACATCACGCAAAATATTCATGAACTTAGGGACTGGAAGAGAAAGTCCACATCTATGCTTGCAAACCTGCCTGGTACCAGTCTTTGGCATAAATATATCTATATATACACAGAAATATATATATGCACACAAATATATATATATATACTGTGTAACCCGGGTACCCTCCAAAAGAAGGATGCTGCATCCAAGCTATCCGTGGGAGCTGTGCCGCTGGAAGCAGCAGGAATTAGCCAGGATACTTCCCAGCAGAGTCCATGCTTGTTGAGGAGAGCAAACGCTGGCCCAGGCGCCAATAATCTTCTTGAGCTGGAGCAAACCCCAGACTTTACATCACGGGGCTCACACCTTTCTCGCACCACTCGTAGGTGTCACCCCCGTCTGCGATTGCTGCATCTGAGCCACCAATTTGGCAGCTCAGGGCAAGAGCGCTGGGAGCTGGAAACCAAAAGGAGAAGCAGCACAGCCGGGAGGGAATTTCAGCAGGCTGAGTCTCACGGGGGCTCGTTTTGGTTTTGGAGCCCTGTGGGAGAACTGCATTCCCTTAGATATGTTTTGTCGCATTTTTAAAAACTGAGGTTGTTCAGCTGGCACTCAACTTATCATATGCACCCGTTGGGCTAAATTTCTGAAGCAAAACGAGTGATATTACAGCAGAGATGGGTTTCTCGCTTTACTAGATTATGTCGTCATATTGATGTATGGACGCCCAGGAACAAATCTATCTTGATTTACGCATTGCAAGTGGGCAATGCTCTCTTTGTTTTCCAACTTCTCAGCAATGCAGGCCATTAATTAAAATGTATGGCTCTCTCAAGTGCTATTTTAATTGCATTTCAATTCCAACTTAAAGGGCCGGCAAATAATAAAGCTGGGTATTATGTACACTTTGAAATGCTGAGGGATGTAGGAGGGAATAAACAACTCCTGCAATCAGTTTGCTCTCCCACACTGCTCAATTCCTGAGTGTGCCATTTATTTGATTAACGGATGTTATTTTTTTCTGTAAAAATCAACAATTTTAATATTGTTTTCCATCAGAAACTATTTGTGCCTTGCTTGCGGATTAAGAAGAAAGTTCTTTAGCATCTCTCCGACGTGCTGGTGGAATCATTGATCAGAGCAGCCTCTCCTGACCTGGAAGGATGGGAGCTGTACGGGGCACACCACACGTGCGCGGCTCGGTTGCTCCGCCTGCTCGTTCGTGTCCGTATAACTCCGTTGCCTGCCCTGCACCTCCTTCCAACGAACCTCTCCTTTCTTTTTATTCTCACCCACCTTTCTCCCTTCACTTTTCCTCCTCCCACCCATTTCGGCGGGCGGGCTGCGCGGAAAGCCCACGTGCCCATCCAGGGCAGCCCGCGGTGCCGCAGGGCGGCTCGGCCGGCCAGCGGACGGCAAAGGCTCGGTGCCGCATCAGCTACAGCAACAGGGTAGAGGTTCACACCTCACGCTCCCAACCCTGGTAGGACCATTAATACCTTCGCTTTCATGTTCAGCTCGCTGGCATCAAAACCCACATTGCCCGTGGTCGTCCTGCCACCCACTCCTGCCCCGCAGACCCCAGGACCCACTGCGGAGGGGACATCTCTGCAGGGGGATGAGAAGCCCCAGAACTGCGTGACGAGACCTCGATGTCACTGTCATCTCCTGCACCTTCTTCCACGGGGATCTCCTGTTCAAGCAGCTTGTCTCACTCCCACTCAGCATTTACCAAAGCAGAGCTTTAAACTTTCCCTCCTCGGTCAATACTGTTTTATCAGGGTTTTCTCTTGATAGAGAGGTTAAGTAATTATGTTGTGGTCAAGCAGCTGCATCCTGCTCCTGGTCACCACTGACTCCATCAGAAATACCTCCCACCAGCATTTCTTTCCACATGCCACTTTTCTTTCTTAGCAGGAAAATCAGAGGAAAACTGCAGGATTGATAGCTCTTTTTAAAATTACTAGAGGTACTAAAAATATATGCTTTTAAAATATAGGAAAAGCTTTCCAATAAGAAAGTCTACTCCTTGCTTTCTGTTGCGCTTGCTTTCCAGCCTCGCTTCTTCTGACTTGGCCAGGGCCCAAGTCCACCCTCAGCCCCAGCCCATCCTCCTACGTGGCTTTCCTGGACCGGGGCAAAGCCGTACTATCTCCTTGCAAGTGAAGCAGAGGAAGGCTTGCCTAGCAGTTTCCATTCTGCCAAGGAGGTTCTTTTGGCTTCAGAAGGCTCCTGGTTGTTTCTGAGCTTTGTTTGAGACTTGGTGGGTAACCTGGGGCATGACACAGCTGCCGCTGGCATGGACAACGGTTGTGTTTCAGCTCCAGCTCACCTCTGTGAACTCAGTCTTCATCCTCCTTCTTCCCTGTTTCCAAAATGTCACTAACACTATTTCACAGTTCACAACAGGATGGTGGGTCACAAAGAGTTTCAAGAGGCTAAAGGTTGTAGAGGATGTAGAGGCACCGTCGTGGTTTAACCCCAGGCAGCAACTAAGCACCACGCAGCTGCTCACTCCCCCCACCCAGTGGGATGGGGGAGAGAATCAGGGAAAAAAACAAGTAAAACTCATGGGTTGAGATAAAGACAGTTTAATAGGACAGAAAGGAAGAAAATAATAATGATAATAATAATAACAATGATAAAATGACAATAATAATATTAAAAGATTTGGAATATACAAAACAAGTGATGCACAATGCAATTGCTCACCACTCGCTGACCGATGCCCAGTTAGTTCCCGAGCAGCGATCCACACCCCCCAGGCCACCTCCCTCCAGTTTATATACTGGGCGTGATGTCACATGTTATGGAATATTCCTTTGGCCAGCTGGGGTCAGCTGTCCTGGCTGTGTCCCCTCCCAACTCCTTGTGCCCCTCCAGCCTTCTCGCTGGCTGGGCGTGAGAAGCTGAAAAATCCTTGACTTGGTATAAACACTACTTGGCAACAACTGAAAACATCAGTGTGTTATCGACATTCTTCTCATACTGAATCCAAAACATAACACTATACCAGCTACTAGGAAGAAAATTAACTCTAGCCCAGCCGAAACCAGGACATGCACATACATTTAAAGGTAGTTTAAAGTCAGTATATGGCTATGTATTTGCAGGAGCAGTAGCTGTAACAGAAGTCACCATTTCTTGCTATTCATGCCTTCCCAAACATACCTGCTTACCTGCGCGGAGTATAGCACACATGTCTGCCCATTGACTTCATGTGCATATATATGAAAACTAGGATTCCTAAATCATCATTGTAGAGGAAATGTTTTTCTTTATTAACTATTAGCCTCAGAGTGGCTCATTTGGATGCAGTTCGCTCTGCACTCTCATAAATTTTATACCACTCCTAGGAATATATAGATTAGTCCCGTGCTTAAGAGTGCAGCTGGTATCAAGAACAATGAGCAGTTGAAGAGACCATTGACTTTGACAAGAAGAATCTGTGTGATTCACATATGAGCAGCTGAAATGGGCAGCACCTGATGCCTGCCGTAACAACCCATTACTGAACGTCAGACATGCTTACCGCATACGAACGGTGAGGTTAACAGATTTCATGCCAAGACCCCCAAATTCTCACACTGGGACTTCTCATTTTCCATTTGAATCACAGACCTTTGAACCATTTTAGCAGACCTAATTATTAATTTCTGAAAAAATCCAGTTGCAACAGATACTTCTTTAACTTACACGGTATAATAGCTTTGCTGCCTATTTCATCACTTGTTTCACAGTATTTGGTCCAATCTGACACCTATCTGTTATATGTTAAAGCTTGGAAGAGAGCATTCCTGACTTAGGCGGTAGCAGACTTCCAATTTATTGAGAATTCCTCTCCCTCTTTTATCAAGATGAACAAGAGTCAGCTAATACAGAGATGAGCATGTCTAATACTTACTAGAAAATCTGAATTTGTCTAGTATTCCTTTAAATATTTTAATCAGACAAGTGGGAGGGGGAAGCTTGGTCTCATTAATCGGTACACTGAAAATGTTCATGGATAAGGTCCTGAGGGAAAAATTGCAGGATGTGGGTTATTTTAAGCAGCATTTGCCTGTCTATGCAGAACTGAAAATGCTTCTGATCTACAACAGTTGACAAATAAAAATTTGAGCAATTATGTGAAGCCAAGGAAACCTATTCTGTGCTGAATTACAAATAACACTACATAGACAGGTCCGAGGGAACAATTGCTCTGGCTAATGAAAGGCCAAACAAGTCTAATTACATAACAATGACATCAAATTCAACTTTTTATCTCCCCTCAGACCCATGTCAATATGAGAAAGGGAAAATCTTGGAATGTTTAATTCATCATCAAGCATTTAAAATGTATTAAACACCTGGGGAGCCTTAAGAACTTAAAACCTGTGCTATTTTGAACAAATTAAAGTTGGCTCTGAATAAATGTTAATTTCCCTTTCACGTGTTGCCTCTTAACTCAGTCACGTGTCACCCCAAATCCTTTCCCAGCACAGTGTGCCTGGGCAGGTCTGGTCGCACCAGTCAGGTACTGATGCGGGGTACGGCTAAATTGCTTGAGCATATATACTAAATAGATATATAGGTTTACTGAAAGCACATTTTAGGTCAATGATTACCCATAACTTAGCAGCTGACTGACTTACTGAAGCTATACCCCCTGCCAGGCTGCCATTTGACAAAGGTTCCCTTTGATGGCTCCTGTCCTGCCCCATCTCTCAGAGCTCCCAGCCCCATGTCACCTCCTCAGTTTTGCCTGCACAGCTTTTGTGGGACCATAAAATGACCCCGATCTGGGTCTTAAATGAACCTTCTTTAATGGATTACTCTTAACCAGATCGGTTCCTCAGCCTGGGTCACTGTATGGCCTCACATGCAGAAGCATTGGTGTGATTTTTTTTCCACCAACTGTAAGTACTGCTTATTGTCTATTTTAACAATGATTACAGAGTGACCTATAGCGTTTTTGAGTTCCAGAAATAAGTAAACAAACACATAAATAAAACATAATGGCCTTCACCCAAATGGCCAACTTGTGTAAATCTGCTTAGGTTTGCCTGATTTACAGCATTTGAGATCCCAGATCCCCTCTACCTCCCCGTATACAAACAGAGGACATGTAGATAGCATCTGAAAAGAGTTTCCCATTACCTTAGCACTCATAAAACATTTAAGCTGACAATAGTGGTGCAACAGAGCCTCCTATTGCTGCAGTACCTCTGCTCCCTTACATGTTTCATCCAGACAAGATGACCACGGGATAAGGAAGTATCTTCACAGAAAGAAGCACAGACATTTTTTGGAGCTAAGAGGTTGACTTATAAAAATGCACGTTGGCACCCAAAGTTGAACACTTCTTAAATTTGCAGAAAAGTCTGGCATGCTGAACTACTACTGAAATGAAGTATGCATCCAAACACGTTGTCCAAAATTCACACAGGACATTTATGGTAAAAGTGTCTGCAAACAGGCCAGCTCCTCAGTCGCAGCCACAGGGAAGCACCGAGAATGATTATTTTGGACTCAGTGGCCATATTTTTGTTAGTAAATGAAAGGGACCAGAGCTCACTTTCTGGCCTTATGCTCAAGTGGCCTGGCAGAGTTCACAGAGGACATTCACTAAATTCCCTGTCCACCCACCCACATTTAAACGTGGTGGATAATCATGTGCCAGGATTTGATCCAGTTCCCTGGCTCCATTTTATCTACTCCAACAGACATGTCCTTTGAATATCTGAGAGAAATAAATAATGAATTAACTGAAGAGATTGAAAGGAAGATTGGAAGTATAATTAAGGTCCAAGACACAAGGCAGGAATATTGTAATCACCTCGATACACCCCAAAATGCAAAATGGTTTGTCGGTGAAAAATAAAACAGTCTCTAGAAAGAGTCCAGACCTGGGCACCTGGGCTGTTGCCTTGGGTCCTGTGGGGTGGTCCTGTGACACCCTTCCATTTCCACCTGCACATTTGGGCTGGCCCTCAGTGCTTCAGCCTCTCCCACATTGCCTGAGTGATCCTGGACATTGGTTGCAACCCACAAGAGTCCACGCCGGAGGTTTTGTCGGCTATAATTTCAAGCCTCATTTAGAGTCACTAGCAAGAGGCTCTTTGGGATGTGTCTGTAGAAAGGAGCGAGCTTTGGGCCAGCTTCTCCTGACGAAAATCAGGACACCCTCTGTTAGTGAATTGGAGAGCACCACAGGTCCCAAATGGCTCCCCATAGCCTTCATCCCACAGAGCTGATGGTAGGATGGGCTGACGGAGAGGATCTGGAAAATGCTCCCTCTTTCCCACAAAAGTGGTCTGGAAACATACATACCTGCTCTCTTCCACCTGCATTTCCACAAGGGCAACAGCAAGCTCACATCAGCTTCCAAGTTAAGGCAGGGAGACCGGGAGACCCTTTTTTAACGCCGTGGTGCCGTACTTTACCTGTTTGTTTCTTTTGAACACCCACGCACCTCAGGTGCAGACTGCAGCCATCAAAATGTGCCGCTGCAGAAACGAGCTCCTCCGGGAGCTCTCTTGAAATAGTGTCAAGGAATGGCACTATTTCAAAACAGTTGATTAGCTCTTATGACAAGAGATAGCATTACCTATCTCTAGTCCCAAACGTCTTTGGGAATCTTATTTTTTTAAGCTTCTAAAGCTTGCTATTCTTGCTGGGCAGCAATAAAACGGACAACAAAACCACAGCTGAAATATTTGGACAGATGAACTTCTATGAAGTACAGTTTTAACGACAGATGGTGGAGGTTGGCAATAAGGTTAAAATTCATTGATTTCAGCAAAGAAATAGATTTCTGCTTAAACCTCAAGGATTTGTTATAAAGAAGTACTTCCAGCCTCCAAAAGCCTCTTCAAAAATCTCTGTCATAGCCTGACTGCATGCATGGCTATTTTATTAATGATGTTGCATGGTACCTTAGTGTTTAGGGACACCAGATTCATGAGAGACATTGTACATATTAGAGAAAAGATCCCTGCCCCAAAGATTTTGGGTGAATTGCGGGCACTGGGGAGCTGAAGGTAATTCTGAGACAGTGTAAAGTGGCACAAAAGCAGAAGCCATGCTCCGCAGCTGCAAAAAAAAATTAAACTGTTGCTTCGGAGACATCTTGATACTGCAGTTGTGACCATGAAATCAAGCTGAGGTTTTGAAAGAGAATAACATGGTAGAAGGATGAGAGGATTTTGTGGATTTTTATTTATTTGAACTTCTCATTGCTCAGAACTTACCCCTGAAGCAATCTAATATCCCATGGAATAATGGCCCATGTACACTCATCTCAGTTCCATCAAATACTATGATTTAGAGAACAAACCCAACATCTTAAAGGGTATTTTGTTACTGTTGCTCTAATGGAGCTAAAAAAAAAAAACATGAAAGAAGTTAGAGATGCTGCTTGCTAATATAATTCTCCAAGTTTACTTTAGCAGCTGCATGAATCAGGTTAGTGATGTAATTGCAAAAGCCAGCAAGTTTGCTTCAGTGTGAAAAAAATGGCAATATTTATTCAGAAAAAATAACTCTCAAAGAGTTTTTGTCAAGGTATTGATTATGAAATGCATGTTGGTTGTATATAAACTATATTAAGGGAGAAATTTTGAAACACCTGGAAGGGACAAAGCTGTGATTATCTCTAGTGGCAGCTAATGCACATCCTAAGAGACGACAGAAAAAGTGAAATGGGACACTGTGCTACTACATGTCTCTTTTCCTCAGCATAACAAACCAGTACATATAAATAAGCAGCTGGTCTCCTTCCTCCCCCCGCCAAAAAAGTAAACGGATTTCTTCCATCTAGCAGGAGGATGATGTGCAGTAATTATGATGTCTGTAATCTAGGAATGAGCAAAAATACCAATTACCATAGCAAGACACTTCAAATGCCATCATTTGGGAAATCTTACATTTCTAAATAATGCTGTCTAATTAGAATCTGACTGCCACTGAGCATCTACGCACATAAAACTAAATATTAAATGCAATGAAGTGTCTGGAGTCCAAATGTGAGAGGACCCATAAAGCGAGGATGCGGATGCATTTCTGGTAAGCAGAGCAGTAACGCAGCAGCACAGTTTTGCTGATTTCAGGGTTCCTGTTTTCCGTTTGCAGTGTCCTTCCCATTATTCCTCATACATATTCTCTTCACAGAGAGAAGGTGATTTGCTCCGTGTCTTTGATAATACCGTGCCATAGTCTAACTGCCTGCGACAGCACAAGGGTAAGTTTCAGTATCATCTCCCACACCAGAAAGCACTGAGTTGTTCAGACTTCCAAAAACCTGGGGTGGTCACGCCTCTGTCTCTGCAGTCCAGGGATAAAAGAAGGACCATATTCACGCAGTTCATGCCTAAGTGTCTAACCCAACCTGCCCAACTCCTTCCATCAGCCGTAGGGGTAGAATATGGCAATAGAGAGTCTACATCAGTCATTGCTATCTATCTTCAACACTGGGTCTGTTGCAGATGGTCTGAACACGTCCCTTTGTGACTAGTGGCTGTTTCATATTTATTGCTTTACTAGTTAATAAAGCAAGATACTTGAAAACAGAAAGTTAGGATTTCAGCTCTCCATTGTTTTGCTTTTGCTCAGTTGTTTGGGGTCTTGTTCCAAACCATGCAGATGCCGTCTCCTGCCACCAGCAGTCGTCTAATTCGCTGCTCTGATGCTTGCGATGAGCAAGCTGCAGGAGTTACAAGGAAGATGGAGATGTCCCCGTTGGTTTTGCTACGGTGCTGATCCCAGGGTCCCAGAAGCCATGGTCCCAGCCCAGCGCCTTGGCATGTCAGGAAGGACAGAGAATAACACCCAGCTAGAGCATCTCCTTCTGACTTCAGGCAGGGCAGGATTTTGCCAACCCTGCACTACCAAAGGGGTTCAGGGGGGCTCTTCAGTACGTACACGCTTGAGCAAAATTCACCGAAGTTTCCTTCTCGCTCCTCCTGCCCGCACTGTGAGCTCGCCTCGGGCCAGCCTTCGGTAGGCAGCAGTTCACGTTCGTCACGCTGTGCCTCAGAAAGGCTGGAAGCGAGGCCAGCCGTGCCTCTCTGCCGCTGCAGGCATGTTGTGAAGATAAGTTAATTAATGTTTGCGACGCAGCCACGTTATGGGGTAATGAATGCCACAGGAAAAAAAGGTGTTAGGGAATTAGTATTTGAGAACAGGGTTTGGCTAGCGTGCAGTAAATAAGGCCTGGGGCCACACGTTCGACAGCGAGGAGAAACAAAATATTGAGCAGCCTGCTCCCAAAGCAGGGCTAGGGCTTCCGCAGCTCCGAACCGGGCAGCAGCCTGGCACCGGCCACAGCACTCCCACCACAGCCTCCGCCTCTCCTTCCCGCGCTTTTAATTTAATGCAGCTGCGTGTGCCTGTGGCTGCGTGCGCGCGTGTGTGTGTGTGAGATGTTATCACCCAAGGAGAAGTAAAGCAAGGCACGCTGAGCCGAAGCTCGCAACCTCCTAATCCCGAGGAGCCGGGGGACGGTGCCGGATGGTGCGGGAGGTCCACGGCGAGGGCCGGCGCGGGGATTTGCTGTACCCCCACTCACATCAGGGCTGTCGCACAGCCTTAAGCGCTATAGGAAACTAATACGAGAGAGGGTAATTTCAGCCCTCATCCTGTAACCAGTCTTTTGTTTGCTGAAGGGGTTGAGTGTAGAAATGTATTTCAGCATAGAAATGTATTTCTGCGATGAAGAGAGCTTGCGGTGAGTTAATCATGCTAGCAGCGTACTTCACACCATGGCCCAGCAGCGTTTGTCTAACTACCATAGCATCTCATTAGACTTGGAGCTCTCCCTAGGAAATACTGTTTGTGTGAAGAAGTGGGGAAAGAAGTGTTGTGACTGCAGTGAGCCAGATGCCCTGATTTACCTCTCATGGAAATTTGGACATATAAACGGTCAAGGAAATGCAATACAGGTGCCTCGGAGCTTTATTCAGAAGATTAATGTGAAAACCACATTTCGAATCAGCAAGAGGGAGGAGGGAAAGAAATAGCCTAATTTAAGTCGTGAAAGAACACTGATTTGTTTCCATGTGGAGCTAACACGCAGGGAAACGTGCCTTCCCGCTGGCAGCCCGACGCTGGCGCGGAGGGCTCGTAATGGCACACAAACACCTTCTCGGGCAAACGCTCCGGCTGGATTTAAATCCAATGAAGCCAGCTTTCACGAGGAGTGCTGAGAGAGCAATAACAAATGATTCTATTAGTATTAATGCAGTCAGCTTGTGCTATTTATAATGTAAATATCATCTGAGTATAAAAATTGCCCCATTGGCAGAACAGAGGTAAAATTTCCATTCATCACATTTTAAAATAGCCTAATCACACAAGATGTACTTGGTAACCATAAATGAAAGGTTGTCTTAACATAAAGATGATTAATAACGGGCAGGTATGTCTCATCTATTTTCCTACTGATGGAAAACATAAATATTTTGTCCCAAACATAAAAACTCTGATTGTATAATGAAGTGTTTACATTAATCTACCAAATAATTTCTTTTTATTCCTGCAGGGATTAGGGCCTTTAAGAGCACATAAAGGAAACACAGTTATATCTTACTTGGCTGAAGAAGGAAACATACTGCAAGACCTATACATGCACTTATATTTTCATGCTGTTCTGATCCACAGCCTCGGGGCATGGAGCTGCACCGCTCTGAGGCGGGAGGACTGACCACCAGTTCCAGAACTCAAACACCAGCAGCATTTTGGTTGGGGATGCTCAGCCGATTTTATTACACAGATGATGCTCTCCCAACGTAGTCAGCAGAGGAGCAGCCAGAAGGCAAAGGAAAGACCTTTTTCGGGTGCAGCGCCTGGGAAATATCTGGAACGTTAAGTGTGAAATAATAAAAATTCCTCCCTCCCGAAGGCTTCACGGGTGTTTGAACGCAGGGCCGAGGGGCAGATGTAGCCCCCAAAGCAGAGGTGCCGATGGCCTGTGCCCGTCCCCAGCACGCGGGGGGCACAGCCCCCCTCCCAGCCGCCGTTCCAGTACTCCCCGCTGCCCACGGCGGCTACGTTTCTTCTGGGGACGAAAAGCCTGGGAGATCCTGACGCCGCGAAGCTGCTCGGAGCTTGATCTCCCGTCTCATCCACGGGAGGATTTTGAAACCAGGCGTTTCCCCACCTGCCTTGTCTGCAAGGTCCTACCAACCCAAGAGCTTTTCTCAGAGCCTCTCTGCTGAGCCAGACAGATGACACGGCTGCTCACCTGACATACAGAAGTATGGCTTTGAAACCCTGGCTTCCCCAGTTCAATCTGAAACACTTGTCCTTGGGAAATACCCAGTTGCCCTGGTCTCTGGCTAGGGTGGACGTCCCCACCTGAGCAGCACGTACTGCCACGCATTAGGGACCACGGACGCAGAACCTGTCCGACAGGAAGCTAGTGCCATGCCCCGTGTGACGTGCTCCCTGTGTCATGATTCGGACTATCCCATGAAAAATAAATTCCAGCATCTAAGTCATTGCAAGTAAGGCAGCTTAGGTACTTACTTACCTTACCTCATCCTTCCCATATATTGTTTAAATTCTGCTTTGAAAGCAGATGGCTTTCTGCATTCAGCTGGAAGTTGTTCCAGAATTTATATCACATGTGGTTAGAAAACTTTTATTTCTCAGTGTAAGTTTATTCATGACCAGTTTACATCACTTGTTGTTGTATCCATGGTGTCAATAGCTCGAATAACTCCGTCCTTTCCGCTTATCCCCTCCCGCCCTTTCAGTATCTGAATGCAGTAAACACATCCCCTCTCTGCCTTACTTCTGTTACGTAAAACAAGCCAAGCTTCTCCAATGACATGCAATAAGAAGCTCATGAGTGGAAAGAGACCCTCATCACCCTTTTCCGTCCCTGCTCCAGTTTAACTTTGTCTTTCATGAATGTGTGTGCTGGTTTTGGCTGGGATAGAGTTAATTTTCTCCATAGTAGCTGGTATGGGGCTGTG
>JANHGO010000042.1:96049485-96087390 GCA_024606505.1 Aquila spilogaster
GCTTTGGCAGGGGGGTTGGACTAGATGATCTCTGGAGGTCCCTTCCAACCCCTACAATTCTGTGATTCCGTGATTCTATGATTCTGTAATGAACATGGGTTAATAAAAATATTCTTTAAGATCTCTTTGACTTGAAAAGTGCAAATCATTTTCCATTTTACCATTTATTTAGAAAAATTTAGTGCTCTTGTCTGTTTTTTTTTCAGTGTCAGTATGCTTCCAGGTAAATGTGAGGTCCAGGCTGCTCATCTTGTAAAATGTTTGCGAACCTAAGGCCTGGGAGAGAAAGGCATGCTTACAAGCCCACCTGATAGCAGTTTTGGTGTATGCGTATACATAGATACGTGCTTTATAACTCTGCTGGCTTCCAGATGAGGGACACCACATCCAAGCTATCCCCTGGGAGCAACAGGGTTATCTGGGCCCTCTCCCAGCATTGTCCCTGCTATCAGCCCATTCTCCAACAGGCCCACTGAGCTGGAGCAAACTCCAGACCTTAAGCACACACCTCTCTTTCAGCTTGGAATGAATTTGGTTTTGGAGACCAGCAGGAGAACCCCATCCCCTCAGATACATTTGGTCCCATTTTTTAAAATGGATGCCTGCTCATCCAGCAATCTGCTTATCATACACACCCGTTGGGTTGGATTTCTGAAGCAAAACTAGTGATATTGCGGCAGGGATGGGTTTCTCGATTTACTGGATTATGTCATCATATTGATGTATGAGCAGCCAGCAACGCATCTGTCTTGATTTACTCATTACAAATGGGCAACACTCTCTTTGTTTTCCAACTTCTCAGCAGTGCAGGCCGTTAATTAAAATGTATGGCTCTCTCAAGTACTATTTTAATTGCATTTCAATTCCAACTTAAAAGGCCAACAAATAATAAAACTGGGTATTATGTACACTTTGAGATGCTGAGACACATAGGGGGAACATTCAGCTCCTGAAATCAATTTGTTCTCCCACACTGTCCAATTCCTTGGAGTGCCATTTGCTTGATTAATAGGCGTTATTTTTTTCTCCTGTAAAAATCAACAATTTTAATATTGTTTTCCAGCACAGTTTCTTTGTGGCTTGCTTGTGAATTAGGGAGAGAGTACTTCAGCCTCTTTTCTACATGCTGCTGGCATCAGAGCGCACTGCCTACTTGATCCTGTTCATCGCTATGATGCCTGCCCCCCACCTTCTCCTACACAGCCTCTCCTGCCTTTTCCTCTCTGCCTTCTTTCTCCCTTCTTACTCCTCAACCAGCATGCCGCTCCTGCAAAGCAATGAGTGGCGAGCCTGGGATGTCATGGCCACCTCACATGCCCTCTTCTGCAGGGGTCCCCTGTCTGCCATTTGTCTCATTGTGCTCAGCATTTATCAGCAGCGCTTTAAACTTTCCCTCCTCAGTCAACATCATGGTTTGCTCTTTTTAGAGGTAAGGCACTTACTGCCCAGTTGTGCAGCTGCATCTGCTCCTGGATACCACTGAGACCATCAGAAGCACCCGTCATCAGTATTTCATCCCACTTTTCTTCTTAGCAGGAAAATAAAAAGCCAGAAGAAATCTGTGAGACCGAAAGTTTGCATTAATGCTCTTGTTAGAGGTACTGAAAAAAAAATGTATTTTCTAAAATACAGAAATAGTTTTTCAAACCAAAGCCCACCTTGGCTGCTGGAGACACCTAGTCACTTGCCAAGTGGTTGGTGCATAACCTGGGGCAAGACACAGCTGGCATGGAGGTTGGTCATGTTTCATATTCAGCTCCTGTGAATTCAATCCTCAGTGTCCCTCTTTCCCATCTCCAAAATGTTGCTGACAGTATTTCATGGCTTCAGAAAGGGACAGCGGTTGACAAAGAGTTTCAGTAGGTTGAAAGCTATAGAGGATACAGATAGAAAGGCAGATTAAAGTTGCTATATGTACATATATTTGCAGGAGCCATACTTGTGGCAGAAGTAATGGTTTCCTGTTCTGTTCTCACATTCTTATCTTCCAGTAACTTTTTACACGTGCAGAGTATAGCATACGTCTACCTATTGATATCACATTCATATGTATTAAAATTAGAGTTCTTAAATCATCATTGTAGAGGAAATGCTTTTCTTTGCTAACTGTTAGCCTGAGTGGACCATTTGGATGCAGTTCACTTCTCTCTCTCATAAATTTTATAGCGCTCTGAGGAATGTATAGATTAGTCCTGAGTTTAAGAGTGCAGCTGGCATCAGAAAAGGATGAGCAGATGAAGAGAGACCATTGACTTTGACAAGAAGAGTCTGCATTATTCACATGTGAGCAGCTGAAATGGGCTGCGTTTGATGCCTGCTCCAATATCCCATTACTGAATGTCAGACATATTTATCACATACAAGCTGTGAGGTTAGTAGATTTCATGCCAAGACCCTGCAACTCTCGCTCCGAGACTTCTCATTTTCTGAGAGTATTACCATTTTGGCAGACCCAATTATTAAATTAAAAAAAAATCCAATTGCAACAGATGCTTCTTTAACTTAGAGCATATCATAATTTTGCTCCCTATTTCACCCCTTATTTCATAATATTTAATCCAATATGACACCTGTATCACATGTTAAATCTCATCTCCTTCAGCAAAGGGAAGCATTCCTGATACATAGAGTAGCAGACTTCTGACTTATTGAGATTTCCTCTCCGTCTCTTTAATCAAGAGGAACAAAACATCATCTAGCAAAGAGAAGACATGGTTAGTCACTTACTAGACAGTCTAAATTTGCTTAGTATTCCTTTAAATATTTTAATGAGATGAGTGGGAGGGGAGAGCTTGGTCTCACTAATCGGTACACTGAAAATGTTCATGGATAAGCTCCTGAGGGAAGAATTGCTGGATGCGGGTTATTTTAAGCAGCACTTGTCTGTCTATGCAGCACTGAAAATGTGTGTGATCTACTACGGTTGACAAAAATTTGGCAATTATGTGAAGCCAAGGAAACATCTCTGTGCTGGTTTTGTCACAGGTGCTCTGATCATGTTCCTCTGTGACTGACAGCTGCTGAGCTTCACCCAAATGCAGGTCTGCTTCATATTTCTTTCTCTACTAGCCAGGGAAACAGGATGCCATCTCCTGCCACCAGTACCTTCCTCACTGCTCTGATGGTTGTGATAGTTGCAGCTGGGTGCTGCAGGAGCTATACAGATGCCGATGGTGGGTTTTGTTAGGGCAGTGAGTCCCAGCGTACCAAGAGCGGTGCTCCTAGTCCAGCACACTGCTGTGCCAGAAAGGATGGAGAACAGCAACAGCATCCTCTGCAGACTCTCAGTACCACAGGATTTTGCCAAGAAGAGCTTTAGGACATCTCTTAGGCCCATGTACACTCGAGCAGAATTCACCAGAGAATTCACTCCTTATCCCTCCTGCCCTTGCTGTGAGCCCATCAGCGCCAGCCACATGGGTGGCTGTCTGCCTCATGGTGCTGTATGCCTGCGCTGCCTCTCCGCTGTGTGCTGGGGAGATGATCGGTTAATTACTGTTTGAAGCAGCCATGCTATGGGTTAATGGGTGCCACAGAGGAAAAAAGCCTTGGGAAATTAGTGTTTCGGAGGAGGGTTGGGCTAGCAGGCAGTAAATAGGTCTAAGGCCACCCATCTGACTGTGAGGGTGTGCAGGGGGAGCACAGCAAGGCCCAGCACCGGTGTTCTCTGCATTCCCTGTCATGGGGCCGTGGCACAGATGAAGGGAGTTTGTGGTGCATTTCAGGCACTCAAACACCTGCCCCACCATCAGGCCTGCCTACAGGGTGCTGAGAGCAATCCTGTCAGCATCCATGCAGCCAGCTCATGCTATCTGTGATGCTCACATCACCCCATGGCTACAACAGAGGTAATGATTCCATCCATCATGTTTTAGAATAACCTCATCGCACCATATATCCTGGGTAACCATAAAGGAAAAGCTTTTTGAACATAAAGATGATTAACAGTAGGCAGGAGTGCATTATGCATTTTCCCACTATAACAATGTAGGTCCAAGCATAAATATTCTGTTCATATAATGAAGTGTTAACATTAATCTGCCAAATAATTTATTTTATTCCTGTGGGGATTAGTGCCTGTAAAAGCACCCAAAGCAAACACAACTCCGTTTCACCCCCAGGGGGAGAGGAAATGCCCACCCATGCCTCTCAGCCCCTGCTTCCCTCATCCCCGCTCCCTGCCGCAGCTGTGTCTCCCTGGGGGAGCCTGGCACCGCTCAACTGCTCTGAGCTTTATCTCCTGACTCATCTGCGGGAGGATTTTCCAGCCAGGCATCTCCTGCCTGCTGTGCCTGCAAGGTCCTCCCGACCCGAGAGTGTTCTCAGAGTCTGCCTGCTGAGTCAAGCAGAAGGCGCAGGTGCTCTCCCGAATCACGCAAGTATGATTTTAAAGCCCTGGCTTCCCCAGTTTGATATGGAGCACTTGCCCTTGAAAAATACCCAGTCCTCTGGTCTCTAGCTGGGTGCGCATCCCTATCTTCTGATCTGCTATGCACAAGTGACCATTGGCTTAGGGGACATCTGTCCGGGGCTGGTTCCATGTTCCTGGCACTGTCATTCAGACTATCCCCTGAAAAATTAATTCTACCATGTATATCCTCACAAGTAAGGCAGCTTATGTGTTTATCTCATCCTTCTCATTCATTGCTTAAATTCTGCTTTGCAAGCAGACTTGTTCTGAGATTCTCTCAGGGCTGTCTTCCCTCAAGCAACTCAAGCATGCTATGAGTGCAGCATGTCCCCAGAGACAGTACCAAAGGGTGTGTGCCCAACTCAGGCACCTCCCAGCGGGCTGAGCCCTTGTCTCTGGGAGTTGCCCTGGGTAAAGAGAAGTACCTGACAGAGGTCATTGGATAGTTTGGAGGTTCAGCCAAAGGTGTCATTTACATTTTCAGATGCACATTTCTGGTTAGAAATACCGCCCTAAAGTAGTGGGGCAAAGTGTATGGCAAGGCCTAGGTGGAAGTTCAAAGCTGTAGATGGGGAAAGTAAGGTCAGCTAAATCATATTTTTCCCTCATATTATCTAAGGATTCTCACAAGCTGAGATGTGATGTGGTCAAATACATTGTTTATCACACAAGCTCAGATTGCTCACACAAACCACCAGGTATCCTTTCAATTCCAAATAATGCTCAAGAACAGTACAGAATTTTTCCAGGATTCACATCAGAATAAAACAGTTTTAATATTGTTGTAGTGCTCTGGCAGCTGAAGTGGGAAGCAGGGCCACCCTCAACCTGACAGTGAAGCTTGGAGGCACTTACTCCTAGAACTGCTGTGACTTGCAGTTCTGCCTTTTGCATCACCAAGTCTCCTGCTAATTCAAAGGGCTTGGCAGGACAAACAAGGCAGGTTGGTAAGGATATAAGCAAAAATAGCAGCAAGCACTACCTACTCTTATTTCCAGCACTCTCTTACTCCCCTCGTTGGCTTTCAGAAGAGGCTGTGCTGATAACAACCACTACCAGCCACCACATCTGCATCTAAAATTCTAACACCTCACATCCCCTTTACAATGACAGGGTTGTGGTGAGCCCCCAGGCCCCATGCTGATGCTCCTCATTCTGTCATCGTGTCTGTGAAGAGAGGTTGGGACTTTGGAGGCCACTGAGCTGCCTTCTGCTGCTTCAGCCCCATGCTGGTATAGTAGGACCAAGGGACCCTGGCAGGGACCAAACTGTCCTGCAGTTCCTAACCCGTATTTTTAAAGCTAACTTATCACATGTCTCACTGTTATGAAAACACAAAAGTAGTTCCAGAACTTTTGCTTTTTCCTTGCAACCATGTCATTCAACACGGCTATGCCGTGAGGATGAGGCATTATTACAATCAAAGTGAAAATACACTTGTTTTCATTTACCAGTGACAGAATCTGCATGCACAGGACAAAACTGCACAAGGGGATGCTCAGATTGGACATCAGGAAAAGTGTCTTTACTGTGAGTGTGGTCAAGCACTGCAGCAGGCTTCCTAGTGAGGTGTTTGATGTCCCACGTCTGTCAGTGTTCAAGGGGCATTCAGATAATGCCTCCATTGTATGCTGTAACCTTTGGTTAGCCCTGAGGAGATCAGACAGTTGGACTTGATGGTATTTGCAGTTCTTTCCAACTAAACAATTCTGTTCTAATTCTAACTTGGTTGGTAAGTGCAGGAGGATTTGGCTACAAGTCTTCCAGGCTAAAGAAGGCTGACACTCCCCTAACGCTCTTGCTTTTACTTCCCTGACCAGAAAAGAAAAGCAAAAGAAAATACAGGAATTCAAAAATGCATCTAAAATCCCAGATAAATGGGATGCAGATTTCCTCATACTATAGGGCTGACCACAGGAAATATATGAAACATAGGCATTTTGAATTAAAATGAAAGTTGGTTTAGGAGTAGGCACTGTGGAGTAAACTTCCTTTTTTTACTACCTACTTCAGAACTAAGGTATTTTACTTGAAATAAGGTACTTTTACTCATTGTCCTTCAATGAAAAAGCAAGCTGCAGCCTTGCCACTTCTTTGCGATTGCACTAAGAAATCCTCACAGAGGCAAATCACCCAGAGAAGCAATGTGACTGTTTTCCAGCAGAGATAACGCATGCTAATATAGCAGAGCTTTCAGTGAAATGCTGGGAGCAGGTTGCATCCCCTGGCTTTATAAAAGATACCTTTCAGTCACACAGCTTACTTTCCTGCTGCTTTATCTGTGGCAGTCAACTAAAAATCATGCAAAATGGATTAAAAGTATGGCGTAGACTCCATCTGAGAAGCTAGTTTTTGAGTCACTTGTCAGAAAATGGAAGATAGAAGGAACTGTAAATGACAACTGGATTTAGGATTTCAAAGCTGTAATTATAAAAGATGAATGCACTTGGAAAATGGAGAGGACTTTGAGAGAAGCCTCGCTCAGAAGATGGGAGAGGGAAGATCAGCAAGCCTGCAGGTCTGCAAGTGTTACCCAAAGATGAGTGCAGAAGGACAGGATAAGGAATGTCTAAAAGTCTATCAAAAAGAGGAAGTTCCCTTCCATTCTCATGTCTACTGTGAAAAGGACGAAGAGCACGAACCTTAGCCAGAGGGAGCTGGGAAGCTGCAGCTGAGAGATCAGAAGGAGCTCTCCAGCCATGAGGGTGATGAATCCCTGGCACGGGTCACCCAGAGAGCAGAAAGGGTCTCCACCAAAGAAGATTTTAGGTTACCGAAACCTCTGTCGAGGATGCTTTAGGTATGCTGGAGGGTGGGTTAAATGGTCTCCAGGGAGAGCATTTTTGTAGCTGTATGTTCTTAATCTTCACCAGCTACAGTAAATCTGAGTACATCACTGGAAATAAAAAGTATAAAATATATCATTAATTTTAGCCATCTCGGAGCTGGTACTTGGTCATTTAGGCGTCCTTGGCACTCAGGCACAAGAGACAGGACTGAGCTAAAAGTTACCATATTGTCCTTGCAAAAGACTCACAGTAGCAATTATCAGCAGCACAGATCAGTCCTGAAGATCAGCCCATGCTGTGCTGCCCGGGCCACGGCCAAATTCCATCCCCACACAGAGTGCAGGCAGTCATTTAACCTCTATGGCCAATCTGAAATTGTGAATAATACTGACACATGATTCTTAAACACAGCTCTCATGCTGCATTAATCATGAAATGTCTTCCCATGCTGCAGAGGGGCTGAACTCACAATTCTCATTCTCACACGGCCATTACCATCTGAAGAGAAGGAATTATGTACCTAAGCCCTATTAAAGCAGAATATGTTTTTTTTACATTACAACAATTGTTACGGAGATCAACTGAGAGAAAGGAGACAGAGGATTAGAAGAAATACGTGGGTAGACTTCATAACATGATCTCTTATTAGATAATATTTCTGCTCTTATGTGCCCAGTGATTTAAATTTGTGCTGTAGTTTTCTAAAATACACAGTTTGGGAATCTGACTTCATGCCTCTCCTACTGCAGCAGATGCTCTTGGCCAGTCCACTCTGACAAACCATTTCACAATCAGCTTTGATCTACCACTCAGTTCTGAGTGCCTAAGGTCTCCTAAAAATGAGAGCGGTTGTAAATCATATATGTAACTTCCACTATTTTACATTTTTTATTAAACTGTGAGATTTTCTTTGCAAATTGAACAAACTGGGCAGGACTAAATAAATTTCATCATTGCCTAAAGATGTCCAAATTGATTATCCTGTAACAGCTTTGAAGTAATAAGTCATCCACACCATGCTATTAGCAGTATCTTGATACAGAAAATCAATCCTGTTCTTAAACTAAAATTCATTTAACTTAGAACTTGAAGCAAACATTATTTATTTATTTATTTATTTATTAAATGCATGTCTGACTGTGCTTATCTAGTCCAGAAACTCATTATGTTTTGAATAAATGTGCAGCGTTCTCCATTTGCAAATGCAATCAGTGACACTGACTTTAGGGTGTTTACCAGAAGCCAAGTTTTTAACACTTCTTCCCACAAGGTTTCCTCAGTCTGAGAGAGAAGGAGCAGGCCTGGTTGCCTGAACAGTATAACACAAATAACTTCTTTGTCCATTCACTTTGAACTCTTTCATCAATTACACAAACAATGCTGAGAGGCAAAACAGAAATTTTGTGGAAGCTGACTGGTCAAAGGCAACAGAGCAGTAATGGGGGGAGACCTGGACTCACTCTTTATCCTCTCCATCACAGACTTGGCAGGGGATAGGCTGGAGCATACATGTGTGGCAGAGAGGAGCTGGGAGTAAGACTGTGTTAGTTCTGCCACAACAATATAGTTTCAATATAAATAAGGAACTTCTGCAACAGATGGGAAAGGAAGCTAGAGGCATATTTCTAAAAGTTAAAAACAACTACAGTTATAATCAGCATTGTCAAATGCAACCTGACGTAGAAATTATAGAGCAAGTGCTTGAAATGCTTACTTTGGCTTTAAGACCTGTATTATTTATAAACCAGAAATTACAAATCTGTTTATTAATGAGATATTATTATATAGAGAAGAAGCACGAGAATCATACAATTTACAACAGCTCCACACACACCTCTCACCTAACAAATATTTTTGTGTCTGTGCTGGAGAAAGCGATGTCATTACATAGGATGGTGGAAAGCCCCTTTTGTTAGATAAGAAACTGTAAAGATGTACATTAATGAACAACAGAGTGCCATCAGGAATTCAACCGAACTCAGAAGGTTTTCCCAACTCTTGCAGAAAGTCTTGCAGAAACTGTTGTGGACATTGCCTACGGGAGATTTCTTGTGCCCGTTTTGTTCTGTTTTGCTCTGTTTAAATAACTGATGTGAATGCTACTGGGGACTCAAGTTTTGTACCACTGGAGAAACATGATCAGGTGTTACTTACACCAGATTTTACTGAAGACTGAATTCACTACATGAAATGTCTTTTCCTCTTGATGACAGGGAAATGAAGCACAAGAATTTAAATCGTAGAAATTCAGAATGGTTTACACTGGAAGGGGCCTTAGAGACCATCCAGTTGCAGCTCCCCTGGCATGGGCTTTGACACCTTCCACTAAACCACGTTGCCCAAAGCCCCATCCAGCCTGGCCTTGAGCACCTCCAGGAATGAGACATCCACCAGCTTCTCTGGACAGCTTGCTTCTGCAAGCTTGCCACACCACCTTCATAGTGAAGGATTTCTTCCTTATATCTAGTATAAATCCCTTTTAGATTAAAACCATTACCTTTTGTCCTGTCACTATACTCCCTGATACAGAATCTCTCTCCAGCTTTCTCTTAGGCATCCTTTAAATATTGAAAGGTTGCTATTATGTCTCCTTGGAGCCTTCTCCAGGCTAAACAACTCCAGCTGTCTCAGCCTGTTTTTAACAGCTCCATTTCTTTCTTGTTCTGGGAGCCCAAGAGCTGACCACAGTGCTCTACCTGGAGTCTCATGAGAGCAGAGGGTAAGAATCATCTCCCTTGACCTGATGGCTATGATGGAGGCCAGGATATGGTCAGCTTTCTTCAGATTGCAAGATCTCACCATTGACCCATATTCAATTTTTCAACCTCTAATATCCCCAAGTCCTTCTCTACGTGTCTAGTCTCCATCCATTCATCCCCCAGCCCATACTGATGTTTGGGATTGCCCCATGTCAAGAATCAGCACTTTGTACTTGGCCTTGTTGAACTTCATGAGGTTCGTGTGGGCCAAGATTAGTAAAATCAAACTGGAAATATAAATGTGACAAATGGTTTAATGAGGGCTAGAAATGTAGTTAAAACACAAACATTACTGGAGAAAATATATTGAAAGTAGTCATCAATGCATAGCTTTGGTCATTAACTGCAGAAAAAAAACTTACTGAAATGAAGATGTAGGCAGAATTCAAATGAACTAGATTTACACACATATAACACTTTCTCCCCTGTGGATATTTAGGAAGAAGTGTGTGGGCTGTCTGCAAGCAAAGGCGTATTTACCATGTCAAGACATAGAATATCAGAACATGTAGAGTTAGGAAAAGATAAGTGATTAAAAGGAACTAATCCATATGCTTCTGTTCAAGTGTGAATCTTAAACTAACTCAGGGTCCGTACACAGTTGATAGATCAGAGATTCCGATCATGCTGTTTTTTTTATATAGAGAAAATCTGTGTGGGAACCCTCAGAGAGCTACATGGAGTACACATTTGCAATGCCTGATCCATCTCCAGCCTCTCACCAGAGAAGGTTCAAAGGACAATGGGCCATCAGCCGGTATCCCCAAAATGATGAAGGTAGTACCATTTGTTTGCCCTCATAGCAGTGTCTTGTATTGTTCAAGGTATCACAGGGTGTCTGAGATGCCGTGTGGTGCTGTTGGCAGTGGCCCAGGAGCAAGGCAGCTAGGTGCCTGGAACATCCTGACACACCAGACATACCTTTGTGTGCAACCAAGCCAAGGCCAATCTGTCCTGTCAAGCCAGAATGGCGCAAACTTGAGACAAATTGATGTCTGTTCTCTCAGAGAAGTGAGGATTCTTCAGGAGAAAATCCAGTAATTTTAAAAAAAGGAATGCCTCCAAGGGGAGCAAGGCAGTCTGGTTTACTTGGCTTCTCCAAAGCTTCCAGTATTTCTGTTGTGGAGACACTGAAAGAATAGAGCTCAACTAAAAGGACACAATTTCAGAATGGCCAGAGGGCTGTTGAAACATCAGGAATCATAGCAGGTGTCTGCCCCTGCATACTGAGATGTCTCGAACCTCTCTGATGGAGCACACACAGGTTTTCCCCACAGGAACCTGTAAGGAGCAATGTGTTATGTCTGGGCAAGTCAGCAGAGAGAGAATGGATAAAGTTTGCTATGAGCACAAATAATTCAATCTGTTTTCAGAGGTGAACGGATGAGGCACAGCAATGTTTTTAAATTGGGAATGGAGTTATAATCCTTGTAAAACCGTGAATAAATCTTGCCCAAATCTTTGCCAAATCCAGCTTAAAAACAAACAGAAATTCAAGAATTCCTGGCTCCCAACATATGGAAATCTGTCCTCATTCTCCACTTCCCACACACGCTGGTTTCTTATTTCTCATTATGTGGAAGAGGAGAAATAGAGTATGACTTCATTTCACAAGAACACTATTTTTTTCCTTCAGTGTTCCTTCAAAATTTCATAAGGTTTGTGGCTACTTCATCAATCTCTGAAGAAGCCTCTGATCACCAAACCACCAACCCCTGACCATCAAAACCATAATTTCACAGTAGACTGGTTTCACGCAATACTGAATTGCCAGTCCTCAGACCTGAAGCCACTAGTCTGGGCCAATATTCCTTTTATCCAGATCACATTCTTTCCCCAGTCCTGCCATTGTTCGCTGAGGTCCGCGCTGTGAACAGGAGATGAGGGAGAGCTAAAAATAAGCCATGTAGCAACACTATGGAAGTGGCAGCAAACTGCAGTCCCTGGGGGCTGGATGGGGAAGCCAAGAGGGTGAACAAGCGGCCTCAGGCAAAGCCATTTGGATGGGAATTTCTCAAGCCAGCATCACAGCAAAAAGAAATGAATCTTGTATGAAGCCCTGCAAGATGGCAAAAAATTCTAACAGGCCCTTCAAGAGCCACAGCAGTGTGAGGGCCATCAACGCACAGTCCACGGAACACAGGGCCACAGATGCATCTGCGGGTCTCAATCTACTGTTCTCCCGCAAGAGAGAAATTTGTGCCTCTGTAATAATTTGTGCCTCCACAGAAAAACCATAGTGAAAATAAGGATAAGAATATAAATATTTTTACATTTTCCTTGGAAGAAAAACAAGAGAACAAAATAAAACAAACAAATAAACCAAACCAAAACAGAAGAACAAAACAACATTTCAGAGCCAGAAAAAAAAATGGTTTCAAGTATGGAAATATTTCTGCTGAATGTTTCTAATCCATTTTGATCAACTCTACAAAAAGTGAAGGTACACGTGAAGGAGGAAATAGTAATTTCCCTCAACTTCTCTCTGTTCCCCAACATATAAGGCATAAAGGATGATAACACGAACATGAAACCCTTAAGACTGTAACAGCTTGCTTCTTTTGCAAATTCTTCCAAAGGAGTAAGGAATCATCCCAAACAGTCACATACAACTATCTGCCAACAGTATGGTGTCGACTTAAAATAAATGTAATGCGGAGTAAGTGAGTAACAGAAAAATGATTATAGAAAATCATAGAGAATTACTGGGGAAAAAAAAATAGAAGATTTTATCAACATTTAATGTGGGAAGTCTCTGTGGGAATATAGCTCAGATGGAAGAAGAGGTGACCAGTTTAACCACTCCAGAGCTGAATCCAGTGAAGGATATAAAGGGCAACAAAAGTTATAACTGACTTTTTGAAGTGTATCAGCAGCAGAAGCGATGCCAGTGTAAATATAGCCTTGCTGATGAATGAGACAAATGGCATGGAAAAAGCTGAGGTCAGTGCCTTATTCCCTTTGTCTTTACTGGTAAAACCAGCCTCCTGGAGCCCTATGTCTTCAAAAGTCTGGAGCAAGGCTTCCCCTCCACGGAGAACCATGGGGCTAGTGTATACTTCAACAGACTGGGCATACACACATGTGTGGGATCTGATGGGATGAACCCACCAGTGCTGAGGACACTGGCCAGTGTCAGGGCAATGGCGCTCTTGATTATCCTTGGAAGATCATGGAAATGAGTGAGTTTTCTGAGGACTGGAACAGAACAAATACCACCCCTGCCCTCAAGAAGAGCAAGATTGAGCATCCGGGGACCTATAGGCTGGTCAGCCTCACCTCAGTCCCCAAGAAGGTGATGAAAAAAGGAGAAGCACTCAATGACTTCTCTTACTTCCTTGAGCTTTATTGGTAAAACTGGCCTTCAGGAGCCCCTGGGATTGAAGCCAGCTTCCTCCATGATAAAAGAAGTAAAAAACCAGGTAACTGGTTTCTGTAGCTTACACATCTGAGGTATAAATAAACAATTAAAATAAGGAAATAAAAGATCAAAGGGTGACAGATTTTCCATAATAACTTGAACAATGATGTAATAATTTCATATCACACTGAGTTTTCAAGAACCAGGTCTTTATACCGCCTAACCTGACTGGTTTGGGGTTATAACTAGCTAACAAGCTAACTGGCCCCCTTGAACTGGATCATATGTTTATATATATTTTAAAAATCTAAATGTAATACAACAGATAGGAGACTTTGTGTTGATTTGTTTTGTCAGCCTACTCAAGTTAACAGCATGACTTGTTTTAGTAGGGAGGTACCTGCTTTGGCAGAGGGGCTGGTCATGGTGATCTCCAAGGGTCCCTTCCAACCTCTACAATTCTGTGATTCTGTGATCATACACAGACTTCTTCTCAATGCTTATGCAAGCCAGAGAACGACACATCTCTGACTGGTGCACTGGAGCCAGTTCTGAGCGGGGCCAGCCCGCCACATTTGTGCCATGTGAGACTCTCCGAAAGTTGTATGTGTGGACTGAGATGACCCTCTTGGCAAGGTCAGCAGGAACTTGTCCGCCTGATTCCAAACCAGCTTAATCAGTAAGCCGATTATGGGCAAGCTTGGAGAGTTTCTGATTGCTTAACCCAATGAGAGCCTTGCAGCATTTTGCACTCCCAGATCCATGTTGATGTGCAAGACTGCAGGGACATTTGTGTTGCTGATAAGATGATGTTGAGTGTCGAACCATTATGGTAAACAAGGAACGTGCTATGTTATTTGTTTACCAGCCAGCTCATACGCAATGGATGCTACTTTGACGTTTCCAAATGCATCCATGTTTCACCATCATTCATGGTAAAGAGAAAAATCGAGATTAACTATGTATCTGTCAACAAGTGTTCCACCTTAACTGCCTGTGCATTAAGAATTCTGTGCTGAAAAAGCCATCTTGTCATTCAACAACAAGAAGGATCTTCAAAACCCTATAATTTTCTTTTTTTAAATAAGTGATATTATATTTTTTTAGGTTTTTTTTTCTTTTTAGAACGAGTGATAGCATGATGATTCTGCAGCGACTGACTACAGTTTTATTTACCTATTTATGAGACCGAAAGCTCCAGTGGGAAGCTGTTACTGTCTGGCAGATAACACCTCAGTCATTTCCATTCCAGCTTGCTCAGGCACTTGAGACTCACCTGCTACCTCTCAGTAGCACTGGTCTCCCTGTTCTCAGCTTTGTTTTATCTTTGTATCCCCATCTGGTCTGAGAGAAACTGCCTGTCTCCACCCTGCTGGTGCAAAACTGCTTTTGCTTTGAAATAAATAAATAAATAGCTTGTCTTTACTTCTGACTGGTTTGCTTTTTTGCAGGGATGCTTTACAAACACTGAGCTGGCTTGCCTACCACTGCCTCAAGGGCCAACTCTCCCAACTATTTTGCAGGTTTGAGAGGGAGATTTTTGAGAGACTATAATGCTTATTGACTAACCATCACGGTACTAATAATCTAACAAACCAATTACCTGATCAATAAACTAATTAAGTAAGAGCACAGCACTTTCACTGATTTACAGTTCTATCATTCTTTACAGTGATACGTGTAATTTCTGAGTTACAGTTTATCACCTTCATACTTGCTCATTAAACACAATTGACCACTGAATCCCAGCTCTGCCTTCCACATCAGACTGCTACACAGTCCCATTCCTTTCTCTGCTGTTCCACAGAAGTCTCTCAAACATATACCTGATGGATTGCTCAGCAGCTCATCCAGGGTTTTCCACCAGTGTCCCAAAAGGCTTTGGATGTGCCCATCAGCTTCAGTCCACACTCCTACCATGATCTGTCCTGGCTCTTGTTCTACAGCTGATTTAGAGTTATAGAATCACAGAATTGTTTGAGTTGTAAGAGACTTTTATAAGCCATCTAGTCCAACTGCCCTACAATGAACAGGGACACCTACAGCTCCATCAGGTTGCTCAGAGCTCTGTCCAGCCTGACCTTGAATGTCTCCAGGGACAGGGCATCCACCATCTCTCTGGGCAACCTGGTCCAGTGCCTCATCACCCTTACCATAAAAAACATCTTCCTTATCCAGTTTAAATCTCCCCTCTTTTAGTCTGAAATCATTTCCCCTTGTCCTGTCACAGCAGACCCTGCTAAAGAGTCTGTCTCCTTCTTTCTTACAGCCCCCCTTTAGATACTGAAAGGCCATCTTCAGGTCTCCCTGGAGCCTTCTCTCCTCCAGGATGAACAGCTCCAGCTCTCTCTGTCTGTTCTTGTAACCTTTACCTCCCTTTCTCCACTCAGCCTTCTTCTAAAAAACCAACCTTTTTAACCTTATTTTGCTATACTATTTATAAATTCAGTATTTCTGATATTATGACTTACGCAATGTCAGCATTATATGACATAAAATGTTTGGTTTTCCAGGCATAGCTGCTCTTGTAAGTCTTCACTCCTCAAAAGAGCCTCTAAACTCCTCCTGGCTGGTTTCACATTGCTTGTATTACACATTTCTGAGACACAGCATGCTACTTTGACCTTGATGCCTCTGGTTGGTTCCAGTTAAATTCAAGCATAGTATTTCCTCGTATACAAACCAGCCTTATGTCAAAGCTCATCTAGTAGTATGTTTTCCATTCTTCTTATGCTCACAGCACATCCTGTTCTCCTTTAGCTTCTGCATCACAAATTATTGCCTCGGATCTGTTAGTGGGATACCATCCCACTTCCTGCAGATGCATCATCTTAACTGTGTTTGACTAAAGGGAGAAGTAAAAAGTAAAACATTTTTCCATATTACTTGCCATCGGATGGGAGCAATAAAATTTTCCTTCGTAAGGATCTGAGAAAGGTATGTTCTATTTGCAGTTATTTTCCTCAGGTTGTAAATAATTTATTATAGCCATTTCAGTAGGAGTATAAGCTTTGGGTGCCCTCCCTCATCCCTGCAGATCAGCAGTGACCTTCTTAGAGGGGTGATGCCACTGACAGCGAATTTGAGGCCAGCGGTTACATGAAGCTGAAGATATCATTAGGTTGTTACCAGGATAGCCAATAGAGAGTAGAGAGAAATGTAGCTGAAACTGGGCTTCCTTTGAAGCAAAACTGACCTGAGAAAAAAAAAAAAGAAGGTGGTGATATTTCATTTCCCAGGTGTGGGTGAGAAGAACTTTGTTTGACTGCTCTTGGGGAGAAACTTTATTCCTATGCATCATTGTATATAAAATATTTTATGAAGGGAGTTGGTCACTGGGAAGGAGCACTTGCTCTGTGTGCTTGATCTTCCTTCCCATCAGGAAAATCAGGTGAAATGCCAGCTCTGCCCATGTCAGACTTTTTTAGTGTCGGTGTTATTTCTGTTTGCCTCTCCTGCTCCTTCCTGCTGCTACTGATGCACTGTGAAGAGGCAGCTCCGTCCCCAGCAGTCTCATCCAAAAGAAGGTCATTCTGCATTGTTTCTAGTTCAGCAATTCACTGTGGTAAAAAGACACAGACAACAGCAGTATTTATAGAGGCAGTTAGAAAAGGGAGATTAATTAAAGGTCAATTTGAAATGATGGTCCCACTGCTTTGAAAATAAACTAAAGACCATGCAACTGTAACTGCTCAGGATGGTTTGCTTCCACTTTTAAAGCAGATGTATCTGATATCATTTAATTATGAATAAAGCAGAATGGTTGGATGCTATGGGAAATCTGCTGTAAAGGCAGATGTCAGCTGGATTGTTTCAGTTACTATGAAGCACTTGTAAACTCCATAGGGTTGTGGCTTCTCTTGGTTGAGCCACACAGTCAGTAGCAGATGCTGCTTGCTGCCCATTAAACAGTTTGTTAAAAGCAACTGCTTAAGGAATGCTGGCATTGCTCTTCTCCCTGTCTCTTCCATTTTTCCATCAAGAACATTTCAAGGATGCTCTGTTCTTCTTTGGTACGTGAAGTCAGGTACAACTCTGTTAGTGCTTTGCTGGAAGCAAGTCACACAGAAATTCAGCTCTGTGCAGAGGCACGTGTGTTCACTATGTATGTTTTAGGTTCTGCTTTAGGAAACAAGTGCTGGGAACTTCATCGCCTGCAAATGATGCCACAGTTCCTGTTTTGCTTGTGTTCATGCATTGCTTGTTCTAGTGTAAGGACAGCAAGGGGTGAAGGTCAGAGTCACTCACAGTGTTAAGGGGAGACACTTATGCACCTGGTATTGGTTGATTTTGCTGCTCAGTACCCTTCCATAGGCCACGTTTGGTTTCTACAGATGCTTATTTGAAGAAGATAAGGATGATGGGGCCATTTATGAAACATTTTTGAAATATTTACATCCATTAAAATAAATGAAAAGTTTACAAGTATTGTAAATGAAAAGTAAATGAATATTTTCTGAGCACTTCCTGGAAATTATTTTATCAAAATAATTTTGATCAATAAAGATAAATATGATGTAAGCGTACAGGTTTGGAGAAAGTTTCTTGAGCGCAGCTGGAACTCTCAGAGCTGCTGCTCAACAAAATTCAGCATTGTCTACCTCCAATCTTATGCTGAAAAAAGTTTTTTCCCCCCTCTAAAATATAAGCACTGGTAAGCCACCACAAGCAGGCTTTCCTCATTTATTTTCACCCCCAAGACCTTCCTTCACAGTGAATAGAATTAAGTTTAGGACAGCTATAGTGAAACAAGCAGAAAGAAAGTGTATTTCTGGAGGTCTGGGAGCTGTGACAGTGGATGCAATAGAGGTGGACATGGGATAAAGTACAGTAATAAGCTATCTTTCCTGTGGAAGATGAGATTTAAGACCAGGTTCAGGCATCTGGATTCAGGCAGCTGAACTGAGCGTTCCTCAGAAGTCCATCGGCTGTGATGGGAACTTTGTTACCTTGCTCACACTTTAGAACATGTATTTAGATATCTTAGTATGGAGCTAACATGCATCCCTGTTTCTTTGCATGTATTTTAAACTGGATTAAAAAAAAAAAACAATTAAGCCAAAGGATGAACTCAGCAGCTGGACCGTAGTTAATGTCAATAGAGCGGTGATGTATTTATTCAGTGAGAGATTCAAATGATGAGGTAAGGAGTTCATAGAATCACAGAATCGTAGAATGGCTTAGGTTGAAAGGAACCTCAAGGGTCACCACGTTCCAACCCCCAGTTTCTCAGGCAGGGCTGCTAACCTCTAGACCAAATACTAGATCAGGTTGCCCGGGGCCCCATTCAACCTGGCTTTAAACAGCCCCAGGGACAGAGCATCCACAGCCTCTCTAGACAACCTGTTCCAGCACCTCACCACTCTCTCAGAGAAAAACTTCCCCCTGACATCTAGCGTACATCTTCCCTCCTTTAGTTTAAAACCATTCCCCTTGTCCTATCACTAACTCCTCTTGTAAAAAGCTGACTTCCCTCCTGTTTATAGTCTCCCTTTAAATACTGGAAGGTCATAATGAGTTGTCCCCAGAGTCTTCTCTTCTCTAGACCGAAGAAGCCCAGCTCCTTCAGCCAGTCTTAATAGGAGAGATACTCCAGCCCTCTGACCACCTGTATTTTCTCCTCTAGACCCTCTCTAAAAGCTCCACATCTTTTCTGTGTTGGGGATCCCAGGCCTGGATGCAGATGGAGCCTCACAAAGGCAGAGTAGAGGGGGACAATTACATCCCTCATCCTGCTGGCCACCTCTCTTCTGATGTAGCCCATACCCTGGGCTGTAAGTGCACAGTGCTGGCTCACATTAAGTTTGTCATCTTCCAGGACCGCTAAGTCCTTCTCAGCAGGACTGCCCTCAAGGAATTATTCTTTGAGTCTGTATGTATATATATCTGTGATAACCTCAACCCAAGTGGAAAACTTTGCTTTCTTGAACCTTATTAGGTTCACAAGGGTCCACCTTCCAAGTCTATCGGTGTGACACCATAATGTGATGGAAAGTACAGCAATAACAGTGGGGTGGCAAAGTCTTTGACTACAGCAAGTAAGGACAAGCCCAAATAGAGCAGGTGTAGATGCAGAAACAATAGAAAAAAGCTGCTTACCTTTAGAAGGCCTCAAGTATGCAGGGATCTCCAGCAAGATATCCTTGCTCTCCCTGGCAACCCTTAAATGAGGTCTGGGAAGAGGTGGATCCTGGCTCTATCCCTTCTGGTCACTCAGGTGCATTGCGCGCACCTGAGCTCCCCTGGGTTGGCCCTGCCTTTCTACCAGGTGCTCAATCACTGGTTTAAGCCATGACTTAGCATTTCTGCTACAATCAGAGTTCCTCTAGATGGCATCACCTCCTTCTGCTCCTTCCACACAGCTCAGCTTGGTGTCACCAGCAAAGTTGCTGAGGGTTCACTCCGTCCCATCGTCTGTGTCATTGATAGAGATGTTAAAGAGTACCCATCCCAAGACAGACCTCTGGGGGGCACCACTTATGACCAGCCTCCACCTGGACGTAAAGGCATTGACAACAGCCCTCTGGCTGTGACATTCTAACCAATTCCTTATCCACTGAATAGTCTACCCTTCAAATCTGTATCTTTCCAATTTAGAGATAAGGATGTGGTGTGGGACCACATCAAGGGCCTTGCAGAAATTCATGTAGATGACATTGATTGCCTTCCCTTTGTCTACTGATGCTGTCATTCCAACATAGAAGGCCACCAGATTGGTCAGGTGCAATCTTCCCTTGGTGAAGCCATGCTGGTTGTCTTGGATCATCTGCTCAACCTTCATGCTCCTTAACATGTCTTCTGGGAGAATCTACTCCATGATCTTCACAGGCACAGAGGTGAGACTCATTGGCCTGTAGTTCCCTCCTTCCTCTCTTTTATATAAATGGGAGCGATGTTTCCCTTTTTCCAGTCCCTGAGGACTTTACCTGACAGCCACAGCTTTTCAAATGATGGAGAGCAGCTTGGCAACCATATCAGCCAGCTCCTTTAGGACCCTGGGATTGCGAATGTATTTGCAAATTTGCTATGATCTTGATTGCATCAATAATGTTGAAGGGAGATGACAAATATTTAAATATTTAAATAATTGAAAATAGCGCTATTCTCATGGTTTGCCTTAAAACACCTTCACCCCTCAAGTTCTGTTGAATTTGTGTCAAAATATGTAATTTTAGCCTGATGCATTTAGCAGAAGCAGCACTAATCTCAGCCTAATCTGCTGCCTGGCCACAGCAGCACTGAGATTCTCAGGGTGTTCCCCATGTCTGTGTGCTGGTGCAAGGAGAGGCCTCTCATCCATGCTCTTTCTTGGCTCTGTCAGGAGTTCAATTATAATCACTCTAAAAAATTTATTAGCTTTCTGTAAAATGGTTTACTCATCCTTTTACTATTCTACTCACACTCTCTTATGAGGACACCTTGTTCCTGAGTGCTGGAAAGAAAAAAAGATGTGGGGTAATCCACTGATTCCACCAAACTGCCCCAGTAGGTGCAAGTTGGCAGGATCTGAAGAGCTGCTGTGCTCGTGTTCCCCCATCCTGAATAGAGATATGTCTCCTTGTCTTGGTGAGACTACCGATCATCTCTTGGTGCAAAACCAGCCCTCCCACCCAAAGGAGCTGCAAAGAGTTAAAATGAGACAGCAAAGCTTTCTGGAAATTGTATGAAGCGCTGCTTCAGCCCCTTCTATTGTTTCCCACATCTGCAAAATGTAGGATAAAGACATGAATAGGAGGCCTGGCTATAAAAACTTTTGTCTTCATCTTAGGTGCACCAGGAGAGGAGCCTACTGTGAAAATATACCTCTAAAATTAAAATTAATTTCCCAGGAGCCTCTCTACTTATTTTCTTTCATTTAAAAAGCTCACATGGCTTCCATTAACAGAGGCTTCAGCAATATATTCTCTTAACTGTTGCAGACATTTTATAGGCAAGCGTAAAATATGCCAAACAAAGGGGTGATGACAGGATCCCACAGCACCTCTGGCCACTGCCTGAGACAGAAGAACTTCTGCAGCCCACCCTGCAGTCACCCTCTGACGCTGCACTCAGCCCGTGGTGTCAAACAGATGCCCATGAGCTCTCCTGAAGTTCAGTGTCCATCAGCCAGTCAGGTGAAGCCCTTGGGCTTTGGGGTCTTAATGGATGCAATTAGGAAATATCCACTAGTACAAGTTGTTTTGGTCAGCCTCAGACTTTGTGTCCTTGCCTAGGAGGGGACACTGAGGCTGCTGCAGGTCCCTGGAAGAAGTAGCAGTGCCAGTGTCTCACAGGCCAAAAGTTGTAACATCAGCATTTAGGTGGGATGCTTAAAGGCAACCTGAGCACCAAGCTGGTTTTCCTGTGGGTGACCACTCACTTGTGAAATGATGATGAGGTGTTGATCGGTTCTTGATGGAAAAGCAGAACCTGAAAAGTTACTGTGATCAAAGCCCTCACCAGTTCACAAGTTGGGAAAAAAATCTGAAGTAGCCACCATTTGGTCTGATTTTTAGGTGGTGCTGTGCGGAGCCAGGAGCTGCACTCGATGACCCCTGTGGGTCCCTTTCAAATCAGGATACTCTGTGGTTCTATGATTCTATTTAATTTAATGGTTTCTTCTTGGTGGATTGGGAGGGCACCTGCAACGATATTTTTCTTGGTTATTATTAACCATGAGAGAGTTTTTCCCGTGGGGTTTGGAGAGGACAAACCCTGCAGCACCCCACAGCAGTGATGTATCTGCTCCATGGGACATCAGCCAATGCTCAGTGTAAGGTGGTTCTGATGGATGGTGCTCCGAAATGGCCACTGGTTATCCCAGGAAGAAGGTGGTCAAAGTGTTCTGTACACTTCTGCATACTTCAGATCTTTCCAAGACCTTTGTTTTAGCCCTGCAGCTGGTGTAAGTTCAAGGAGCGCATCCCCGTCTATCGATTTTTCTGACACCTTGAATTAATCAAAGGTTAAAGTGCGTCGAGAGAATGTTTAATCCATGTATTCAGCAAGTGCAGCTCCTTCATCTGCCCACACAATATGCCCGGGAAATATGCTAAACTGGAGCATTAGCGCAGTCGGTGCTAAAATGAGAAACTGCTAAGTGACAAGGCTTCTGCCAAACGCTGAAAGCAAATACCAACACCGTCTCTGTCTCTGTTTCATTTCTAAATTATGAATTCTGCACACTGCAGTAATTAAAGCACCCGCTGATAAGCGCTTCATGGTGCTACTGTTGTACAAAGAACTCCTCATCCCAGGGGATCTAATTTCCCCTGGACACCAGCGGTGCCAGCAGCCCACTGCAGGACCAGAGGGTGCCACTGCCCAAAGGCGCTGGCACCACCTCAGGCTCCTCCACTGTTGTTTGATCTCCCACATGTAGCATTTCTATGGCACCGCCAATGAGTTTTGGTGGTGCCCACGTACTTTCTGGCACCAGGGTCAGAGTGTGTGACATCTGTAATGGGCTGAGCCACCCGAAGCAGTGACAATTGCCTCTGGGTGGGCTGGTTAACACAGGCTGTGAAACACCGGTCCCCTGAAATGCAGTCACTTCTGCAGATGTCCATAGGTGTGAGATGGGTCCCCAAATTGCTCAGAGCTCCAAAGGACTGGAAATGACCTCTGAGGGCCAAAGCGTTTCAGCCCTGCTGGAGCAGCACTGGTGCTGCAGTAAAGTGCTTTCATGACACTGCAGTGCACTTCACAGAAATGCTGTGCAAGCCAATCTGACCTTCAAGCCTCCTCACAGCTTGAACCAAAATGTGTGCCGCTCACAGAGAACACCTGAAAGGGAAGGCACAGCCAAGAATATCAGGAGGAAAATGGAAAGAATTTAAAGGCTATGAAAACCCTGAGGAGAAAACATGGTGAAGGAAATTAATATCAGTGGTACTTGTGATTATAAAGGTGGGCTGGAACACCTCTCTTATGAAGTCAGGCTGAGGGAGCTGAGCTTGTTCAGCCTGGAGAAGGTACCAGGGAGACCTCATTGTGACCTGGAATTATAAGTATTAGAAGTACTTGAAGGGAGCTTCTAAGCAGGAAGGGGAATGACTTCTTACACCATCTGGTAGTGATAGGACAAGGGAGAAAGGCTTTAAACTGAAAGAGGAGAGATTTAGGTTAGGTGTTAGGAAGAAATTTTTCATTCAGGGGGCAGTGAGGCACTGACATGGGCTGCCCAGAAAGCTGTGAGTGCCTCATCCCTGGAGGCACTCAAGGCCAGGTTGGGTGGGCCCTGGGCAGCTGAGCTGGTGGGCAGCAGCCCTGCCCACAGCACGGGGTTGGGACTGCGTGGGCTTTAAGGTCCCTTCCAACCCAAGTCATTCTGTGATTCTACGATTCTGTGATTATAGTGTGCAGCCCATAGCAATGGGTCACAGCACTGGGGACAGCAGATCCCAAGGAGCACCTGAGAGCCTTCAGTGTAACAAGGGACCAGGGATAAGCCCCGGGGAAAGTTCCATCACTAAGCAGCTCCCAAGCCTGCCCACACTGCCTCCCTGAGCAGCTTTGCCACTCCATCTGGGTGCCAAAAATATCTCTGAAGTCTTCTCCTGCTGCCACCACTACTCTTTAAATCACTTTGTGACAAGTGCTCACCAGCAGGTTGGTTCTGCCAGACTTGTTTCACATCTCGAGTTGTGCGAGTCTGGGCTTCCCCCACACACAGAGAGAAACACAGCGAGCACGAAAGAGCTGTGCATCCTCTGCAGTGCTCATCCAAGCAGAGAGAGTCACAGTGGTTTAAAGAGAAAGCACTGCGGGTATATTGGAAAGGGAAACTGAGGCCAAAAGTACTGATCGGACAAGGGGAAATGGTTTCAAACTGAAAGAGATTTAGATTGGTTATAATGAAGAAGCTTTTTATGATGAGGGTGGTGAGGCACTGGAACAGGTTGCCCAGAGAGGTGGTGGATGCCCCATCCCTGGAGACATTTAAGGTCAGGCTGGACGGGGCTGTGAGCAACCTGATGGAGCTGTGCATGTTCCTGTTCACTGCAGGGGAGTTGGACTAGACGACCTTTAAGGGTCCCTTCCAACTCAAACGATTTTATGATTCTATCATAAAGTTATGTCCTCTCCAGATATAACTTTAATTAGAAAGTTTATAATTAAACGATAAAAATTGTATATATGAACATATTAGTATGCTGCTCATACCATGCTTAAAAGTAATTGAGCTATATTAGTTCTCACAGCCAAGAAGCTGATGGGTACATCATCCACCTCTGCCTCTTCTCAACCACATTCTTCCCTCCTCTTCTCGTTTAGCACACAAATTGAGAGCAGCAAAAAGAAAAGAAGCCTTCAGCCATATCTCCTCCAGGCACTGTGGCACAGGGAGGTGCTGCTGGCCCAAGCCACCCGCATTTCCATAGTATCTACCTATTATCCCAAGTGAAAAAGTAGAAGACAAGAAGTCATCCTTTTTATTTTCCTTCGCTGCTGTGTACCGGGGGAGGCCCAAGCCCAGCCCCACAGGTGCCCCGCACGCCGCTACCCCCACCCGGGCACCAGGTCCCGAAGCTGCCCAGCACCTCGCAGCAGCAGGTCCTGCCTCGGGCTGAGGAGCCCTGCGGGACCTCCACCGGCGAGGACGCAGCCACAGCCACCGGGCTGTCACCAGAGGGAGCTGCAGCAAGGACAAAGAGCGACGTTTTGCCATTGTTCTCATTGGCACGTACAGCACAGTCCGAACGCCTTTTCCGAATTACATTTTTTATTAGACGAGCACAGTTTTAATACATAATTTAAAACTCCACGTGTACACGGTCTAGGATGCAACGTGCTCCCTCCCGCACCGAGCTACGGAACACCGAGGCCGAGTCGAGGCGAGCACCAGCTCTGCTTTTGCAGTGTTACGAGCGGTGAGGAGCAGGAGCTTCGCACACAGGTCTGCGTGGGACGGGACGAAGCGTATAAGGAGGAGGCAAAGAACAGGAAGAAGGGAGTGAGGTGCATCTGCCCTGGCTGAAGGAATGCCCTCAAGAAGCCGCTCTCCATTTCCCCTCCCAAATTCCTCAGGGTGAAGGGCAGGCCATGGTGCTCTGTGCAGGGCGAGCGACCCGTGCTCACTTCGCCCCGCACAGTGCACACCAAGCTCTGGTGAACCCAGTGGGGAAGTTGCTTAAGACTGATGGATTTGGCACTACCTGGGTGAAGATCCCACTCTGGCGCTCCTGTGAAGGCAGTTCTCTTTAGGCACTGCCTAAGCTCTCGGGCTCCCACTTCGCAATCATGGGATTCCAATGAGAACTGGACTCCCTAAATGAATGGCCTGACTGGGGCGGGGGGACTGGGAGGGACAGCCAAGAAACCCACAGAGAGCTGGCAGCCTCTCCCCATTTTGGTGATAACACTTGGGCTGCTCAACACTTCCATAAGAGAGTTATTTTAAAGCATCAGGGTAGATCTAGGGGCTTTATTCCACGTCCACTTCCTTGGAAGGTTTGATTCTAAACAGCCAAAGCACGTGCCTCTTGACTCAGGCCACAAAATCAACTTACTGAATTATTAAAAAAATAGCGATAATAGAAACTACCCCTTTGTGAGTTCAAAGCTGAGCACATCTGAGAAGACCCTACAGTAACAGTCCCCTCTCTGGCAAGGCACTATCCAGCAGTGTGTGGCACAAGCAAAAACATCTCTATAAAGCCACTGATACAGTGAACGTGTGCGTGCACATAAGCCCACACAACAACTTCAGCTAGGTACAAAGATTTAAAGTGTAGCTCACACTACTCTCTCCTTTAAAAAGTGGGGTAAGTACAAATATGAGCTAAAAATTGGGATCATTTCATACCTTCATATGCAAAATATTTTCAACAAAATTAGGAATTTCCTATTTCTTTCAATAAATGGCTCATTTCCACAGAAGTTTTCCATTACCCAACAGCTACATCTCACTATTACAAAACTGGTTTAAAAAATTCCAGATCATCTTGTGTAACAAACTAGAACTCTACTTGCTTTAATTACAAAAATAAGGCTGTCGCACAACAGACAAAATTCACGTTTACGCAACATACATACTTTCTGGCTTTTAGCTAGCCACTTGTAATTCAAAAGCAAACATTCTAAGGGACTTACACTGCCAATCCATGCAAACAAGCAGGATATCTTTGGAGCTAGTGTCGTCCTCCATGCAACTGATTATACCCACAGGGATGCTCTGAAATAAGCTACTTTCACCTTTTGGCTGCAACAGAACTTGCTCTCCACTGAGCTGGAGATTTCTATTCTACCAAATTTTATTACCAAAATTCAAGAGGAATTCTGTAAAACTAATTTCACCCCTGGAGAAATCAGCGAGATTTTGCCTTTTGCATCAGACATCCAGGGATTTCCCCGAGGATCATTCAAGTGGATTTACTCACTTGTGTGAATTTTTCCAAACTGGGACTTCAGGCAGTTTTCTAAGTTTATAATATATCAAGTACATGATAAATCCAGGATGGCTTCTCTGTAATTGACTGTGTAATTATCTAAATTTATATCTGTATTCTTTTTCAAAGTTAAAGAATCTTCAACTTAAAAAAAACAAAATAAAATTACATAGAACTTGTTCGTATACAGCTCTACCTCGTGTCACCTTCCCTTCTTATAGTAAAGCTCAAGTCTCATGAAAATATGGGACTGGTGACAAGAGTGAAAAAATAACTTACTACATACAACATAAATCCTAAAAATGCATGTACATATACTTGTATACACACATACATACATACCAACATTATCAACCCCTATTATGGGGTCCTCTAGAGAAGGTGCTCTAACCAAGACTTTGACTAGTAAATACCACCATGGACATGAAATCTGTGTGTGCTCTTGCTCCATCTAGCCCCTCTAGCTGAGCTGAGGAGGCACCCAAGGGTCCAAACAGGGACCAAAGTGGGTCCAAAGATTTATGGATGGATATAATTTTAAAGCTTAACATCTCCTATTATAAAGCTTTCTTGCCTTTACACTAAAGGGAAAAGTCACACAGCTGTAAGCAGCTTGTAGCTGAGACAACACCAAGAGAAAGGTAACCTGTTCTTTACCCCAAAAACTGGTAGTCATGAACACTGTTCAAGTCATACCTCTATAGTCTTGAGTAGGCTCTTGTCCAAAATCTAAGAAGCTGAAGTTCTATCGTTCAGCATCTTTGGCAGGGACTTGGAGAAATATCTAGCATATGCCCTCAGTAAAACTATGAACAACGTAGAACTTGAGAACTTGAGCGGCTGATAACAGCTGGCAGAGCTTCCATCTAGGTGGATCTCAATAGCCATGAAGACTGGGCTAACAGAAACCTCCTGATTTTTGGAAAGGACAAAAGCAAAGTTCTGTCCTTGGGGTGGTGAGGCATCAGCACAGGCTGGGAACATCTGACTGAGTAATACACCCGCTGAAAGAGACTGGGGGATTTGGTGAAAGTCAGGTTGGGCATAAGCCAGCAATGCACTACTTGGTAATGATGAGTGCTACTTCTGAAACATTTTATCCACTTTTTCTCTGGTTGAAGGAGAGAGTAGCCCTCCACCAAACCAAAGCAGCCAGGGACCTGAAGCACCGAGTCTACGAGCAGAGGTTAACAAAGCTGTGTTTGTTTAGTCTAGCAAAAAGACCAAGAGGTGATCTAACAGTATCCTACAACTATCTTGGGGGCACAAAAATGTGGTGCCAAACTCTTCCTGTGGGAGCTAGAAAAGAAAGCAAAGAAATAGCCACAAGTTACTACCTGGGAACGCAGGCTGGACACTTGGAGATTACTGCAGCATCAGCACTGGTTAAATAGAGGGGTATGAGATCTCCATCTCTGGATATTTTTAACACTGTTAGACAAACCCACATCTGACCTGAGCTAATGTTGGTGTTAGCCCTGGTTTATAGAAAGCTGGACCAGATGACTGCTAGTTGTCCTTTCCAACTAACTCATCTAGAACGCCATGGTTATTGACTTTAATAGAACATGAGATTTGTTACACAGACAGGGTTCATTTCTGACACCTTTTAGAAGAAGGTGGGCTTCAGACATTCTGTGACTGCAAAAAGGCTTTCCCACATGATTGGTTATCCTTCATTTATGCAAAGACATGAGGATGTGTATTTGAGTAGCACTGTCATTATGAAGTCACTTGAGAATGAGATACTTTACAGCATAGCTCTTATTTTAACAGCCAGACTTCATTCAAAACGCAGAATGCAATTTGACTTCTTTCCAGAACATGGTTTGTAATGGTTATTGGCAAGTCACAGGCCTCATTTCTGCTATGTTCATCAGCACAGTCCAACTGAAACAATCTCCACCTGGCTCCTATTGAGCTCAGTTGACCTGACTGTTGTGGCCTCATCCAGCAAAGTACGTGCTCAACTTCCTCACTGTCTTTGAGGCACAGCCACATTTCCATACATGGGGACATAAGCAGGACAACAGCTGGGCGAGCTAGGTGTGCTGTCGGACAATGGCAGAGTAATAATATAGGAGACTGAGTACTCTCTCTAAAAGTATCCCTTTGACTCTTATGTGGCTAATGGTGGAGCTGTGTTTGATTACAGGTCAACTCAAAGTTTTGGCAAAATTTCATTTTTAGACATTCCAAAAATAGAGCCCTAATGTTGGGTGTTAAATCTTGCTCAGTAAAGAGATAACTATGTAATCTTTAGCTATAAGACCTTTTCTTTTGAACTAACAAGTACGGTTGTACCACGATTTCACATGCATTTCACCTTCATTTGGAAAAGGAATCATGTCAAAATATTTTGCTTTGGCACCCCATTCATGATAACAACTGCTTTTAAAGAACCGGTATCAAGAGGTAAATCAAGTTTTCATGAAAAAGGTTAGCAACTCACATTTCTTACAATAAAAATGATCTAGCATAAACATAACAATAAATAAAAGTAGAATAAAAATACAGCAGTTATTGGCTTGAACTGAGATCTTAAGATGTTAAGATCAACAGTTTTTAATTTCTGGATAGTAGTTAGCACAAACATTCCAATAACCACCAGCATTTTAACTGTGCTGATGAGGTAATTTCAAAAACAGTAGTTGGTAGAATTAAAAACATAAGGAACCTGTCTGTATGAATTTTTTCATGAATGATAGAAGCCCTGCACTTCCACTTCTTATCTTTAAACCTATGTGTCTATTAGAATATCAGTGCTAGTTGCAAAAGTAATCCGAAAATAAAAGTGATACCATCGATGAGTATTTTAAAAAAGGAAGATGCGTAGCCCAGCCTTAATCCTATTTCACATACATCTTATTAACTCCACGTTGGTGGGAGAGCACCGTCTTATAGCAAGCAGACTACTACTAAGGATATATGTTTGCTCTATCACAGTGATCCATAAGTGAAGCTGTCATGTGCTAAAGAACAGGGTCATTCATCCAGAAGATGTGGTTGTTGATACTTCAGAGAGGTTTTCTAGGGTTATGACTCCTAGTTAAGAGAAAAGAGAGGAATAAAAGGTTATTAATGCTATGAATACATACCCATTTTCTGTGTCTGTGACTCTCACTGGTCCACAAAACAGCTGAGGACACATCCCTCTGAAACAATACCAGACTGATACAGTGTTCCAGCCAAGCTTATAAAGACAGTCCTCCAGGTTTAGAGTGGGTTCTTTCCCAGGAATATAATTGCACACAAGCTGCTATTTCTGATTGCAATAGAACATCTTTTTCCTAGGACTAATTCTTCAAGCTCCAAGGCAAGGCAGACTGCTAAAATAACCTGCTTTCGTGGTTCCCTGCTGAAGTTTCCTCCTACTCCTCTCCTCCAGGAAGTCCAGAAATAAATTCCTGACAGAAGTGTAACTCTGTACATACCCAAGAGCTACCACCCAGGCCTGAAGCAGCACTGCTACCAAACACAGCTATTTAACAGCAGCAAAGGGGAGAAAATCCTCTCCTGTGTTTCTAATCTAATGCCCAAAGGGGCACTATACAGCTATTTGAAAGTGTGTCCATGATCATTCAGGCTTCCAGCTGGCAATAAAATCTCATACATTACACTGTCCTCAACAGAAATATATTTACTAGATTTGTATTGTGTTCTGCAAATTTGTATTCTTTAGATTTTAATTATTATCCAAGAAGTTTCTGTAACTCCTGGTTGCTCCATCATGTCAGCATTTAAAAAAAAATAATAATGCATAATGAATAAATGCTGTCCAGGCTGGCCCAGCACAATAACATCTTGGTGACATAAGCTCCAGACATTCCAGTGATCAAGACTCTATCTCTGTCCAGTTAAGAAAGCCAGTTGCTTTCAGTTTACATTGATAATGTGACACAAAATATACCCTCCAAACTTCATTTATGCGTGGACTCAAATTGCCTCACGTGTATGATTATTTTTTATTTTAAATGCTTTACTTCTCATTGCGACTGTTTCAATTACCTCATTAGCATGAATAGCTACCATGACAGCTTTGCATCTAGACACAAAGTTCATTCCGTTTAAGGAAAGTTCAGTCTCAGTATTTCAAGAATTCCATGAAAAGTCTGCCATGTTACACTGACCTTTGATGCCAAACTAGGTTTCAGTCCAAGAAAGGAGAAGACGGTGTTGCTCTCCTTCGATTCAAAAAAGCCATCATAATCCTAGAGGAAAAGAAAAAAAAAAGATGAGTCAACATCTGTGTTCATGTTTTCCTCCTTGATCTTCCCACGCTATGTATCAGAGAAAAGGGTGATATGTAATAAAGCTCAGGAAAGTACTGATACTTACCCATTTTCTCCTCCGCAAACGTATTCTGAAAGGTAATGACATCACCAACTCCAAAGGAAATGAAAAGTGCATAGATTCTCTAACTGAAACACCTTTCACTACTTTATTTGGTAGAGAAATATAAACACGGATTTGCATGAGCAGGAAATGCATTGCAGATACATTTTAAAAGTAGTTAGGCACTTAACAATGCAAATGAGTTTCTGATGAGGTTTTCAACTTGCATTTCAGCAAAATACCTACTAAAGTGGAAACCTCCAAGGAGAGGTAACTGATCTCCTCAGTTCTTCTGTGGTGGAAGAGACTTCATCACCACTCTCATCCTTTGAAGTCAGCAATCATATCTCAGATTTGGAAACATCACATAGTTACAAATTAAATGTTACCATAAAGAATTTTGTTTTATAGAAAGGTTAAAAAAACAAGTTTCATTATCATAACTAAGTTCCTTCTAGGTTTCAGCTGCTTAAAATCAGGTTCTGATCTCAAAGTCTTATTACTGCTTTTACTGTTACATTTATTGCATAGGACAACAGCTGTTCTTCTATCATCAGATAAGCTCATAGACTTCAGTTTTTAAGGGAAACAGTGAAGAACAGGGCACAATTTAGTGAATTGATTTGGCAAATAGCAAGAAGCCAGGAAGTTTCAGGTTCTCTTAGCAGTTTAGTAAAGATTTCCTCTATGGCCACAGGCAAACAATAAAATCACCCAGTTCAGATTCCTCTCCTCCTCTACATGACTATAAAGTGGAAATATTAATCCCTACTTCACTACTTCTGACACATAAAATACTATGTAAATGTCAGGAAATTTCAGCTATGTGGTCATCATTAAATAGCAATTATCTCTAAATATCTAAAATCAGTAGTTACACTTAAAAGCATTCAGCAAGAGAAATCCCTTCAAATATTGACTGTACACATATACACTTTCAATACAGAATAGTAACAGGTAGTCTCTGGACCTCCATCTGTGTAATAGTGGTTTGTAATGCTCCTGACCTCAAAAGTTAGCACTCCTTTCGTTCCTATACTCTGATCTCGTTAGGTTTTGAGACTGATTTCTCACTGTAACAGTTACAGGTGCTTTCCCTGAAATTCAGCCTCAATTTTTGCCTAGTAATATCTGCTTTGCCCACTTGTTTCCTTCCACTTCTGCCTTCTCTTGAACCTGTAGCCTCACAACCCACCCACAATCACAGGGGACCATGTAAGATAAGCAAAAGAAGCTCTAGTTGAAAAGCAGAAATCATTCTTTGACCTGGCTGTCATTGGAAGGCCATAATGGGATATGTAAGATTAGGAACCTTCTATCGTCCAACCAAAGTTTGCTGAAGTCTACCCAACAGTCACTTGTGTTCACATTTTGGCTTCTCAGCTCCTAAGTAGGAAGCAAAAAAAATGTTTCTCCAAGTGTGATACATAATTTTCAATGAATGCCACATACTCAGTCGGCCCTATGAGAAGAGCTAAGTTTATTTGCTTTCACTGCCCTGGGAATTAAACGCCTGAAGGAATAAAGCCACAAGGTACAATCTTCTGCACAGATCAGCATCACGGATTGGAAAACAGACTTTGCAGACCGATGCTGCTTATCATTATGAGCACAGAACTACTACCATTACATTTTAAAATGCTAACATATGAAGATATTAAAGAAAGTTATAAATCCCCTCTTTGTTATTTTTAGGTACGGTCTGTTCTATCTAACTTTGACATCAAACATACAATTAAACAGAGGAAACAGACCCATTTCCATCAATGAAAAATCATGGAGGGTGATGAGCTGATGCTGATTTCTGATTTAACATATATCTAAAATTAATAGGCACAAAGTAAATCCAGATAAAGTAGACAGATCTCACAACTAGGCCATGGCATGAAGGAAACCCCAACAATGCCATAGATGAAAAGAGAATAATGTAATCATTAAATACCTAGATGAGTAATAAGCAATACTGAAGCTCTGCCGAAAGATGATCGCTTAAGCCCTTGATCTCTAGGTATAAAGCCAGAAAATTGCACGGATGCTGTTAAATCTGAAAAAGATCCAGCCTGGCTCTGCTAAAGTAGATGAAAAGCCATGAGGAACACGAGCTGTATAAGCAAGCACATGTGAAGATAGCATCTGATCTGAGAACTAGCCTTTATTTTCACATCGGGTTTATCCTCATGTGTATCACACTGTCTCTGGAGCCGAAGGTAGGGAAGCAGTGAATGAGTACAACCCACAGAGAGAAAAATAAGGGCACCCTTTTGGCATTCGGGCAGGTTTAAATTGGCTCAGGCTACTCTTTACAAACATGTTGACTATAAGCAGCCAACCTGCAGGCAGGCAGCTATTGCAAGCATTTCTGCAGCTGCACTGCTCATGGCAAACATCATTTTCACTGCCCACCAGGAGTTCTCTTTCCTTTCAAGAGCACAAACAGTTTTCATGAGCCCCCAGTGACCTGTTTTTCTCAGCAGTGCCCAAGAGAAGACTCTGCTCAGTTGAGTCATCATCTTGCATCATCTTTTTCAAGTTCTGTTTTTTTTCCTAATCCTGATGCTTCAATTAGCTTTAAATCGATCACCAATCTAAGACCATGTTATTTTCATGTTTTCATAAGAAATGTGAAAGAAAAACAGGGTAGGGAAGTAATCACAGCCTGAAAATAGCATCATAAGAATTAGAGCTGCATTCCTTGCTCTGACAGTGACTTTGTGACTGGCTCATGCATTAGTTTATATGAACATTAACCTCCATAAACCAATCATCAAAAGCTTTCTGCAAGTGCTAGCTGTCAATTTTTACTCCTAGAAAAGCCCATATGTTTTCCCACATTTTTGCTGACTATCAAATCTGGATTCACTCTCTGAAAAGACTCAGAAGGTTAACCAGTGAGCTGAACTAAGAGTGTGATTGAAAGAGCACAAAACCCAATGCATTCATTCATTTTAAAATGAGCAGAACATTGAACAATCACAAGATGATCAGCTAGAAGAAATTTCTCCCATGTTTTGAAATATCTGCATTACAAAGCTCACTATAATGCTATTGACACTTTCACGCTTTACAGGGGGTTAAGAAGAAAAAGCACCATACTTTCAAATAAAGCAGCAGTAAAATTTCAAACAGGAGTTTTCTTATTAATCTCTGCAATGAAAAAATATATGATCTCAAAATACTTTGAAAAAAATGTTACAAAAATGTATAACAGCTCTATAAAATTTCACAGCAATCACTTTGGTAAGGTAGTTTCTTAAGAGATTTTTGAGAAACACGATCTCAAGTACTACAATCACAAGGACTCATCAGTTTTGCTTTACTCCTGTGTGTGGCAGGAGTTCAAAGTGAGCGTCTCTGGCTTTTCTGGTAAGATATGAAAGATAACACGTCCCAAACACATCCCACATTTCGCCTGACTTTTATAAGGAGAATGTCTGTGGATATTTGGGCCACACAGAAAGACAATGACTGAGGCCGAGGAAAGAAAATGTTGCCAAGGTCAGGCGGGAGCCCAACACACTTGCAAGCTAAGGGATTCCCCTTGAAAAAACTCCATGGGACACGTTGCATCCTACAGATGAAGGAACCCACCATCCACCATTTTTGGCAAGGCAATGGCTTCCTGCTCTGTGCTGGGCTTTACTACCAGTAGCAGGTTACTACCGTGTCCTTGCCACCAAGCCCACAGGCACAGTGGCTTTGCTGGGGTCAGCAGAGCAGGGTTGTCTTGCCCATGGCACAAGGAAGTGGCTGCCACATATGCCCTGTAGACACTCAGAATATCAGCTGATAATCTAAAAAAAGCACAGGTGTGGCAAACTGGCACCCACTGCCCCAGCTGCAAAAGGCAACTGTGTGCACAGACAGAAATGTGAGTGTATTACTTATTATGATCTTTGGTGCTTCCCAGAGCTGCTAATTACACTTCATTAACATATAAAACCATGGCAAATTTTATAGCTAATAAAACAAAGGGGACAGTGGACATGAATAATCAACGACACAGAGATGTTCAATCCCTCTGTCAAAGTTTAAAAAAGACAAAAATACCAGTGATAAATCATGAAGATGAGGGTATGAAAGGTTACAGAGAATAAGGAATGCCAGACAGGATAAAAAATATATCTCTGGATGGTTTGAGGGGATAGAGAAGCGATGGAACAACAAATGGGGTTGGTAAAAGGACATTTCAAGGCAGAAAATGCTTCTTAACAGGATGCCAGCCATATGACTGCTTCAGACTTGGCTTCTCACCTGTAAAGGCAGTGACAGCTTGATCATCGAGTAGTCTGACCAAGACAAAGCCCGTCTGTTTTGCCACCAGAGCAGTTACAGCAGTAAAGATGCTGGAAGAGCTACTGGAGAGCAGATTAGCTGACCTAATGAGCTCTTGCTTTGTTGAAAATAAACAAAGCTAACAACATTTAAGTTTCAACTGCTCACCTTCAGACCAACGCAAGATCTTGCTGGCCTTTCGTGACAGTAGCATACAGCTCATCTTTGCTTTCTCTGCTCCTGCTGAGTGATTCCACACCAGGACAGAGGCAGACTGTGGCTGAAAAGGTCTTTAGAAGCAAAGTTGCCCCAGGTGGTAATGGAAGGAAGGCTGTGAAGCTCACCATGGTAGCAGAATGGCTGGTACTAGATGCAGAGCTCAGCGTACTTGTGAGGCTCACTGAGGAAACACGCTAAGCATGCTAAATATGTACATGGCTTTACTGAAATTCATGGAAGAGGAATGCAATAAGAATTACTAAATACATTAAAGTGATATATTTATTTCGAAAAAATAGCTAGAGACAGGGAGAGCATCCAACAGAAGTATTTTATATATTTGACTTCTCTGTAGTCTTTCCTAGGCACATGCAACTACCAGGACAGAACCAGGCTGGATGGACCTTCAGTCTCATGCAATTATACTCACTGGCATTTTCTCAGGTTGTATATTGCACAAAGTTTTCTAACAATCAGTAAAGTCAAGAGATACTGTTCATTTTGTTTTCAGGTAAAAGAAAAATAAATAGCAAGCCTTGCATTTTTACATAGCTTTGCTTTCAAAACATGAGTCCTTGCAGTTTTTCCTGAAACTAAAAGATGCCGTGGTTGCTTTGCACCTCTTTAAAACCAGATTAGTCAAACCCAAGAAAACTCTATTAATGTCTGGAGTATGTAGAAATCCCAACAGCCATACACTGCCCAAACGATACCGTGAAGCAAGAGCTGCTTAGTCTTCGACATGGTGGACAGGCATTCTGGTAGTTGGAATTTGATGCCTTACTATGACATAAATGCCTTACAGTATCCTGGCATTTATGTGGGTTGTATGTCAACCTATCCTTGTAGGAAAGCTGCTGGACCGTGGGAATTCTCTGCTCTCTAGAAGTTCCACTTCCAGGGTAGCTCTTCTTCTCTCAACAGCAACCACCAAGTAGTTCACAAAGCTCAACCTGGCTACAGGGGCAGCTGCATCTTGACTATGATGCAGACTCCTTATGTGTGCTGTATTCCTATTGCTATGAGACCAGATTATTGCAGTGATGTGATTACAAACACTGCCGTAAATAATGTGGCTGACCACTTATTAAGCAGGTAAACTGAGACTTATTTAAATAATGCTATCATTGCTGCTAGAAACTATTTGCTGCACATCAAAGTAAAAATTGACAGTACTGTAGATCAGCATAAATAATTGTCCTTCAAAGACAAAAGAGTGATGGCACCGGGCCAAAGTAAAACATTAACACAAAGCAGATTTCATCTACCAGTCAGCAATTATACAGATACTGTCTACACATTAATGCAGCTAAGAAAAGAGAACATTTTACCTACTGCACTTTCAAATACAGTGAATAAAATTCCTCTCAGTAAGTTTTTTTAAAAGAGCAAGCTGGTTTTGTTCGCATTTGCTTTTAACTTGCAAGAAGAGAAAGAGGGAACTTGTTAAACATTTCAGACAGATTCTTATTGCTTATCAGGTGTTCACCACACAAAGTAGTAGAAAAACAAGCAACCTGCCCAAATGTAGCCAGCACTGCTTTTTGGTGCAGATTTTTTTAAATGTAATTGTTATTGGACAGCATTAAAGAGACCTCTCTTGCCATGCTTTTTGAATTTGTTTCTCTTTAGCAATCATTTTTTATATATGATTATGACCTCTCTATTCTTATTAAAGGGGCAAGGTACTCTTACAAGAACTAATCGGCAATTCATAATTTAAATGCATTGAATGAGCACTCTGCTACTGACTGAGTGAATACTGTAGGCCATTGAGAACAAGCTGTTAGCATCCTTCCTGAAAAGGGCAGCTCAGTTCTCTGGGACAGATGACATTCATTCACTGATCTGATTAGGATTACAATGGAAAGCCTTACTCAGCACAGCTCTCCTTGGAGAATAAGCATATGTGCACGCGTATTTTCAGTATTACATAAACATACAAAAATAAGAAAATCTTGTCTGCAGAACACGGGACAGTCTAAACGTTAGTTTTCCATTAGCTGACCTTCTGATAAGATCTCCGGACAGGATTTTGAAAGAGCTTGTATATTGTATAATTGATTCTACAAAGCAATTTGTTAGTCCTCTCCTGTGGGCTAAATGTTTATTTCAGTAATCTCTACAGTTGTAGGCTTCCAAAAACAAAGGCTTTTATAAAAAGGAGGCCCATGTCAGCTACAGCTCTATTATTTGGACAGTTACATGCCAAAATAAGGCTGTTGTTAGGTTTGCCATTCATTCAACAACCACAAAAGTATACACAGAATCACAGAATCACAGAATTGTAGGGGCTGGAAGGGACCTCTACTGATCATCTAGTCCAACCCCCCTGCCAAAGCAGGCTCCCTAGACCAGGTTGCACAGGTAGGCGTCCAGGCGGGTCTTG
>JANHGO010000042.1:96087490-96104226 GCA_024606505.1 Aquila spilogaster
CGAGTGGTGAGCAATTGCATTGTGCATCACTTGTTTTGTATATTCCAAATCTTTTAATATTATTATTGTCATTTTATTATTATTATCATTATTATTTTCTTCCTTTCTGTCCTATTAAACTCTTCATCTCAACCCACGAGTTTTACTTTTTTTCCTGATTGTCTCCCCCATCCCACGGCAGGGCGGGGGGGGAAGTGCGTGAGCGGCTGCATGGTGCTTAGTTGCTGGCTGGGGTTACACCACAACAAGAAGAAGCCACAAATGGGTAGAGTTTTCATAGCAGTGTCCACACTGGAGACAATGGGCAAGTTTCAGACAGGAACAGTAAGCTATTAAAAATTATATACTAGACTGAGAATCAAGGGAAGACTGCAATGTTGCAAACCTGTACCTTTGGTCAGTCACTTAACTGTGTAAAACATATTTAAATACAGACTGGCAAAGTGGATACGCAAAACAGGAACTCACATTCCTTTCAGTGAAGAAAAAGGAGCACTCCTGAAGATTTTAGCCCTAGGAGCAAAACTTCAGCACATGAAAACTCCCTGGCTTCACTGCCCAAGCCACCCCAGAGGATGCATCCTTTGTTTCCACAGTATTTCTCAACCAACTCAAGCGCAAAACCAGAAGGCAATAAATCATCCTTTTTTTTTTCTTTACTACTATTTACCTGGGGAGGACCTAGACCCTAACCCAGCAGATATTCTGCACATCGCAATTCCCACTGAGCCACCAGGGATCAAAGCCACTTAGCATCTCAGAGCATCAGGCTCACCCATCCCAGGCGAAGAGCTCTGCAGTGCTTTCATCTGCCAAAGCACCAGGCTGTCACCAGAGGGAGCTGCAGCAAGAATAAAGACTCGGATTTTTCCACTGTTTCCTTTGGCACGTACCACACATTCCAAACGTCTTTTTTGAATTACATTTTTTATTAGACGAACACGGTTTTAATATATAACGTGTACACGGCCTAGGATGCAACGTGCTCCGTCCCCCACCGAGTTACGAGACACTGACGCCGTGACGGTGAACACCAGCTCTGCGCTTGCGACCTCACAGGGATGTCGCAAACGGCCGGGAGTGGAAGCTTTGCACGCAGGTAGGTCTACGCAGGACAGGACGAAGCACATGAGGAAGGGATAAATAGGATGAAGGGAGTAAGCCGGATCTGCCCTGGCTGAAGGACTGCTCTCAAGAAGCTGTTCTCCGTTTCCCCTCCCAAATTCCTTAGGGAGCAAGAGAGCGAAGGACAGGCTGGAGTCCCGTGGAGAGCGGTGCTGTGTGGGCTCACACGCGGCACGGCCGGCCAAGGGCTCCTGTGAGAACCGCCGCTCGGGCTGCCGCCAGCAAGCCGTGGGCCGTTCTGCACCGAGTCTTCCACTCCCGCTCTCCGTGCCGGGCGAATACGCGGGGATCCCTCCTCCTCCCACCGCTCGCGCCAAGATCTAGTGAAATCAGTGGACAAGTCACTGAAGACTAAGGGGATTTGGCACTTTCCTGCTGATGACCCCACTCTTCCACTCCTGTGTGGTGCCACAAGGCACTGCCTAAAATCTCAGGGTCCTACTTCTGAATCGTGGTATTCCCAGAACTGGACTCCCTAAATAAATGGCCTGATGGGGGGACAGGGCAGGGAGGGACAACCAAGAAATCCACTGAGAGCTTGGTAGCTCCTCTTCATTTCAGTGATAGCACTTGGGCTGCTCAACACTTGAATCAGATAGTTATTTTAAAGTGCAAACATGGATTTAGGGGCTTTACTCCAAGTCTACTTCCCTTGGAAGATTTGATTCTAGACAGTCAACAAAAAGGAAAAGAAAAAAAAGAGAAAGCCACACTAAGAAAAATCAAGAGTTCAAAAGACTCATCAAAAACTGTTTCATCCTTACAAACCATGTGCCTTTTGACTCAGGCCTCAAAATCCATTTACTGCATTATTAAAAAAATAGCAATATAGAAACTACCCCTTTCTCAGTTCAAAGTTTAAGTACATCTAGGAAGACCCTACAGAAACAGACCTCTTTCTGGCAAGGCACTATCCAGTAGTGTGTGGCACAAACAAAACCACCTCTATCAAAGCCACTGGTACAGTGAATGTGCATGTGCACGTCAGCCCACACAGCAACTTTAGCTAGGTACAAAGATTTACAGTTTAATTCACACTGCTCTCCCTTTTAAAAAGTGGGGTAGTTACAAGTATTAGCTAAAAATTGGGATCATTTGGTTCTCAAGCATACCTTTATATGCAAGCATTTTAAATAGAATTAAGAATTTGTTATTTCTTTCAATAAATGGCTCTATCTTCCACAGACCTTTTCAGTTACCTGATAGTTACATTTCATTATTACAAAACTGGTTTAAAAAATTCCGGATCATCTTGTGTAACAAACTAGAACTCTACTTGCTTTCATTACAAAAATAAGGCTGTCGACAACAGACCAAATTCACATTCAAGCAAAATATATACTTTTTTTTTTTTTTAACTAGCCAGTTATAATTCAAAAGCACGTATTCTAAGGGACTTACAGTGCCAATCCATGCAAGCAAGCAGGATATCTTTGGAGCTAGTGTTGTCCTCCATACAACTGATTATGCCCACATGTGTGCTCTGAAATAAGCTAGGTTTACCTAACAGCTCTAACAGGACTAGCTCTCCACTGAACGGGAGACTTCTATTCTACAATTATCAAAATTCAAGAGGAGTTTTGTGAAACTAATTTCATCCCTGGAGAAATCAGTGTGGTTTTGCCTTTCACATCAGTAAGCTTGGGATTTCGCCCAGGATTACTCATGTGTATAAACTTACACACTTAGGTAAGTTTTTTTAAACTGGAACTTCAGGCGGTTCTCAAAGTTTACAACATATCAAGTACATGATAAATCCAGGATGGCTTCTCTGTAATCATCGACTGTGTAATTATGTAAATTTATATCTGTATTCATTTGCAAAGTTAAATATTTTTCTTTAATTTTTTTTAGGAATAGTTATATTGAACTTGGTGAAGTTAACAATGTACAGCTCCACCTTATGTCACATTCCCTTCCTATAGTGAGGTTCAAGTCTCATGGAAATACGGGATTGGAGACAAGAACGTCACAATAACTTACCACAGACTGCATAATTTTTAAAAATGCACATACATATATGTACATGCATGTTATCAACTCCCATTCAGGATTCCTCTAGAGAAGGTGCTGTAGCTAAGATTTCGATGACCAAATACAACCATGGACTTGAAATCTCTGTGCGCTCTTGCTCCATCTAGCCCTTTAACTTGAGCTGAGGAGGCACCAGAGGATCCAAAGAGAAACTGATTTATGGATGGAGTCCTTTAACATCTCCTTTTCTAAAGCTTTCTTGCCTTTGTACTAGAGGGAAAAGCCACACAGCTGTAAGCAGTTTGTAGCTGAAACAACATGAACAGGAAGGTTACCTGTTCTTTACTCCAGCAACTGGTAGTCATGAATATTGTTCATGTCATACCTCTGTAGTCGTGAGTAAGCCATTGTCCAAAATCTGAGAGGCTACAGTTCCCCTATTGTTCAGCATCTTCAGCAGGGACTTGGATGATGACCTCATGTGCACACTCAGCAAATCTGTGAATGACACCTGAACCTGCTTCAGTGGTTGGTAACAGCTGGCAGAGCTTCAGTCCAGTGGCATCTCAATAACCTTGAGAACTGGGCTAAGAGAAACCTCATGAAGTTTGATAAGGACAAGTTCTGTCCTTGGGGGTGGCAAAGCATCCGTGTGGGCTGGGAACCAACTGACAAGAGTAATACCCCTGCTGAAGGGACCTGGGGATTTTAGTGAATGCCAGGTTGATCATAAGCCTACAATGTACTCACTGTAAACAGGGGAAAGCATGCAGTGCCCTACTTCAGGAAAAGTGTGGCCTGCAGGCGGAGTAAAGCTCTTATCTCCTCTACTCAGCACCAGTGAGGCCACATCCAAAATATTGTTTTGGGACCTTCTCCCAGTTCAAGAGGAATGTGAACAAACTGGGAAGAGTTGCCCTCCACCAAAGCAAAGCAGCCGGGGGCCTAAAGCACACAGCCTGTGAAGAGTCTGGTAAGAAGGTGGCTAAGAGGTGATCTAATGGTAGCCTACAACTATCTTGAGGGCAGTTACAAAAAGGATGGTGCCAATCTCTTCCTGTCAGCGCCAGAAAACATAGCAAAGGCAGCAGCCACAAATTACAGCCTAGGAGTTGAGGCTGGACATTAAAAGTTTTCACTAGGAGAGTACTGCAGGACTGGCACAGGTTACCTAGAGGGTTATGAGATCTTCATCTTTGGATATTTTTAACACCCTGTTAGACAAACCCATATCTGATCCAAGCTAGTGTTGCTGTTAGCCCTGATTTTGACAGTGCTGGACCAGATGACCTCCAGCTGTCCCTTCCAACTAACATGTCTCGGATACTGATTTTAACAGAACATGTGATTTGTTGCACAGTGTTGCTTTCTGACACTTTCTACAAGTTTGGCTTCCTTCAAGCCACACAGTCTGAGTGATGCTGTGATTGCAAAGAAGCTTTCCCACATAACGGTTGTCTTTCATTTACCCAAAGACATAAGGACATTTCTTGGAATGGCACTACCCTGTCATTATGAAATCACTTGAGTAAAAGCTACATTACAGCATAGCTGTTATTTTCCTAGCCAGACTTGATTCAAAATGCATAATGCAATTTGACTTCTGTCTAGAATGCATTTTGTCATGGTTATTGGCAAGTCACGGGCCTAAGTTCTGCTATGTGCATCAATGCAGTCCCACTGGAACAATCTCCACTTCCTTTACTTGGCTCCTGTTCCTCAGCTGAGCTGACCCTTGTGGCCTCATCCAGCAAAGCACACACTCAGCTTTCTTACTGTCTTTGAGGCACCGCCACATTTCCACACCGGGGGATATAACCAGGACAACAGCTGGGAGAGTTAGGTGTGCTCTTGGACCATGGCAGAGTGTTTAACCATCCATGTGACTGAGCCCTGGCTCTCAACGTATCCCCCTGACTCTCAAGTGGCTAATGGTGGAGCTTGAAGGTGGGTGTTATTGAAGTTAAACTCAAGGTTTTGGCAAAAATTCATTTTAAGACAGTCCAACTATAGAGCTCCAACTTTGGGTGTTGAGTCTTTCTCAGTTAAGAGATAACTTAATATTATCATTAGCTATGAGACCTCTTCGTCTGAACTACCCAGTATTTTCCATCAAGTGTTTTCCTGCACATTTCACCTGCATTTGGAACAGGAACCATGCCAAAATATTTTACTTTGGCACCTCCTCCATGATAACAACTGTTTTTAAACAGTCAGTTGCAATGTGCATCATTAGACAAATCAGGTTTTCACGAACAAGGTTAGCAGCCCATGTCTCTTACAATAAACATGATTTAGCATAAACATCACAATAAATACATGTAGAGCAAAAATACGGCAGTTATCAGCTTAGACTGAGATCTTAAGATTGACAATTTTCACCTTCTGGACCATAGCCAGCGCAAACATTCTAATAACCACCAGCACTTTAACTATCATGATGAGCTAACTTCAACTACAGTAGTTGAAAGAATTAAAAAGATAAGGAATCCAACTACATAAGTATACCCATGAACGATAGAAGCTCTACACCTCCACTCCTTATTCTCAAACATACGTGTCTGTTAGAGTATCAGTGCCAGTTGCGAAAGCAATCCAAAGACAAAAGTGAAACATCAACAATGAGTATTTTTAAAAGGAAGATGAGTAGCCTGGCCTTCATCCTGGTTCATATACGTGTTATTAACTCCACATTATTGAGGAGCACCATCTCATGGCAAGCAGACTACTACTAATGATGCATGTTTGCTCTATCACAGTGATCCATTAGGGAAGCTGTTGTGTGCTGAAGAACAGGGTCATTCATCCAGGAGATGTGCTTGTCCATACTTCAGATAGGCGTTCTAGGGTTCTGACTCCTATTTAGAAGAAAAGAGAAAAAAAGATTATTAATGCTATGAATACTTTCTCATCTCCTGTGTCAGTGACCTTGACACATAAGGTGCCCCTAACCCTGCTTCACACAGCAGCTGAGGATGCATCACTCTGAAGTACTACCAGAGTGAAGCAGTGATCTGGCCAAGTTTATAGAGACACTCCTCCAGACCCACAACAGGTTATTTCCCAGGAACAGAGCTGCACAGAAGCTGCTATTTCTGATTGCAGTAGGACATCATCTTTTTCCTAGGACTAGTTCTTCAAGATTCAAAGTGAGGCAAGCTGCCAAAATAACCTGTTTTTGCGGTTCCCTGCTGAGGTTCCCTCCCACTCCTGTCCCTCATGGGGGGTCCAGAAACAAATGAATTTCTGGAAGAAGAGGAACTCTACAGATACCCAAGAGCTAGCGTCCAGGCCTGAAACAGTACTACTACCAAACACAGCTATATCTACAGTAGTCAAGGGAAGAAAAATCCTCCCCTATGTGTCTGACCTACTGCAGTCTCTTTGAACAAGTGCCCAGGCTTCCATATGGCAATAAAATCTCCTTTATTATACTGCCCTCAACAGAAAGATGTTATCTGGCTTTGTGTTCTGACCCGTATATATGTATTTGTTAAAACTGAATTCTTACCCAAAAAGTTGATAGAACTCCTGACTGCTTTAGCATTTCAGCATTTAAAAAAAAAAACTAAACTAATGACTAATGAACAAATGCTGTCCTGGTTGAGCCATTATGCCAGGCCAGCCCAGTAAGATGAAGTTTTGGTGACATAAGCTGCAGATATTCCAGTGATTAAGATTCTAGTTCTGTCTTTGGTTATAACTAAGTCAGTTGCTTTCAATTTAGATTGATAATGTGAAGGAGAACGTATTCTTTAAACTTAATTTATCTGCTGTCTCAAATAAACTCCCAAGTATATGCTTGTTTTCATTTAAAATGCTTTGCTTCTCATTGCAAACATTTCAATTACCTCATTAGCATGAAGTTGATATGGACAAGGTATGGATCAGGGCAGTGGTGCATCTGAACACATAGAGTTCTTTTGGTTCAAAGAAAATTCAATCTCAATATTTCAAGAATTCCATGAAAAGTCTGCAATACTACACTGACCTTTGAGGCCAAAGTAGGTTTCAATCCAAGAAAGGAGAAGACAGTGTTGCTCTCCTTTGATTCAAAAAAGCCATCATAATCCTAGAGAGAAAAAAAAAAATGAGTCAACATTTGTATTTGTGTTTTCCTGATTCATCTTACCACACCATGTATTAGACTAAAGGGTGATACATAACAATGCTCAGGAAAACACCGACACTTACCCACACACTCCTATGCAAACCTAAAAGCTATTCTAAACTGCAATGGTATCACTGACTACAATGGCAAAGAAAAACACATAAATTCTCTAACTACAACACCTTCCACTACTTTATTTGACAGGAAAATATAAACATGGACTTGCATTAAAAGGAAATCTATTGTGGGTATATTTTAAAGTTATTTAAGTGCCTAACAATGCAAGTTAAGTTCCTGACTGGGTTTCCAATTTGCATTTTAGCTAACAAAATACTTCCTAAGATGGAAACATCCAAGAAGTAGTCCTAAGGCAGCTGAACTCTTTATTTCTTCTGTGGTGGAACAGAGACTTCATCATCATTGTATCCTTTGAAATCAGCAATCATATCTCAGCCCTGGACAACCAACCACACAGTTAAATATAAAATGTTACCATAAAGAAACTTGTTGTATAGAAGGACAAAAAATCAAGCTTCATTATCATGATTAAGTCCCTTTTAGGTTTCAGCTGCTTATGATCAGGTTCTGATCTGGAAGTGTTACTACTGCTTTTACTGATTTGTTCATTGCATTGGATACCTGCTACTCTTCTATCATCAGATGAGCTGACAATATTCAGTTCTCAAGGGAAAAAGAGAAAAACAGAGTAGTTTAGTGAATGGATTTGGCATATGGCAAGAAGCCAAAAAGTTTCAGGTTCTCTTTGTGGTTTGACAAAGATTTCCTCTATGACCACTAGCAAACAATAAAACACCCAGTTCAGATTCTTTTCCTCCACCACATAACTACAAAATGGAAATATTAATCCTTGCTTAACCACTTCTGACATGTAAAATACTCTGTAAATGTCAGGAAATTTCAGGTATGTGCTCATCACTACATAGCAATTGTCTCTAAATATCTAAGATTAGTAGTTACACTTGAAAGCATTCAACAAGAGAAATCCCTTTAAATATTGACTGTGCACGTACATGCTTTCAATACAGAATAGTAACAGGCAATCTCTGTGCCTCTACATGCTTCCCATCTGTGTAACAGTCATTCCCAATGCACCCAACCCCCGAAGTTAGCACTTCTTTGGCTCCTAAACTCTAATCTCATTACTTTTTGAGAGCTCACCTCTCACTGTTACAGTTTCAGGTGCTTTCCCTGAAATTGGATCTCAATTTTTCCCCAGCAGCAGCTGCTTTGCCCACTTGCCTCCTTCTACTCCTGCCTTCTCTTGAACCTGTAACCTCACAAACCACCCCACAATCACAGGGGACCATGTAAGATAAACAGAAGAAGCTCTAACTGAAAAGCAGAAATCTTTCTCTGACCTGGCTGTTCTTGGAAGGCCATCATAGGATATGCAAAGATTAGGAACCTTCTTTTATCTTCCAACCAGAGTTTACTCATGTCTAACCAATATCCACTTGTGCTTACATTTTGGCTTCTCAGATCTTGAGCAGGAAGCAAAAATGGGCTGGGCAAGCATTCTGCTTCCTAGAATTTCACAATCCAGTGTGAATCCCTCAATAGCCCTTCATCCCACCTGCCAGACCCAATTATAAGATATACCAAATTATATCCTTGCAGAAGGGTGGTTGGTATTTTGTGAAATAACTTTGTAAGGAGAGTATGTGCTTGTAGATGAAGACTTTACTTCTCTTTGTTCTCTTTTTTTCTCTCCACTAACATAAAATAAAAGATTGTTTGGACAGAAAATACATAGTCACCATAGCAAGCATAATATACCTCCCACGAGATCCATAATCATCCTGCAGATGTGCAGAATTTCTCTTAAAACCTTTATGGTGCACTAGACAAAGATGCTTTACTAGCATTTCCATAATGATATACTGCTATACCAATGTGAACACTACTGTCCTAGCAAAGTGATACTTTGCATAATCATTCAAATACCCTCAGCCCAGAAAAAAACATAGCTGCACAGAGGCAGTTTCCCAGCCTAACCCTCTATACTAAAAGCATCGGCCCTGAAAGACACAGAGAGGCCAGCAGGAGTCTATGATGGTCATCAGGCCCCAGACATATTAGCTGACTTAAGTAGAAAGAGTAAACCTTCTTAAGGTGGCTTTTTGTTATCATCTTCTTAAAATATGGCATATTGCTGTGCTATAGACTAGGGCAATAAGTCAACATTCCAGGACTAAGCTTTATGTCTCCTCATCCTTTCAGTTTTCATACACATGTGTATATCTGTGTATATACACAGAGAGAGAGCGCACATGCATTTTTTCTATCTGGTTTTCAGTTCCATGGTTTTCTCTATGTGCGATACATAATTTCCAAGGAATACCATCTACTCACTTCACTCTATGGGAAGAGTCAAGTTTATTTGCTTTCACAACCGGGGGAATGAAACACATCAAAGAATAAAGCAGTTCTGGACCAAAGGAAGGTAGAATCTCCTGCAATAATCAGCATCATAGACTGGAAAACAGGCTTTGCAGACAGATGCTGCTTATCATTATGAGCACAGAACTATTACCATTACTGTTTAAAATGCTAACATATGAAGATATTAGACACAATTTTAAGTTCCCTCACTGTTAATTTTAGGTATGGTATGGTCTGTTTTACCTAATTTTGAAATTAAACATATAATTAAACGGAGGAAATAGACACTTTTGCATCAATTTAAAAAAAATCATTAAAGGTGATGCACTGGTGCTAATTTCTGAATTAACATAAATTTACAATTAATAGCCAGAAAGTAAATCCAAATAAAATAGACAGACCTCACAACTAAGCCATGGCATAAGCTGAAACAGTACTGAAAGCAACCCCAGCAATGCCATGGATTAAAAAGGGACAATGTAATCATTGAATACCTAGAGGAGTAGTAAGTAATACTGAAGGTCTGCAGAAGGATGTTTGATTAAGCCCTGGACCTCTGCGAATGAGACTCAAAAACTGCATGGATGCTGTTAAACCTGGAAAAGGTCCAGCCTGACTCTGCTAAAGCACATGAAAAGTCATGAGGGACACGAGCTATATAAGCAACATGTGGACACAGCGCCTGATCTAACTGAGAAATAACCTTAATTTTCTCCACTGGGTTCATCTACAAGTAAGTCACACTATCTCTGGAGCTGAAGGTAGGGGAGCAGTGGATGAGTACAACCCACAGTGAGAAGAACAAGGGCACCTCCCCTTTAATATCAGGGCAAGGTTAAATTGCCTTAAGCTGCTCATTACAGCCCTGTCATCTGTAAGCAGCCAACCTGTGGGCAGGCAGCTATTGCAAGCATTTCTGCAGCAGCGTGGCTCAAGACAGACATCATTTTCACTCCCTGCCAGGAGCACCCGTTCGTCCTAAGCACACAGGCAGTTTTCACGAACCCCCAGACACCTGTTTGTCTCAACAGTTTGTCCAAGGAAGGCTCTCTGTTTGTTCGGGTGAGTCATCATCTCTCTTTGCTGTTCTGAGGTTCTCCTGAAGTGTCTTAATCCCAGCACTTCAATTAGCTCTAAAACCATCACTACCCTAAGATCATGTTTTTTTCATTCTTTGTTAATAAACTGGAAAGAAAAAAAAGGGCATGGAAGGATTCACAGCCTGAAAATAATGTCATAAGAAATAAGGCTGCATTCCTGGCTCTGACAATGACTTTGTGACTCAGCTAATCCACCAATCTGTGAACATCTGTTTACCTCAACCTCTGTAAAGTCATCTAAGACTTAATCATAAAAAGCTTTCTGCAAATGCTAGTTATCAATTTTTACTTCCAGAAGTACCCAGGCCTGATTTAGTATGTTTTTTCCACATTTTACATCAAACATGGATTCACTTACTGAAAAACTCGTGAAGGTTAAACAATGAACTAAACTGACTAAGTGTAGGTTTGAAAGAACACAAAACCCAATGGACTGATTGATTTTTAAAAGGAGCAGAATATTTAATAACCAGAAGAGATTATCCACCAGAAGCAATCTCCCCAATGTTTTGAAATATCTGCATTGCAAAACATATTAAAATGCTATTGACATTCTTACTTTCATGGGGGTGGGGGGAAGAAGCATGATGCTTTCAGATAAAGTAGCAGTAAAATTTTAAATAGGAGAATTTTCCTACTAATCTCTGCAATGAAAACATATGATCCCAAAATATTCAAATGTGAAAAAAATGTTATAAAAACGCATAATAGTCCTATAAAAGATGAAATAAATCACTTCAGTATGGTAGTTTCTTAAGAGATTTTTGAGAAGCATGATCTCAAGGACTCATCAGTTGTGCTTTGGCATGTGGTAGGAGTTCAAAGTGGGCATCCCTGGCTTTCCCTGTAACACAGGTGAGATAACAGATGTTCCAAAAACATCCTGCCTTTGAACTTACCTTTATAAGGAGAGAAAGTCTGTGCAGATTTGGGCCAGTTACATAAAGACACTAAATCCATGGGTGAGGACATGAAAATTCTTGTATCACATAAAGAACATCCCACTGCCACCCGCAGTAGATGCTGAGGCTGAAGAAGGAAAATGGTGCCAAGCTCAGTGGAAGCTGAGAGTTTCATACACAGGCAAGAGCCCAATGTGCTTGCGAGCCAATGGGTTCCACTTAGAAAAACTCTGCGGGACACTCCACCTCCCACAGAGGAAGGGCAGCATCATCCGCGGTTTTGGCAAGGCCGTGGTTCTCCGTTTCTGCACCAGGCTTCACCACTGGTAGCAAGTTACTTCAATCCCTTTGTCACTGTCCCAAGCAGCTCTACCAAGCCAGCGGGCACCGTGGCTTTGCTGGGATCAGCTGAGCAGCGCTGTCTTGCCCCTGTGCAAGGAAGCGGCTCCCACTGACGCCCTGGAGGCATTCAGAAAGCAGCTGTTAACCTAAAAATATAGGAGCACGGCAAACTGCCACCCACTGCCCCACTTCAAAAGGCAACTATGTGCACAAATATAATTTTGACTGTATCACTTTAAATTATGATCCTTGGTGCTTTCCAGAGCTGCTAATTACACATTATTAATGTATAAAATTCTGGCAACATCAGTAGCTGATTAAGGCTACTGAAACTAAGGGGACATAGAGACAGTGGACATGAATCATCAGTGACACATAGATGCTCAATCCCTCTGGAAAAGTTGAAAAGCCAAAAATACAGGTGATAAATCACAAAGACGAGGGTATGAAAGGTTACCAAGAATGACAAATGCCAGTTAGGAGAAAAAAATATATCTCAGGATGGTTTGAGGGGATAGATAAGTGACAGGAGTATAAATAAGATAAGTAAAAAGCTATTTCAAGTCAGAAAAGGCTTCTTACCAGGATAACAGCCATCTGACTGCTTTAGGCCTGGCTCCTCACCCTTAAAGTCAATGGCAGCTTGATCAGCCAACCAAATAGTCTGAGCAAGATACAGACCCTTTGTTTTACCACCAGAACAGTTACAGCATTAAAGATGCTCTAAGAGCTACCGGGGAATGGATTAGCTGACCTAGTAAGCTCTTGCTTTGTTGAAAACAAACAAAGCTAACTACTGAAGTTTCAACAGCTCACCTATAGACAAGGAAAATCTTGCTGGCCTTGCATGGCATAAAGCTCTTCTTTGCTTTCCCTGCTCCTGCTGAGTGACACTAAACTGGGATAAAGAGGCAGGCCATGACTGCAAAGGTCTTCAGGAGCAGTCACCCCAGGTGGTAATGGGAGGAAGGCTATGAAGCTCACTGCGGTGGCAGGACAGTTGGTACTAGATGTAGAGCTCAGTGGACCCATGGAGCACATTGCCAGAGCACACTAAAGATGCTAAATATTTACATGGCTTCACCAGAAGGCTGAAGTTCATGAAAGAGAAATGTAATAAGAATTACTAAATACACTAAAGTGATACTTGTTTCAGAAGAATAGCTAGAGATAGGGAACATACATACTCAACAGAAGTATTTTATATGCTTGAGTTGCTTGTAGTCTTTCCTAGGCATATGCTTATGGCCACTGTTGGGACAAAACTGGGCGAGATGGACCTTCAGACTCACACATTTAAGGCCACTTGTGTTATCTTAAGGTGTATCTTACACAAAGTTTTAAAATAATCAGCAAAGTCAAGTGATACTGTCCACTTAGTATGCTGGTAAAAAAAAAATCAAAAACCAAAACACAAGCCTCACACTTACATAGCTTTGTTTTCAAAACCTGAATCCTTGCAGTTCTTCCTGAAACTAAAATGTGCTGTGGTTGCTTTGCACCTTTTTAAAACCAGATTAATCAAAGACAGGAGAACTCTCTTAATGTCTAGTTTATGCAGAAATCCCAACAGCCATTCCCTGCCCAAATGCTACAGTAAAATAAGAGCAGCTTAGTCTTTGAGATAGTGGACAAGCATTCAGGAAATCGGGATTTAACTCCTCATTATGACACAAATGTCTTACGTCCTTCTGGCATTCATGTGGGTTTTATGCCAATTTACTCCAGTAGGAAAACTGTTGGTCCTTGGGAATTCTTTCCTCTTTAGAATCACACTTCCAGGCTGGCCTCTCCTTCTCTCAACAGCAACTGCCAAGTTCACAAAGCTCAACTTGGCTACAGCACTAGCTGTATCCCAACTGTGATGTGAAAACCTTAAGTGTGCTGTATTCCTGGTGCTGGGAAACCAGATCACTATAGTGATGTGATTACAGACACTGCCATAATTAATTTGGCTCAGCACTTTGTTAAGCAGGTACACTGAGGCTTGTTTAAATAAACACTGTCACTGCTGGGAGAAACTATCTACTGCACATCAAAGTTAAAATTGGCAGTACTGCAGATCAGCATAAATAATTATTTGTGCTTCAAAGAACATAACACAAGCGTGATAGCATTGGGTCACAGTAAAACATTAACACAAAGTAGATTTCATTTACAATTAGCAATTATACAGACACTGTCTATCCATTACTGCAACTGAGATTGGGAGAACATTATATCTAATGAAGTTTCAAAGACAGTAACTGTGAATAAAATTCCTTCCAGTAAGTTTCTTTAAATGAGCAAGTTGGCTTTCTTGCTGTTTGCTTTTAGTTTGCAACAAGAGAAAGAGCTTGTTAAACATGTCAGACAAGTCCTTATTGCTTACCACACCAAGAAGCAGAAAACCAATCCTTATCACACTAAAAAGCAGAAAAACAAGGAACCTACCCCAGTGTAGCTTGCACTGTTTTTCACAGGTTTTTTAAAATGCACTTATTGGACAGTACTTAAAGATTAGTCTATCGGCATGCTGTTTGAATTTGTTTCTCTTTGTCAATATTTTTTTAATATATGATTATGATCTCTCCATTCTTCTAATATAAGGGGCAATGTAATAGTTGGGGAATTCATAATTTAAATGCATTGAATCAGCACTTTGCTACTGACTGAGTTAATACTGTATGCTATTGAGAATGAGCTGTTAGCATCCTTCCTGAAAAGGGCAGTTCAGTTCTCTAGAACAGATGACATTCATTTACTGATCTGATTAGGATTACAATGGAAAACTCTTACTCAGCACATCTCTCCTAGGAGAATGAGTGTGTGTGCATGTGTGAGGGGTTTTTGATATTATATAAATACACAAAAATAAGAAGATCTTTTCTGCACAACACAGGACAACGTAAACATGACAGTTTTCAATTACCTAACCTTCTGATAAGATTTCTGCACAGGATTTTTAAAGAGCTTATACAATTGACTCTACAAAGCAACCTGTTACTTCTCTCCTAAGGGCCAGATGTTTATTTCAGTAATCTCTTCAGTTGTAGGCTTCCAGAAACAAAGGCTTTAATAAAAGGGAGCAGATGTCAGCTACAGCTGTATTGTTTGGACAGTACACGACAAACTCAGGCTGATGTGATGTTTGACATTCATTCAGCAACCGTGACAGGGTACACAGACATCAACTATCTAAGAACCGATATCCCTCACCTCTAAGACAGGGAGTCCAAGTGCAGAAGGGCTTCCCCCAGCTAAGCACTGAAGACCTCAAACTGGCATAGTGCCCACCTGGGGCAGGGGAATATTCAGGGGAGTCAGTGGCAGAATCAGTATGTACTATGGATGATAACAGGTGCCACGTCCCCCTTCTGTACACATTCCAGCTCATCATGTTATTTTACAAATTGTTTGGATAAGAATATTATCAAACCAGACCACAACAGGAATTTGAAAAGAGGGAGGGATGGAAATGTCAGGGAGTTAACTATGGTAGTCATCCTTTTACAGGAGGTCATGGCTAAAAGACATAAATTGACCATGCTGCACAGAAGCTCTGCATGCACATATTTTAACTTGGACACATTTTAAGGTAGCTGTAACTTTACAAGGGACATGACAACCACATGTTGGTTGGTTTTCCTCTTAGAACATTTTACTCATATCAATATTAGGTGATATCTCAGAGCGCTAAATGAAATATGGATTTTCCCCTTCCATTTGTTTATTTTAGGAATTGGACACTGGTAGAATCACCTTTCAACATTTCCTTTGTTTTCTGTGGTTCCTTCAAAGAACAGAAATGGAAAACTAGTAAAGAAAGCAAGCCACACTAATTGTAATGGCATTGCAATGTATTAACACCATTTTTACTTATAAATTGATTATAATTTCGCTGTATCTTCAAAGTGTTTCTTAGAAGATAATTATGTTAGCATGATTACAAGTGGAACAGTGGTGCACTGAATCACTTATTTCATCCTGGTTGTTCTCTGACAACAACCATGGCCTTCTCTAGATATTGTTCCAATATACAGCTACATCCATATTCTGTGTAATATTATGTGCCCTCAAAGTATTACTGCTACTTAGTAAACTTTCTTATCCTTTCCTCATATATCCCATATACCATGTATCCTGTATTTTAGTAGAACTGGCCCTTTATAAAAGACTTCAACCAAACTAGTCATGACACCTTCAAGAATAAACCCCTTTTATTCAAGAAAGTATGGCACAATAGGAAGTTTCCATTCCACGCAAAGGAGAATTAGGATCCCAAACAAAGTTGTTAGTAATTATGTCCACTTACTGATTATCCATTTTCTCCTACAAACTGTAAAGGTGACAATTCTAATTTTATACTGGTCACCTTTTTAAGTTTCTTAAAATACATAAACACCTATATTATTATATTTAGGAAACAGAGAGTCTGCAAACAGAGTAAGGTGTCTCTAGAGATGTATCAAATCTTTGACAGCTATCATCTTTATATGGTGGGATGGTTTACAAAATACCTGCTACTTCACTTTGAAACAGCTACTCATGAAGTTTAGAATGCAGAGAGGAAAGAGTCCAAATAAAAACTGCGGTGCTCAACAGGAATGTACTCTCTCCACTACAGAGTGAACAGCAGCACCACAATACATTACTGATATAGACTCATAGAACCATAGAATGCTTTGGGATGGAAGAGACCTTAAAGATCATCTAGTTCCAACCCCCTGCCATGGGCAGGGACATCTTCCACTAGACCAGGTTGCTCAAAGCCCCATCCAACCTGGCCTTGAACACTGC
>JANHGO010000042.1:96107027-96174618 GCA_024606505.1 Aquila spilogaster
TTGCTGGCACTGGCATCAAACTGGTAGGAGTGGGATGGATTGAGGTTCCCCCCTGCCAGCAACTTCAGTTTAAAGCCGTCTTCACCAGCTTGGCAAGCCTATGATATATCAGTTCTAACTATTCTGAGAAGGATAAAATTCTTGGATTATTTTATTTTTATTGAGTAGCTGAGCTTCTATTTTTTAAGCCCTAACACTTGGCAGGCTGGCTACTCTACATTTTGCCTATGGTACCACACTCCCCTTTATTAAGTGCATATCACACAGAACTAAAGCTCTTTACCTCAGGACACAGAAAAGCAGTGGAGAAGTGAACAGCTAAAGCATAGGCACAGCCTGTAAGTTATAACCATACAGACCTTGTGAATGGTCTGAACGGTGTCTTGCTAACATGAAGAAGACACATGGACAGGGGATGCCTTCCAACACCAGCTCTGCCTTCTATATTCCTTGCTTGAGAAAAGGGCTTAATCAGGAAGATCAACAGTGCTGTGTCACTGGCCTCATATTACTCACATTCAGCCTAGTCTGCGGATGCCTGTGAGCCACAAACTACTCCAATACAACTGCAAAAGGTAATTAAGAACGATTTCAAACCAAGGGCTTAAACTGGCCATACAGGAAACTCTACCTCTAATGGGAAAAATAATTAATCAAGAAAGTTTCAGCATCATCAGTCATTAACAGCTGTTACATGATCTCTGAGCAATTCATACTAACTTTTACCTAGCAAGATTATCCCTCTTCTAAAGACAGACCAAGACCACCAAGATGCTAAGTGAGTCGGGTAAGACATCTCCAAGGGTGAAGGGAACTGAATGTAGACTTGCTGAATACCAAATTAGCCTCACAACTGCCCTAGCTCCTGAAGTAAACATACCACAGCAGGCGTGCTAAGGTGAATTCTGCCACGTTGACTGAGGATCTAGAGAGACAGAGTTCAAGCTCTCTGTATCTGTAGGCACAAGAATAATGACAAACTCCCCAATGACAGGCTAGGGCAGAAACTCTGATGTGCCTCTAGCCAGTCTTCTTAAATCCTTTCTTTCTTCTTTCTCTTATCAGTGAGTAGTTACTGATTTGTCATTTGACACATATAAAAAAGGAAGAAAAGCAAATGTGTATGAATCTTTCCAGGATCTTTAAAAACAACAGAAGAGACTGATACTTAACAGTGCAAAGAAATCAGTGCCACAGTAATTGCCTGTGCACTGAATAGTTTCTCAAGAACACTGCATCTCTTTCAACAGCCTATTTTATTTCTTTCTTGTCTATAGGCCTTCACTGTTTTGATGGAGTTGATAGCCATATATTACATTTCAGGGAAGGACAATAAATATCACATATCTCTGTCTCTACTGCTGCCCACTAGGCACTCTATCAGAACTTACCCTAACACTCTAAACCATATGAGCAGGTCCAAGAAAAAAAAAACAGGGGAAAAAAAAAGTCAGCCTGCTTTGTAAATATTTTCCCTTCAGCTCAAACTCCCACCTGGAAACAGATTTCTTTTTAATTTTGATTGGACTACATTTCAGGCGATCTCACATCAGTGGCATATTTCTGCATATAAAACTGCTACTGTTTCAAAGTGCTAACTTGCAGCTTTGTAAGGTTAAAATAAGAGAGCAGTTTCACTAGGAAGTGGAGATTTCCAATCTTCTGAAAAATCCAGGAGTCACTTCTAGTCTAAGAAGTGTTGTGTATTCAGTTGTGGAGATTTCAAAGAAAGCAGATGAGGGAGGTGTGAGGCACAGGCCTAATTTCAGACATCACTTTTCCAGCATTTCTTGCTTTCTGCTTTAAGAACTCCCGTGTCCAGTGTTCTGGCTATTGCAGATCCTGTTTGGATGCATGTACCCATGGCTCCTCACCTACCATGTGAAGAAGCTAGAGCCCCAGCTGGGGGCTGCAAATTCCACTCCAGAAGCCACATGCCCAAAAGTCAGGCATTTCAGTGCATTAGGCATTATGCTATACTACCTTTGTGAATCTGGCCCTAATGCACCAATCTGCAGTGATCTCTCCATCTGCCTGGACTTTCCATGGTCTGTGTAAAAAAGGTAATAGTAAGTAAGGATAAGTAATTATTTGTTCATTCTTTTAAATAGTGTTTTTAACCTGCAGGATACTTAATAGTTAGTACTATGTTGGATCCTACCAGCAGTACTTAAGAAAAATCTGAATAACTCACATGCAAAATCACCAATCTGGCTGTGTAAATAAATTTACAGTGGGAGGTAGAGCATTTAGAAATGTTTCTGTAACCTTGAAAGCGAAGGATTTAGTTAGTGAAAACTTAGAAAATTAACTACAATCTTCATGTTTTTACTGTGTCCAGCTGGGATGGAGTTAACTTTCTTCACAGCAACCCCTATGGTACTATGTTTTGGATATGTGACTAAAACAGCTTTGATAACACACGAATGTTTCGGCTATTGCCAAGCAGTGCTTGCACAGCATCAAGGCCGCCTCTGGTTTTCACTCTGCTCCCCCCTGCCACCCCCAGAGAGTAGGCTGGGAGTGGGCAAGAGGTTGGGAGGAGACACAGCTGGGACAGCTGACCCCAACTGGCCAAAGGGATGTGCCATACCATATAAATTAATGCTGATAAAAAAATGGGGAGCGTTTGTCTTCCCAGGTAGCCACTGCTTGGAGACTGGCTGGGCACTGGTCTGCTTTTAGGAGATGGTGAGTGATTGCATTTGCCTCAAGTGGGATTCTTCCCTTTCCTTCACTTATTAAACTGTCTTTATCTCAACTCATGAGTTTTCCTGCTTTTGCTCTTCCTATTTTCTCCACCATCCTGCTAGGGGAGTAGGGGGAAGCAAGCAACTGTGTGGTTGCTGGCTGGGGTCAACCCACAACAGTCCTTTTTGGCTCCTCAACAGGGACTCAAAAAGGTTCAAGATAATGACAGATTTGATATGGGTGTGCTAGACTGAATTTACAGCTGTTACACCTGTTTAGCTGTTACTTTGCAGGCTGTTACTTCATGTTGCTGGTCACGATGTTGACTCACTTGTTCTTGATGCTGATTTGTTTCTTCCTTCAGTTGCTCTGTTGCTTGCTCGTCTTCTTCCTGTACATCAAACTCAAGAGCTTGTTAATGGCTGTTTTCAGCTTTTGCTGTTTGCCATGTTGTTTATCACTTTCTTCTGCTCTGCCTGGGAGAGCCATGATATAAGTATTGGCCTTGAGCCTAATCTCATATTTGGCCCCTGCACTGCTCCCATCCAAGTACTCTGGGAACCATCTCGTGGAGACAATTAGCAATCACACCTTTCTCCTCTTCTCCTCCAGGAACTACTTTGTGGACAAAATGAAGAATGGCATCTTCCTCTTCTCCTCCAGCACAGAGGTTTCCACCCTTGTTGCAATGGCCCTTCAGTTTCTTTAACATCCCAATGTAACCACAGGTTGTATTGGAGTGTGCGGTGACACTGATTTTGGCTTTTCATATGGTTAACCAACCAGCTGGGAATGTCACACAGGAATGTGCCCTGAGGCAACCAATTCCCAGCTGGCAAGGTGTATGGGAGAATTTGGGTAGGTGCCTAGAGCAGTTTTCACCTCCAGTGGTTTGGGACTTCACTCCTGAACAGATGTGAAATCCTGTTGAATTGGCAGGCCACTTGAAGGAAGGATGCCTTGCATATACCGTAAAGACACAAGTTTCAGCACTGTGTTGGGGCCTCTGCTCAAAGGAATGAGAGGGTCTCTGGATCTGAGGACACATAAACAGACACTGTGAGGGTCTTTGGATCTGAGGACACACAAACAGACACTGTGCATAAATCAGAAATCCAACCCTCATCTACAACACTTCTTCCTGCAGTCAGGAAGAAACAATGGAAGCATAGGTCAACCCAGTTAGTAAAGGAGACAGAACCTCCTCCTGAGAGAAAGCAGGAAGAAGAGATCATGGACTGGCCAGAAGGCAGACATTTTGAAGCATCACCCAAGGAGGTGACTCATGCCAAAGAGGCCCCACTGTATAATAAACTACCAGAAAATGAAAAACAATATGCTCTGTTTACTGATGGGTCCTGTTCTATTGTGGGAAAACATCTGAAGTGGAAAGCTGCTGTGTGGAGTCCCACAAGACAAGTCACAGAAACTATCACAGGCAAAGGCAAATCGAGTCAGTTTGCGGAAGTGAAAGCCTAGACATTGCTGAAAAAGAAAAGTGGCCAGTACTCTATCTCTACACTGACTCATGGATGGCAGCAAATGCCCTGTGGGGGTGGCTACAGCAATAGAAGCTGACCAACTGGCAGCACAGAGGTAAGCCCATCTGGGCTGCTGCATTGTGCCAAGACATTGCTGCCCAGGTAGAGAACCTTGTTGTCAAAGTACATTACGTAGATACTCACATGCCCAAGAGCCATGCCACCGAAGAACATGGAAACAAGGATTTAGGCAGACCAGGCTGTCAGAACTGAAATGGCTAAGGTGGACCCGGACTGGGAATGTAAGGGCGAGCTATTCATAGCTCAGTGGGCCCATGACACATCAGGGCACCTAGGAAGAGATGCAATGTATAGATGGGCTCGTGATCGAGGGGTGGACCTGACCACTGAAGCCATTGAACAGCTTATCCATGAATGCGAAATATGCACCATGATCAAACAAGTCAAGTGGGTGAAGTCTCTCTGCTGTGGAGAACAGTGGCTGGGAAAGACAGTGTGGGTTACTCCTCCCTCAGGAAAAGGTAAACCCGTTCATGGGGTTCCTTTTGCTCAAGGGCCAGGGTGCACTTGGTGGGTAACGCAGGAGAATGGGGAAGCCCAGTGTGTACCTCAAGGAGATTTAACCTTGGGGGAAAATAATCCATGGTTTGAGTTGTATGTCATAGCTGTTTGTCAAAGTACTACAGCAAGAGTCACTAAAACTGAGAATGAACCTTGTAAGGAACCGGGCAAGACACAACTGGTTTCAATGCCCAACAACCCAACCCAACACACCAGCTCCTATTAAGGCTCTACTTGTCCTTTTTTTTTTTTTTTATCTTTTCCAAATTATCTCCACTTTACTTTTCTTCACGCAAAGTGCACGAGTTCCCTCTTGGAACATGCACTAGGTGCTAACATTTCCTTACTCTTACATAGCACTAACTAGAGCAAGATAACTGTAGTAATTTCAGATTTACACTACTGTAAATTAGAAGAGCAGGTTCATGTGTCTGGTTTGTCTGAAAAGTAGACTCTCTTCTCACACACTTACAATGTTATAGCAATGTCACTAAGATGAAACAACAGATTGTAAAGTCATAAAAATATGTACATTATCATAGTGTCAGTGCTATGACACAGCACTGGATTATCAGTAAAATGATTTGTGTTCTTGTGTGCTCACAGCTCTTATCTTGTTCGCAGGAAATAAAAATGGTTCTTGCTGAGTACTTTATTTCAAAACCCATTAGCAGAACTTGTTACTGAAAAATTGGGGAGTGCATCTCAGAAGACTGAGAAAAGGAGAAGATAGATTGATGATTATGTTTGTGATTATATTGACTCAGAAAAATTTCAAGGTCTTGCTCACACTTCAAAACATGGAGTTTGTCTGTTGGTACCAGAAGGACCCCTCCCCCCGTGGTACAAGAGATTTTGTGAACCAGTAAGCACTGGTTATCTTTTTGTACCTTTCTCCCCTCTTAAACCAGCTAGCCCATGTTCAATTGGCTGACACCAATCTATTTTGGGTACTTACTGAAAACACTGAAGACAAACTTCCTTTATATTACAGTTACATTCTGAAAAGTTATTATTTCAAATGGTAATGTCCTAGCTAGAAGAATCTATTCTGAGGTAATACCCTTGTGTGCATTGCTGAGTTTTTCTACTAAAGAGAAAATGGGGAGAAAAAAAGGACAAACTATTAATGCTTTTACTCACACAGAAAAAACAGTATGGCTATGAACATGACATTGAGTCATGGCTTGTATACCATATGCTTCTGAACCTCTGTTGAAATAACATGAACAAAATAAAAAGTGTACCTATTTTACTTTCCCTTGTCTAGCCCTCATACTTTTAGAGGAACAGCAACGGATCTGATCAGTTTGTATTGTAAGTAAGTTAAGTCTGTATTGTCAGTAACAATGTATAAGCCACAATAAGTACATAGGCAATTTCCTGGTGAGACTGTAGAACTGGCAGGCAAAAAAACAGAGAGTGTTTGTTAATAGAGCAAATTAGATTACAGATTGCCTGGACACAAATCAGGAATGATAAGCTACAATTTTGACTAACTCAACTAACAGAAAACTCAGTGGGTATTTTGTCAGTGTGAGTTATTTAATAGTGATATTTTTTTAGTTATTTATGTCAACATAAACATATGAAAACACTCACTGTGGAAATGACAAAGAGAGACAAGATGTGCCATGTCTGCTGACTTCATCTAATTGTGATATTTTAACCCCCTTTCCAGCACTGACCTCCTTTGCCTCCTGCCTAATGTTTTCCCTCCACTCTATTACCTAAGAACTTCATTAACTAATGCAGCAGGCTAACTGATGAATGTTGGAGATCCTGCACATACTTCTTCCTTCATCCTAGAAAATACAGTTTCTTTCAAAGCGTGTTTGCTCTTTAAAGATGTTCATGCAGACAGTGAGGTCTAGTAATAGGATTAACTCTGCTCAACCAAAACAGCTATCAGCTGAGCAGACAGATTAACGAGATCATCTCACATGTTGCATGACATCTTCTTCCTTGCTAATTCCAAACAGCAATTTCTAAGACTAGATTAAAACATGCTATAAAGACAAGCTGAAAGGGTAAGAAACAACAGCTTAAAACATTGTATTTCCCAGGCAAACTAAATTCACACAGAACAATGTAAATGTTGTTATTTGTAAGAGAGGGGCTGCTCTGTAAGTGAGGGTCAAAATCCCTTCCATGTCCCAGATACATTTATTTAACTGACATTTCTTACCTGGAAGTAGGAAGATATGAGTCACACTGCTGAGGTAAACAAGTAAGACCAATACAAAGCATATGGGAGGGATGTTAAATACCTCACTTCAAGAAGCCCGTTAGCTGCTGCATCATACCCAATCTGTTTGTTGCAGAGGATCCTAAATGACTTCTTATGCGCTTCCTACATTAAGCCAACATTTGAACTGCAGTTGACAGGTTCTCAGCAGATCTAAATGATCCATCAGCCAGAAGCAGCTTCGTTACAGCACTACTGAGTCTGGCAGGGACTGAGTTAGAACCAGTTTGTATGTATCTTCACTGTATTGCAGTCAGAAACCGACACAATACCCACATTTACTCTGGTCCAGCTATTATAACCACAGAGACCCTCTTCCCCATTTCATTCTCCTACTGAATTCACAGGCAAGCCTTACCCAATCACTTCCTGATGCAGCCATGGTGGCACATCAAACCTCCCTTTCTCCCACCAGCTAGTCTAACAGGTACCTCAAACCTGCCTCCTAAAGGATGTACAAGTCACTCAGCTGAAGTATGAAAAGATGCAGCAAGGCAAAGAGGGCCCATCTGTGGTCTTTTTACAACATTTTGTTCAAAGGTGAGTAAAAGTTCTGGGAAGATTCTCCCAGACTACAACAGTGCCCAAGACTCAGAGCTGCACCATACCATGCTGTCTAAGCAAGAGAGTAAAACATTCATATGGTGCCATTCTTAACATACCAAAGGCTACCGCTTCAGCTTGCAGTAGTGGATGGAGAAGTTATTGCAGCTTACACCATCAGAGAAACCAGCCCACCCATCAATCTGTTGTCAGATTCACACGCTCTCATGCTTAGCAGTCTTTCAGCAGAGGAGGACAAATCTCAAGCTGCTTTGCTTTAGGGAAAAATACAACTATTCTACAATTCAAACAGAAAATAGTTTTCACTTATCCTAGAGATTCTGATTGCATAAAGGCTCTCTGAGCATAAATGAAATTTACACTATGACACCAGCAGAGAAGGGGCTTAATTACAATGACAATATAACTCAATCTAGCCAATATTCTCATTTACTGTGCCAAACATTTCCTTCTGAATTTGTATGCTTCGACTAGACCCAAGTAGCAAGAAAAACATAAATTCCCAGCTTATAGTGGTCTCACAAGGGACTTTACCATCAACAGGTTGTACATGAAGCATGTGATGTTACAAATTCTTACATTTGTGGAGGGAATCCACTAGCTGAAGACAACTTTAGGATTTACAGATGAACAATATAAATTTTCACTGTATGATCATTACCTGATGCTATCGCCCCAAACTGTCACCATTAATTCAGACACTACTAGAGAAAGCTCAACAGCAAGTCCCAGCTTTTTAAATGGCCAATAGGGTATACTAATATACTGTCTGTTGACAAACATAACAGCTACTTACTCCACAGTACCGATCATCACTGAATATCTGTGGTGGCAGTGGATTGCCTTGTGCGGGCTGCCTATCCTCAGGAATATTTTTATACATCCATTGTCTTTTCTCCTCTGACATTGTGATATCCACTTCTTCAAACTCTATGCGATTGGCTTCCAGAAACCTCACCACATCTTGTTGCCTCTTCTTTATCTAGATGAAAGAAAGAAAAAAAACCCAATACTCAGAGCAAGTCCACCATAACCCAGACATGCTTACAAACCTGAGAACATTCCTCCTCTCCGGTCCCACTTTCATGGGATGGGAAGTCACAGAGTCAGGAAGACTTCAGTTTTAAGTTCATAAAAGTTAAACACTGCTGTTTCTTTACAAGTTGGCAAAGGTTATACTTCTTCACCTCATTTCTAGAAGGCTGGCTCTTTAGTTAACTGTGGGAATTTCAGCCTTTACCCTCTAAAGATGCTTTAAAAAAAAAAAATCTGTACAGGACCCTTCAGAAGTAGGAGTTAAAAGAGGCAGCTGGTTTTCAAAGTCATTAGGGGCTACATTTTTTAAGTCTAGAGGCACCTAGAAATGCAAGGTAAGCAACTTGGCAAGTCCCAAAAGAATCTACTCCTGTTCATTGAGATAAACATGTCAGTACATCTGAAAAAAAACACCCCGGCTACACACATTTTTGTTTTCCTACACACCTACACATCTTTTAAAATGCAGCTTGACAGTTCCCTGAGCAAGGCTTGTTGAATCTTTAATTAAGAGCGTCTGTCTGCATAATACACATCCCTAAAAATAAGCATGATCTCATCTCTGGAAAATTAAATTCATTGCAAAAAAAAATGCATGAGGTTTGTAATAAATGTATGGGGTTTCTGCCCCCAAAGAGATTATCATCCTTATATAAAAGCCTAACAGAGGCAGAACACTGGCAGTTTTTAGCTCATTGTAACTAACTAAGATCAACCCTTAACAGCTAGCTGGGCTTCAAGCAGATACACTTAGGTGAAGACTACTTCTGCCTCAAATACGACTTTGTATCAAGACAACAACCTTCGAAATTAAAGTCTGTAGGGCCAAGGAAGGGTACCTGGGCTCATTCAGCTAGGTCTGCTCTGCATTCTCTTCAGTTTATGCTGTACTTTTTGCATCTACTTAATGAAATTAATTCTTTCAGAACGGAACTATAAATTATATGCTGTATTTTTTACAGCTATCATCAACAGTGTTATTTGAAGAAAAAAAAAAATACTGCTTTAATAATTTTACAGTATTCCTGGAGTGTCAGATCCATGCAGTTGCTGACTGGCATAAAGCCCAGGTGGATGAATCATGCCTGTGGGTATCATATGACCTAGATACTATTTGGAAATCAGAGGATTTTTAAAATGCATGTGCTAGTTGTTCTTGTCACACAACCCAGTCTGTCTATCTAAACGCACCACAAAAATAGATAACTCTTGGAGGTAATGCTGATGGAATAATTGTTTCCTTGAAATAAGAGGATAGCCATCCCAAGAAACCGCAAAGACAAAGCTCTTAAATGATTACTGTCTTTCTTAAGAAGTGGGCTGCATAGTAAGTTTGTGTCTCAGTGTCTTATTCTTTTTCCTTTTCTTACATAAACTGGTGGAGTTTTTTAGGCATATGTGAAAGGATCACTTTTCATACAGAAGGCAGCTCCTAAAATTGTGTGCCAATAATGCATTATCAACAGCAGCAAAATTACCACATCATCATCACTGCTGGTACTGAAGACAACACGCCTTTTACTATCTCCCTAAAAATTGCAAAGACAAATTCTGTAGTCAATGTAGAAGTGAGAGATGAAAATATTTTCCTCTGTCTTTCACCAAAAAAAGCTGCAAGAGAGGCCCAAAAGAGACAGAGACTGAGATTTTCTTAACACAAATATTAAGAATTTGTTCAAACAGAAATGAGACGTCTGAAATGATATGTGGGAGAAGTCATTTCTTTGTAGTGGAGTACTACTAAAACCAACATGAATTCCCTCCAGCACTGGTCAGAGCAACTAGCAAACCACACAATGCCTGGGCCAGCCCTCTGGCCCTGAGGCCAAATGGCATCATCTAGCCAAGTGTCATGGTTTAACCCCAGTCAGCAACTAAGCACCGCTCACTTCCCCCCCACCCAGTGGGATGGGAAACAATCAGAAAAAAAAAGTAAAATTCGTGGGTTGAGATAAAGACAGTTTAATAGGACAGAAAGGAAGAAAATAATAATAATAATGACAATAATAATAATAAAAGAATTGGAATATACAAAACAAGTGATGCACAATGCAATTGCTCACCACTCGCTGACCGATGCCCAGTTAGCTCCCGAGCAGCGGTCCACCCCAGGCCAACTCCCCCCAGTTTATATATTGGGAGTGATGTCACATGGTATGGAATATCCCTTTCGCCAGTTGGGGTCAGCTGTCCTGGCTGTGTCCCCTCCCAACTCCTTGTGCCCCTCCAGCCTTCTTGCTGGCTGGGCATGAGAAGCTGAAAAATCCTTCACTTAGTCTAAACATTAGTTAGCAACAACTGAAAACATCAGTGTGTTATCAACATTATTCTCACACTAAATCCAAAACATAACACTATACCAGCTACTTGAAAGAAAATTAACTCTAGCCCAGCCAAAACCAGGACACCAAGTCTATTAAACCTGCAGCCTCTCAGAGTGGCTGCGTGTAAAACTGTACATTGGGAATGATCCCTGGCATGCTGTACCATCTAAATCATGGCCATGAACTGTTTGTGAGACTGTAAGTTAGCCTTGCCCAAAGCTGTCTCTGCTGGCAACCATTCTTCTAGCAGTTTCACAGTACCAGAGCGCTCCACTGCTCAGGCCCAGGCCACGTACCAGTACACATGTATCTACGTGTACCCATTTTCATCTGCCCTCTTCCAGTAGTCTGTACACTGGGCACAAGTTTAACTGCAACTTAGATTTAATCAGATCCCTAATATTTTACTGCTCACACCATGACAGTTCTCCCACAAACCCACATTTCCTAATCTCTCCTTTTTATTTTTATAAAACTAATTAAGATGTTGAAGTGAAATAAATTGTGGGGTGTTTTTTTTAGCCAGAAGCCTTGCAATTCTCCACAACATGTGCATGAGTTATCAGCTGTGGATGTGCCAGCTGCATCAATTTAAACAAAATGCCCTGAAATTTTTTAGTCAAAAAAGTAGCATCTTCTCCTCCCCTAAGTGATTTGATTCAAGCCTGTAAACTGAAACAAAAGCATTAGTTACATTTAAAAGCCTATTAAATTATGCCTTATTGTTCAAGATGGATGCTCAGAGCATCTGCCACAACAGAAGCCAGCTGATTATTCCCCAAGAAAACCACAGGACCTTTGTCTTCCTCTACAACTGGATCTGTGTCGCAGGAGTGCGTCAGCCTCACAATCCTGCCTGCAGCTCTCATCTGTGGTTACTCTGAGCTCTAAAAACTTCCAGCGTTCGACCACACAAAAACACTGAGCAAAGACAACATGGCACAAAGAGCAGTGTCAGTTCTCCCTTCCTCACTAGTCTATGCAGAGGATCTGAGCTCCTTTCAAGAGCTCAGTGGAGAAAAACACATCCTCATTTGACAAACCACAGAGGTGGATACTTTAGTCCTCTTTGTGAAACTCAGTGTTGTACCTTGCTGCTTCCAAAGTTTCCAGAGTGTGATGCAACTGAAAGGAACCTGAAAAGAGTATTCATATAATCAGAGATACCACATTCAGAAAAACTTTATTCATGGCTATTCATACACCCCTTTGGGAAAGCATCTATATTCTTACAGGATAGACTGCTTTATCATCAAAATATTTTGGTTTTCATGTTTCAGCACGCCAGAAGACACTGCCAGATACACCATCAAAATATATATCCATTGTGAAGTTTCAGAGGAAAATCTTTACATAATACGATCCTAATCTATCTTTAATGCGGTGAAGAAAACTCTGATAGAGCTAAGAGTCTACTATTATAATTTGATGTTTGTCTCCCATATTTTTAGCAGGGTGATTGTTTTCTGAACATCATTTCTCTAGGTTTGGTTTTACTGTTAATCTACATTTCCATTCTCAAAAGTAAGACAGGAGAAAATCCCCAGAGGCATCTTCATTTTATCCTGGTATTTAGAGCTGGTCTCCTTATTAGAATTAAAAAGCAGCAAAAATAGGACATCCATTTTGATATACAAAACCGCTAAAATGAGCTAATCACTTATTCAGTAGCCCAATTTATAAACAAAGTCTATCGTAGCTAAAGTATCCTGTCTTTCTGCCCTAGTTTTTGTTTCTTTATACTGATTTGCAACAGGTAACAGGAGGATACACTTTCAGACTGCTTTGGAGACATACTTCAAAGACATACTCAGGCCTGGCCAGGTGGGACCACTAGGATTATCTGTTTTGACCTTCAGCATCCCTGAATTAATTCCTCTTAGGAGTAAAGAGTTTCTTTGGATTTCTTTCCCCCTAAGCTCCGTTCCTGAACTGATAACAACAGAGAATCTGCTAGTCTTCGTAAATTCTTCCCGTAGTTAATTAACTGCCTTCACTTAAAATATTTGCTTGCTTCTGTTCAGAATTCGCCTCACATCCAGCTTTCAGCCACTTTACTTTTTATATCTTTGGCCAGACCGAAAACTCTTCTGTTACAAGATTTCTGTTTCCCACACAACTAATATGGGGGAGAAACAGATCTCCCAACTAACCTGAACAGTGATCTCTGGTAACAAGAGAAATCCTACTGCTCGTTTTAACAGCAGAATGACAAAATGAGGATGTTACCATCATAAATCATGTCCAGACTGGAGCAGAAGTTTAGCAAAATCAGATCACGTTCTCCATTCAAAATTCCCTGGAAGCTTCTCATCACTTCCAACAGGTCACAATTTCCCTCTTTTTTCCCTCTCTATGCTTCCTGAACCTGTTTTCAGAAGATATTAGAAAGGCTTGCCTACTGACAGCTGCTGAACCAGAGGAGCATATCAGGTAGTCTCTCCATTACTAAATGGCAGCAGCATTTCATTATTCTACACTATTTTAACCAAGATATTCAATACACTGCAAAAATATCAGTAGCCCAGGATTTATCTAACCCAGATAGGATAAATGAATATTACTTCTACTATACTATAGGCAAGATGACTCAAGTAGCAGTATTAATAGGAACTGTGAAATAGTCATGATTAAAGAGAACTTCTCTGCCTTATCTCATTAGCCCAGTTAATATAAATGGGACAAAGCAGACACATTCTCAGTTTCAAATGTCTTCACGGTGTCAGCAGGCATGTTGCTGACTGTCCGGTGCGCACAAAGTGGATGCAGGAGGTTGGTCTTCTGCTCTGGACTCTAACCCCCACCTTCTGGATTTAAGGCATTCCCTGGGCTACAGTCCTCCTGCCTGCAAGTGGAGGGAATGACAACAGGTACCATTGAGTGCATTGGCTGGTAAGTGAGACGTATAGCACTGACTGTCCTACAGCCTCTTCATCCTGGAACTGAAGGGACCGGAAGCCTAACCTGAACTGTCCGCTCATTCCAGACAGATCCCAAGAACAAATAGCCTGCTTTCTAACACAAAATCCCACCCCCAAAAATATTCAGACCACACATGCTGAGAACAAGGCTTTATGATGAGTATCTTCTAAGCTGGCTTGTCAGACCACAAACACATTTTAGAAGTCTGAGATTTAAAAAAACAAAATAGAATGAATGTCTAAGTCCAGGTCAAAGACTTGTTTCACAGACTGGCATCTGTCTATCTAGACCTGTGCCTCTAAAGATGGAGATGGTCCTGCTGGTTCCCTTCCTTCTCTTTCAACCTGATTACTCTTTCCCGATGCCTGCCCTTACTCCAGAACTGCAGCAGTCATGTTATCTGCTCATTGACTCAGCTGAAAACTGAATGTATTGCATTTGGCAGGGACACCTTGAGGGTGCAGTTCGATGATACAGCTAAGCAGAACTCACCGTTGGCTGTCACTGAGATGACACAATGTTCCTCCCTCCTGCCAAGCAGCTCCTGCAGCTTTCCTTGCACAAGCATAATGCAGGAATCAGGGGAACAAGGGAAGGAGCATCAATAATGTCAGCACCACAGTCTCATTGGTTTGTATCAGTAGCACAACCGCACCCTAAGAAAATGGCTCAGCAAAGCTGAAGCATGACCAGCTACAGGTATTTGAAATATGAACTGCATAAACAGCATTTGTGTTACATAAACACGAGCTCCAGCTCACTCCCACAGCTGAAAACATCAAACAGGAGCCTCTGCCTTTACAAGTCACACAAACATAACCAAAGGGACTGTTGCAGTGTAAAATGCAGATGTAATGTAGTTACTGCAGAGGATTATTAAACTTTACTTCTCATACAGATGAGGCTTAACACATACTCCCAGATAATAAGGAGATACTATGCTCTAACAAAGAGATGCAAGCCCTAACCACATCAAATGAACAGAACTCTAAACAGTGTTAACTGCAAACCTACACGTACCTTCCTTAGAAAAGCAAGGAGGAGACAATACCTCTTACAAACACACTAAGCAACATCTGCATTCTTTTCTTCTGTTTCCACTGTGTTTCTGCTTTCATATGGAAGCAATGAAAAACAATCATCTCACACAACCACAAGGCTGACATGCAAATCCTTATGGTCCTGTTACAGTTGCAACCTGTAGCAACAGAAACTTTCTGCCAAATTTCTCTTTCTGTGCCTGGCTTAGGAAAGGAGAGCACAACCGATCCCTGGCAATTTTTATTGCAGAGATGGCAGTGCTGTGACAGATCTTTACAGAGGCTCATATGATTAATTCATTGTTCTTGGCACAGGAAAATACAATTCAGCTATGTACATAGGGAAAAAGGAGATGAGAAGCTGTGGTGAGGTGAAGGAGGGTAATAAAGAAGAAATTTAAAAAATAAAAATTTTAAAAATCAGCATTGCATAACTATTCCCAAAAGTAAAGTAAGCGGCTACCTGCCACAGCAAATATTGCATTACATGTGACAGAAGGAAAACACAGTCTCCTCAGAACAGACCTCCAAATAGCTAAAAACACCTTCAACACTTCATCCTCAAGAAAATGTTTCAATATCCTAAAAATTGACCACAGAACTTTTCAATCTGAAAAGAAATGGAACAGTCCCTAACAGTGGCCACACGCAGCCTGCACTGCCCTGGTCTCCTGCTAGCAGCAATCTTCCGCTTGCATACAGAGACATAATTAAGGACACACCATATGAAATACTGTATTGAACTGGGAGGGCAATCTGTTCAGCTTTATGCAAAATAAGTTTGCAGGTCCCTGGGAGCTGCTGAGAGACTGCTTAGCCAGGCAACCTGCACACCTTTAGCTCTGTGCAATATATGTATGGTATCTTTGAAAGAGTCCAGTATTTAAGAAATGCAAGTAAAATTTGAGCCAGGTTTGTTTTTTAGACTCCTAATCACAAGCAGTCAGCAAAGGAAAACATATTGTTTTCTTTTTCTGTAAAGCTACAGAAGACAGTAAACTGCTCCATGCCCAAAGCCTGCTAACCTCAGGTTTTCCTTGTCAATGTTGCACTACAGTAAAATGCATTTAAATCTATTTCTGTGTATGTGTGTCTATTACAAGCTGAAGGGAAAAGTTTCTTATTTAAGATAGTTTGTAAGAAACTTTGTTCTCTGTGCAAGTAACAAGGTAACACTCAAACGCAAAGGAGTCTTTAGCAAGTACAAATACATCTATCACTGCACAAAACAAGAGATGATGGGAGTTTTCTCAGGTGTTTACTTAGTATTATTTCAGTTAGCATGAAAAGAAAAGGAGAGACAGAAATGGAACAAACAGACAAATGGGAAAGACCAAGAACGGAAAAAGAGAAGGTTCTACAGAAATATCAGCTACAGGCAGTGTGCCATGCAGGGCGCCTCTGAGCTGTGTGCAGCTGAGAAATCCTCTAAAGTCACTCCCAAGTCTACTTCTTTTGATTTCTTCTGTATTTCAGGAAACAAGACTTGCCAATGATATACACAAATTAAGTACGTGAGTCTATCTTTTTCTTCTTGCAGTAGGAAAAATGTGTTCCTACAGTGTTGAAAATCCACTTCCATGTGAGTCTCTGATGGACTGGAGGAAAGCAGATGCTATGAGACCCAAATCTTGGCTCATTGCTTCCCATCAAAAGAATAAGAATGCCATTGAAGCTGGATCTATCTTCCAATTAATGATGTGAATTTGTATTCCGTTGCATCAATGTGAAACCAAAAAAAACGGCATCGCTTGTGGAAATAAAAAATGGCTAAAACACAATGAAACTTGAAGACTGCAACAGTAACTGAACCAGAACTTGGAAGTCCCACTGAGTGTACAGGCACGCAGCTCCAAATCAAAGAGACCTTGACAGACTAGCAGCCAGAGGACTCCATGCAGACTGAGAAATGGAGCGAGAGGACTCCCAGCCTAGCCTGGCAAGCAGCAGGTGACTGCCAGATTGAAGGTCAGGATGCACTGTTGGTTGTTCTAGTAGGGAAGCTTGCAAAACCTACTGCCAGTTTGGATTGTAACCTACAGCAAGAGCTCCATTCTGCGGAATTACACTATCCTGAAAACTTTTACATTCCTATTTGACAAAGTACATGCTTGAAATTATATTTGTGCTACAGATACAGGATCTTTCCTAGCCGTGGGTGTTTTCTTGTGAGGACACTGGGAAGGCATACTGGTTATTCTTCGGCTGGGCCTCTAGTTAAAACAGAGGGCAGATTACCAGAGCATGCTGGTAACCTGCTCTGTCTTTAAAAACAGCTCAGCCGACAACGTGCCAAGAAGTTTCAAAAATATCAGAATTATGTGTTAGGACTTTTCTTTTTTTTAAACAAGGTTTGGGATCCTGGTGGCTAGCACAAAAGACAAGAGAAACTTTGAGCAGCGTGCAAGATCTCAGGGATTCATAAAGCATACTCTCAGCTATCAAAAACTTCTCCTGACGGAACCAGCTTGCAGGACTAGAATAATTCCTTTCAAAAGACTAACAATTCAAACCCTAGCTGGCAGCTAACTTCTTTCAATAGATAGATGTTTTTGTTTGTAATTTACCATATGTTTCAGTAATTCAAGAGAGTGGTTAAAAAGAAAGTGTTATTTTCATGCATTTTTTCAACAGAAACCTCTCAAAGATGCCAGAGAATAATTTAAATCTCCTGTTTAGCATTCTACATTTAACTCCTCCTTGTACTATTCTCTTTTGTCAAAGTGGCATATTTATAGCAAGTATTTTGCATCATGAAAGAAACCCTTTCAACAAGCAACATCTATCTTCTTTTTCAAAATGTATACTACACATAAATACAAGTATGATAACAGCAACCCTTATTAATTCAGCTCCTCTTTACTACCTCCTAATTAAATGCAAGTTGTTCTCTGATCTCCGTGCTATATTACGTTTATTTCTTTTGATTTCTCTAAGTTATTTGATTCTGAAGAATATCCTTTGCTTCCCAGTAAAGTCCCAGTTCAACAAGGTCATTGAGAACTGTCAAGTTCTGAACTATTGGAAACTCAGTACTCAGTCCTGCAGAGATGAGCAGAAAGTTGATCTTTGAATCTCACAGTTCCTCCTGCAGAGTTAGGAGAGCAGGGAATAGTTTGGTGTCTTGCACATGGAAGTCCAATACTGCTATAGCTGAAAATCTGCAGGGGTTTAGAGATATCACTCTGTTAACGTGAATCAAGCTTGCTTGGTAGAGTTATGATTTTGTAGAGGGAAGAAAAACATGGTAACTATGTTTTGTTTCTTTATTTTCTTAGAATGTGTTAAATATTTCGTAATTGTTTAAAGTTCACTGAAATAGCACTGAAGAGAGCAGTTTTATAAGCAGGTTTTGGAAAGTAAGCAAACGCTGTAATATTTGTAGGAGTCAGCAGTATGCCCTGGCAGCCAAGAGGGCAAACCGCATCCTGGGGTGCATCAAACACAGTATAACCAGCCGGTCAAAAGAGGGGATTATCCCCCTGTATTCAGCGTTACTGCGGCCTCACCTCGGGTACTGTGTGCAGTTCTGGGCCCCACAATTTACGAAGGATATTCAGGTCCTTGAACGCGTCCAGAGGAGGGCAACAAAGCTGGTGAAAGGGCTGGAAGGAATGTCCTGTGAGGAGTGGCTGAGGACTTTGGGCTTGTCTAGTTTGGAGAAAAGGAGGCTGAGGGGCGACCTCATTGCTCTGTACAGCTTCCTGAGGAGGGGACATGGAGAGGGAGGTGCTGAGCTCTTCTCCCTGGGATCCAGTGATAACATGCGCGACAGCTGTGTCAGAGGAGGTTCACACCTGACATTAGGAAGCATTTCTTCACAGGGTGGTCAAACACTGGAACCGGCTTCCTAGAGAGGTGGTCAATGCCACAAGCCTGTCAGTGTTAAGAGGCATTTGGACAATGCCCTTAATAACATGCTTTAACTGTTGGTCAGCCCTGAAGTGGTCAGGCAGTTGGACTAGATGATCGTTGTAGGTCCCTTCCAACGAAATATTCTATTCTATTCTATTCTAAATTCTGCAAAGAAAAATAAAAGTTTAAAAACAAAAAATGCCCCTAAGAAGAAATTCACACACATTTCCTATTATTTAACATGTTTATCACCTAAACTTTCAAGATGAAAACACACAATTCTCTTTTTTTTTGTGACATGGCGAGTCAGCAGAGCATTGAAAGTATTGTGAACTAGTTCTATGCATTTATCAGTCACATTGTTTTGTCACAATGAATAAAGCATCCCCAGCTGTATCTTCTGTACTTACTGCAAATGAGATATAAAAGCAAATTTCTTGGCACTAAAAAAAATAGGTCATGTTTCTTCCTTCTCATTAGCTTTAAGCATCAAAACCCAGTGGCATAGGAATATTTATCTATTAGAATGGATAAAAACACCTAGCAGCCCATGAGAGGTAATAAGTAATTAGCCTTATTTCATCTGGGTGGGGTCTCAGTTCTGTTAGCTCAAGCTGTTAAGTCCCACTGGCCATCTCCTGCCTTACCCACGAGACTGCACTCTCTATATTTTGTCACTCAGGACCCACAGCCCAACACCCAATTACACCCAACTGTGGCTCCAGCTATTTCTGAAACCTGAGCTAGTTGATGAAGGATGTGGAGCCCTAAGATGCCACATGCAGCTGAGGTGCCTGACAGTATGGTAGAGTTTTTAAGAGACATTAAGGCAAGCTCCACAACTGCAGTACTGCCTAGCCCAGCAGTGGCATACTGGGTTTCATGGAGAACCCTGTTCCCACATAAACACAAGATGACATCCATATTTCTCCCACACAGCTACTAATCCCCCTCCATGAATTTGGGAGAATGGTAAGTCCCCTTGGACACTTGGAAAAAACACTAGCCTTTCCTTAAGAAGGACTATGCTGGCATTTATTTGTTTTCTTATCCTGAAGGATCAGAGATATCATGATTCCAAAATGCCCCAAAGAATTTGAAAAACAAGTTTATGAAATAAAGCTGTCAATACTTTCACTATTTTCTCCTGACAGCTACTATCCACACAGCACAGATGTGTCATTCTGCCAACCACAGATATACACACCCTTGATAATGCACTTTAAAGTAACAGCAGTGCAAGTCATTCAGAATTTGTTGTGTTAAGTTTTTACAGATATTTACAGGTTTTCCCAGCAGTACATGAAACAGCAACAGAAAAATGCATTTGTGGCTCTAGACAAATGTCATATTTCAGATAAAATTGGACTATATTACTGCAAAGTTCTATCAGTATGTTTTTGTAAGGCAAGGATGATGGATTTTGTTCATACCATTCTCTAAACCAGGGCTGACTGCCACTGCTATTACTCAGATCAATAACAAAATTACCTTTGACTCAACTGAGAGCAGAACGAGGCTTCTAACTTTATTAACAAATGTCAATGTTATTTGTCTTTCAACAAATGCAACTATATCCATGTAGCTTGTGTGTTCTTGCAGCTCTGTACATACAAATTACCTTTTCTTTTATGCTTCTGCAGGCCCATTTCTTAGTGACTAGCTGCCTCCCCAAACACAGTGGCCACCTGATTATTATCCCATAAACTGCAGACATCTCCCGTAAGGTCAACAGGAGTCACCTCCACATAGCCAAAGGTATCACTGAATACCACGCTGAATAAACCCACAGATTTTCAGACTCCCCTGGGGCCTGATGCTGGGAACCTTTACTGGAAAATAGACCTTGCTGCAGGCAAGCCAGTTTCACCAAGTAGGAAGGGACTGCCTGCACAACAGGGCCTTCACGGCAGCATGGCAGATGTCTTCTCTGATCAAAGACTAGTTTTGTATCTCCCTTCTAACTAATTTTAGCTTCCTAGCAGGTTCCTGCTGAAGAATGTGATGATATCTAAATCCTTCAAATGCCACTCCTGTCTCTGCTTCTATATAAACATATCAGATCACTCAATTAGAGATGCTTCAGGAAGATTGTCTGACCTTAGGAGATGCAGATCCACATCAAAGGTTTAATGCATACCTGAACTGTGTTTCTTTAGATTACACAGGGATGATAATTTCACTAACCCTACAGCAACATAATGACAGGTTTCAGTTGCTGATGCTCTATTGTTCATCAGATCAAAGGAAGCTTTCTTTCAAATGAAAACACGCAAAAATTCACTTGCCTTTCTCTGTAAAACACAAACCCCAATTCCATGATTAAGAAACCAGTCTTTAATTGATTTGTAATGTTACTATTAAATTGTTCCAAATAATCATTCATAAAGATTTTAATAGCACAGATAATACCCCATATCATCCTCTGCAGCATATGAAAATGTCAGGAAATAAAACAAATTTGTGAAAGTTGTGGTGGAATTTCCACCATTAAATTCTGAAGAATTCTTCTTCTGAGTCACGTTCTCTTGCTTCAACTGGGATCTATCCGGTGAATTCAGAGGACCTGTATTACATAGCAGATTGGTAAAAAGGATCACAATGGGCCATATCTCTTAAGTAAGGTAAACAAGGTCTGTCTTTTTGTAAAAGCATAAAAAGCCAAAAGCCAACAGGGAAAACTTACCAGCATTTGTGAAGGGAACACACGCAATCACATTTTGATTTGCATTTAATATGGAGTACAAGTTCATGGTTTCAGGGCTCTGCCTACAAACAAAACCTCTGAGGGTAACCCCGCTGGCAGAGTTTGCAGCAGAACAGTCCCATGAAATGGGATGTTCACAAAGTCAGAAACTGTGGCTGTTCAAGGCTTTGTCACAAGCAGAAACTTGCCAGAAGTTATGATCACCCCTGCACAGTGGCAAAACTGGAGATGTCTGGCTGCTGCAGATGCTCAGTTTCACAGTCCAATGTATTACTAGCCCACCTTCAGCACCCCTGAAGGCAAACACACAAGGCTGCAACCAAAGAGGCTAGAATGTAGGCACGCGTTCTGTCCTGGAGCTCTGCAACAGGCAGAAGAGCAACTTTGCAGTTATCAGCAGTAAGGTCTTCAACTGCCTCCGCTAGCCCTGTCAGAGCTCCCAGATAAAAATCTTCACAGCATTGTTTACACCAACGTTACCTTTTTCCTAGGTAGGAAGTGAAATATTTATGCCACCGTATGTCCCCATTAGCCAGCACAATCATATAGGTGGATATCTTACATTGGTATAACTGTTTGGATGTTTTGTAAGCTCCTCATTATCTGAAATAAGTTACATAAGTAAAGCTCCTAAGTATAGGCCAGACACATGGAGTAACAAAGATAGGTGAGCAAGCACCATGATTTTGGCACTCCAGCTGACACATAAGACAGACATCCATGGTTACAATTCCCTAAGGTCCAGCCATTCAAATAAAGGAGCAGTCATTTTTGACAGGGCCCTGACAGATGCTGACATATCTTGAGCAACCAATGTGAGGCACCAGGACATTATCTTTATTTCTCTTCTGGGGATGCAAAAATCAATGGTTTATTTTTACCGAGTGATAATTAGCATCTATCAGTGATTCCAAGGTTAAGAAACATACACACATACACAGATATAAATATAAATAATATATAAACACTATATATGTACATAAATATATGTATCAATATATATATATGTATGCAAAACTACACATCTACATATGTATATTCACATATGCAAAGGTCACTCCCAGGCATTAACTTCTGCAAGTTTATTCCTTGCAGTAAAATGAGAAACATCTTGCAGTTTTCCACTTCGTCTTACTAGGAATGGTGGGGATTAGTTATCCAAAGGTAAAAGAGCAGAAACAACAACAAATCCTGGAACTCTTAACTGTCAGGACAAGCTCCATCCTACCCAAGGCAGATGGGCAGCAACTGAAGGGCATGCTGTTACCGATGATTAACATGAGTCACTGAACAACCTGCACCTCTTCATAAATCAGCTAGTAAGACAGTTACTCCCCTTCCTCCATCCCAAATTCAATTACTTTATAGTGAAGTACGATATTAAATTTAGACTAAATAGGATTGTTTTCTTGTTGTAAAATCCATTTGTTTTTCTCTTCCCCCACTAATGAGATAGAAATAACTTGTTTTGAGAAGGTTCCTCATCACTATAGCTCTTTTCACCCCAAAAGAAGGATATCCACACACTTTAGACTCAGCCCCTTCAGAGTGGTGCTAAATAACTCTTACAGGGAAGTAGCACACCTGAATGGAGGGACTGCCACAGCCTTGAACAGAAGAAACAAAGATTTCACCCCCAAATACTTCACAGATGGAGGCCTAAAGCACAAGAAAGACAAGAAAGCAGGTTTTGTATCCATGCTCTCTTGCTAGGAGACAAACTATGTTAAATTAGTTGCTGGCACAATGTTTGTATCTCAGTCACCCTTTCTTCCCAGTCAAAGCATCTGAAGTTCACCAACAACTTTGAGTCATTCCTTGAAAGATCGGGTCACACTTTGCACACCTACATGAATCCCACTAAAATGAATCTGATGTTTGTTTTTAGCAATGAGAGTCAACAGTGACTTAGGTTTCTGAATTGACTCCACCTGCCCATCCAACAGGTGCTGACTAAACAACATACCAACCCCAGGATAGAAGATTAAGGAAACAACCTCATGGCTACTGAGGAACTCAGAAGCTCTTCTGAGCTATTGCAGCTAACTGCAGACTGTTTCCATTGACAGTCACAGGTAAGAAACACTACCACCACCTCTACATTTCCCCTCACCCCATCAAGAAGGAAATCCACCAACTTAAGGGACTTGCAAAATGTTAACTATCTTCTGTAAAACCTACCAAAACATTAAGCTGGTAAAAAACACTGAGATACTGGAACATGATCACGGTTTTGGATACAGTAGATTTCAACTACGAATATATTCCAAAGACTACAGCTTTTCTGGTTCATCACTCTTCCTACCAAGCTTTCACACTGCAAGCATAACAAAGATCGCAGTATTTCCTTCTGGATAGACTCCCTTATGAGGCCAGCACTTGAGGCTGCAGGTGAGGAAACTGTTGGCCTTAGCGTACTTGCTAGTAAAATGATACACTCTGGGTTACCAGCTTAGTGACAATTCTTTATCTCCAAGTTGCACTCAGACTGCTGAAGACAAAAGTGATCCTCATTTTATACAATAAAGAACTTCCTTAAATGCTGACTATTTTTGCACAAATCCTAATTTCTTCTACATTTTCCTCTTTGGATAAACAGAAGTATAAACTGTCTGAAATAATTAAATTGGAAGATGGATTGTACAGAAGAGTACCAGAGAGAATCTAACAGAGGTCAGCTGAAACATATTGCATTATAGATTTAATTTTTGCTTGGATTTTAATTAAAATCAAAAGCATTCATATAGCAAGTGAAATGGACTTATTCAGCAGTATACTTTACCAATGACAAGACTATTAGAAGCAGAATATTCAATATATCAGTTAAAATATAGGAATTTTTTTGAAGCTCTTACAAGTACTAAGAAAGGTAATTTACTCTGAATAAATATTTTCCCATTATATTGGCAAGCTTTGCTGGGCTTTGGTACTATCAGGTAACTTTGACTAGTACACTTTCACATTTACCGGTATGTCTTCCCTGTTTCTTGAATTTTATCTATAGGTCCTTAAATTTTAAAAATGGGGAAGTATTCAGGAATAGAAGAGAGACATAAGTTTGCAAGAGCTAGTTATTTGTTTCTAGCCTCACTGCTCACCAGAGTGGTGGAGTTTCAGGAAATTCAGCTCTCTTGCCTAGAACGTGGCCTGTTAAGTGATGTAACTGGTACTTACTTGCTAAGGTTTGCCCAAGGACAGAGGCTTAGGAGTCCAATACAACCCTTCTACCAACAATCCAGTTCTTTCATTTTAGGTAGAAGATTATATCCTGAGGTTCATTTCTCCTTACTGCTAATGAGGACATGTTATGTTTGCAGACAGTACTCAAGCAAATCCAAGTTGGAGCCAGCAGCATTGTACCATTTAAATGCATGAATAAAAAAATTTAGAACAATACACATTTATTAAAGTCCTGAACTTTTCACACACATGAGACACCATTTAGGGTTAATGTTTGTGGTATGTTTAATAGTAAGCATGGAAGCCACCTAGCTTGGATGAAAGCCCAATCAAAACACCCACCCCAAACAGTCTTCAGAAACCCAGTCAGAACAATACCTCCTTTGAAGTTTTATTACAGCTACAATTGTAATCACATGGTCCTACTGCTCATGACACTATGTAGTCTAAAGTGTGTTCTTCAAGCTAGCATTATTTCTGACATAATCTATCTGCCAAGAAGCAATGTAAATATTTGAAAAGCACTAGAGCACACAAGAATGGTGCAACAGTTAGGTACTGAATACCATACACAGATGGTCTAAATTCCACCTGTATCCTTGTGACCAGGGTTCTCACCCACCTCCCTCCTGAACACATTCCTTAAGCTATCTGAACCGCTGTTCAGAGGCTCTTAGTTCTCTCCATTATGAGGCAGGAGGGATGTATCTAGAATTTAGACTTCTCTGGAATATAGACTTGACAGCTAGATCCACAGAGGGTCCTTAGGGAGAAAAATAGCTGAAGCCTTCAGCACTGACCTCCCTGCCTCGCAGAATTCACAGCCGCGAGCGAGGCTCTCAGGCTCCCTCTGCCATGTGAACCCTGCAAAACAGGACCGACAGAAGCCAGCAAAGATGACTATGAGCCACCTGACCTGGCAATAAGAAACTTGAGGAAGGATGAGGGAACTAATTCTGTCGGTCCAAGGGACTAGATCCAGTAAGTCCCCAGATCTCTCCTATGGGCACTATGTAATTGCTAAGGTCCAAGACATGGATACACATGACGAGCCCTGTGACTGAGCAAGGATGGAACTTTACTCCCAGTATTGCTACTGGTGCTACAGCACCACTCTGTAGGTGCACAACCAAAAGCACCACCATCTTGACCTAGTGAAGTGACACAGTACGAGGTTCATGTGAGATTCATAAATCAGGCTTTGAGGATCCAATCCAACAGGTGCATCCTCAGCATGCTGACAGATGTTAAGACAATACTGTGGTTATGCATTTAAAATACTGCTATTTCCCAGGGAAATATTGCAGGATCACTTCTAATTGTAAGGATTATTGTCTCACTTCTGAAAAGCTAACTTACCTGCTGCTATGATCTGATTTTACAAACTTCAAATATTAAAAAATCATGATAATGTTTATAATTTGCAAAGCTTAATCTTATATCATAGGTAATTGAATTTCTGCAAATCACATACAAGAAGTTGTAAATCCTTCCAAATGACCACCATAACTAAGAGAGTTTTCACAAAAAGCACTTGTATCACTCAACCAAATCACTTTCAGTTTTGACTGTAGTGCCTTTGGGGTGCAGAGAGGCAAAAAAACCTGTTAGATGGTGGATATTCTAGAAGTGACAGATTCTAAGTTAATTTATTCCACGCCTCTCAACAAGAAGCACATTCTTCCTGAGAAGTGCTATGAGAAATGTTGAGTTACAATGACTTGGTACAAACAAAGGTGGAGTTGAAATTCATCATTATCGCTAGGAGACAAGCTTAGCCTTAAGAATGTTAGCCTTGTATTTGTCTTCATTACATTATTCAACAACATGTGAACCAAACAAACATGCCTGCAATTATTCTGACATTCTGATGTTTTATACTGTGATTTAAAGTCATTCCAGGAAACAAAAATTCCAACTCATTTGACCTCCATAATATGCTTAAACAAAAGCAGAGCTTTGATCTCATAAAACCAATATTTGCTATAGAAACAATTTAACTATAACTGCACCTATCTTATCAAGCTTCCTAGTAAAAAAATCCATAATTCTCTTCAGTGGCAAGAGTCAAAGTCCAAGTTTTGGTAATTTTAATAAGTCTATTCATTTCAGGTTGGTGCTGTTCTCCTCAAACCCTCCTATCCCCCTAAACATGTCTCATGGAGAATGTGGCTGAGCAGCACTTGCCCTTGTACACTAAATGGAATTCATTTCAGTTATGTGTTTTTCACATCTCATTAACACACAAAAATTTCAATGGGAAAGTGTTTTGCATCTCTCACTGGTCAGAGAAGATTCTACCTGCTGTTCCATTATTTCAGTAACTCCTCTAGAATATCTGTTCAGCTTAACAGATGAAGCTCCAAAGCAATAAACTATTACAACAGAGGAGAAAGTACAAGCGAGACAGTTGTTTGAAGTGTCTCCATTATTTGAATGCTAATGACATTCCCTTACCCGATCTTCAGTCCTCTGCCTGCAAGAGGACTGAAGTCTCCTCTGGTGGCATTTCTAGTTAACTGTAGGAATTCCAGACAGAGAGTTACTTAGCTCTTACTACCAGCTTCCTGTCAAAGGTAGAGCTGCTTTAAAACACTGAAAACCATTTAACTGTGTCAATACATAGTACAGTAGCACGAGTGTAAATTTTTATTGATAGACTGGAAAATGTGAAACAGATTAAATAACAGTCACCTTGGAATGATTTGGTGAAAAACGAGGGCATAAACTATTTCCCGACAACAGTGAAGCACTGCTGAGGGAGAAAAGTAAATGTTAATTTTGAAGTAGCCTTTCTCCTAAGCACAAAAGAACACTGATTGTCCTTATCAGGGAGGAGTAGCAAAGCCTGTGCCTCCCCAGTCCTACAAAGAAGCGCTTGGAATTCGAGACACAGCTTACCAACAACAAGTAGAAATCCAGGTCAGAAAAAGTAGGAGATGGTAAGGCTTGTAGAAACATGCCTGCCTGCCTACTCAGAGGCTTCCCATTGTGATTCAATTGGATCTGCCTAAAGCATGCTTAAAACAACACAAGGTTATTTAGAAACGTACACATACACACAATGCCTCTCTCTTCCCTTCCCACAAGAAGGTCTCGGGAATTTGTCTACAGCATCCCTACAGCAAAATCCACAGTCCAGCTTCCATAAACACTGAAGACGACAACAAGCAACAAGTAGGTTTGGGGAATCTGGGAGCTCTTTTAAGCTCATGAGGCATTTATATTCACAAGTTTTATTTAAAAAACCAACAAAAAATAATTACTACCATTAACCTCTCAGGGGTCTAAGAACCTTCACATGTGAGGACAATGCTCCAGGTAGAAGTCCATGACCAAATGGAGGGAAGGTTCACATTGTTGTTGTTGTTGGTTTCTTCTCATCCACTCCAATTATTTCCTTTTCTCATTCTCCAGAATGACCCCCAAAACATTTTATGTGCTGAACTCTTAGAATTATGTATGATTATTACATATTTTTATCTTCTTTAGCACAAAATAAATTACACCAAGTACCAGGATCAATAAACATTTCAAAAGTTTCCAGGGAAAGTTATACTTATGCAAACTGAAGTCTCTGCTGACTACACAACCAGTATATTTCTCAGGAATGTTTCAGCCAAATGCCTATCATTTGACCTGAGTTTTCTGAAGATTTCAAAAGGAGTCATATAGAAAGAGTTTAGCTCCTTATATTTGCTTGGTAATATCACCTTTCACCAGCTAACATCAGGAAATTGCTACCTATTATTTTTATTTAAACAAATCACTGTCTTCACCCCTCCCCCTCTGCAAACTCAAACCAGTTTTATTCCCGGCACAAAGAGGAAAGAGAAGTGTCCCTGCTTTAACAGCACACTGCTAGTGAGGTAACAAACGAAACCAAAAGCTTACTCTAGAGACTAGATGGACTTTTCATTTTAAAATAAAGAGTAATTTAACAAAGTATCTCTAGTGAGATTAGGAAAGTGAATCATGTCACTATGACAATGCTTTTCGTTTATCAGCAAATATTACATATAGACATTTTCAGTCAATTACAGCAGGTCAGATACTAACCTCAGCCACATGGACTCTCACAAGCAGCTAGCCTACAATTTGATTCAAGCTGACCTACAGGTGGAAATTAAACCATGGATTCCGACACTGTTTTTAGCAGGACACAGAGTAGGATCTATAAGGGAAATCATCATCCTGTCTCATGAATTGCACAGGATCCCAAAAAGTAGCTGATGTAGTTTTGCTGAAGGCTGGAGGAGACGACAAGGAATTACATGACTCAAACACTTTTTGCTTCCTTTCACTAATGTCTAGTTCGAGGAGGGCGAAAGTAAGTTTAAAACTTCCCTGTTTAGAGATGTGCAATACAGTAACCGCCCTTTTCTCCAGATGTGGATTCCCATATAACCAGCTGATAATAATTTTTTCTTTGTCATTTTCCTCAATCACTTAGCCATGATCTATGGACACCCCCTGCAAAGCCCACAGAAAAAAAGCGTCAGCGATGCAACATTGAGTACAGCAGGAACCTAGCCCACAATGAAGGCTCCTAAATGCTGTGACAACACAGATGAAGAAAAACTGACAGAAAAGAGATGCAATAGCTCTGGTCCTGTGTAACAGTACCTTCAATCACTAAATTATCTATTCTTCTCTGACTAGCCTATACTCGGACATACTGCTGTCTAGATGAAGAAAGTTGACTATCACCAGTATGCAAACTGTTATCTGCATTTTATGTCATCTTCTTGCTGTCCAACCCAGAAAAAACGTCAGCAAATGAACTGATGTGCAAATTAAATTACTTGTCAACCTCAGATTTGGTTTGCTGGGTTAACAGATAGTGAAGAGGGTTATATTGCTGCTGCTGACAGGATATGTACCTTGCACGCAGAGACAGGGGAAGGAGAGGACAGAATGAAAAACTCCAATCAGTAACCTATTTGCAGACTGGTCAGAACAGGAGATTTGGGTAGCTAATTATGTGGCCCTTTCCCCCCTCTTCAACAAAAACAAAATATAAAACTATGCATTATTGTTCAAGCTATGAAGCATGAAACAAACTAAACCTAGCAATACTGAGCTACCACAGCATGAACCAACTGCCCATGTGGGGAAGGAGATGTTTCTATTACGGATGCTTGATGACCATGGATTATAGAGTTCTGAAGACACTCTGTGTTTACTCAGTTGGCTACTGAAATGGATAATTAGTTTTTATTAGCTGTAATGCAGCCACTAAGCATTTTGTACACTTCATGCCAAAATGTATCAGAACACATACCTGTCACCATGCCACTGAACTGAAAACAAGTGTCACGCAGGAAAAGGCTGAAGGAAGTGAACACACAATAAACCTTCAGATGGGAAAATACAGTGCTACATCCTTCTGCAACGCAAAAATGCCACTGCCTTCACTGCTGAAGCATAAGGAATAGCAATTATATCTAAATCCTTCTGATGTTTCTCATTAAAGGACAAATTCAGCAGAATGCTTTCGCTCAGATTGCCTTAACGGAAATCAGAGCTGTCGCTATATATGAAAATACAGAAATTCATAGGTCCATGCATAATGAATTCAACAAGAGAAAGCTATAAGAGCTTCAATTAAGCAGAGGACGCAGTGATGCCTTTCAAACCCGAGTTTGAAAACAGTTGTACCTTTTCCAGGGTGTTTCTTAATGCAGAGAGGTGCTAGCGGCCTCAAGTTTGTCTCTAGGCTCTCCTTTTACGTATTTTTTTAAACCCGCGGTAGTTGGCAGGCACCAAGGCACCTGACCGGGTTCAGCGTGCCTCAGGGCCGTCTCCCCCTACACCAGCGCGCTGAACCCCCCTCCCAAGCAGGCAAGTTTAGCCCACTTTAATGCCCTTTAAGACCCTTTAAACACACCCAACACTCGTCCCCTGCGAAGAGGTTTCGGGGGTCTTCATTTGCCAAAGGCAGTTTGCGAACAAGTTAAGCTTTGGCGGCCGTTCGCGGCGGGGGGGGGGAAGTTGTCATTTTTTTCCCCCACTGCACACGCAACCCCGGCAAATTCAGACCCGCGTCTCACAGCAGCCTACTGACTCTCAGGTCCGTGCCGGCCTGCTCCCCCTCGGAGCTGCGGGCAGCTCGGCAACCGCGGGGACGGCGAGCGGCGGCTGACGACCACCGGGCGGCTTCGCCCGGCGCTGTCCCCGGACCCGGGGGGCTGAGCCCTGGCCGCGGCGGCCCCCCTCGCCCCGCTCCCTCTCCCTTCTCCCCGCCGCTCGCCCTCACTCACCGCCACCGAGCCCGAGGAGGAGGCGACGAAGACGCGGATCACCATCTTCACCTCATGAGCCGCGGGAGCGGACGGGACGGGGCAGCGAGGCTGCGGGGACGCCGCTCCCCCGCGCGGGACGGGGACGGGGTCGAGGACGTGGAGGAGGACGAGGACGAGACCGCCCCGCTCCAGCCCGCCGCCGCCCACCCGAGGGCGGCCGCCACCCGCAGCAACCCCCTTCCCCGCGGCGACAGCCCCTCTCGGGCGAGCCGGGTCCGGCTCCTCGCTGACAGGAGGCAGGCGATAACGGCGAGAGGCGGGAAAGGTGGGGGCGGCGCGCAGGGGCCGACGGGCGCTGTAGTTCTCCCCGGGCGGGGGACAGCGCGCCGTTGGTCGTGCTTCACCAGCGACACCGAGCTAAGCCGGCAGCCTGCTGCTTCGGGCAGCCTTGCCCCCAGCGCCCCGGGCCGCCAAGTGCCACCGTTCGAGAGGCCGAGAAGGGGTTTGTGCCACCCCCCCGGGCGCGCTGCCCTCGGGTCAAGGTGGCCCCGGCGCCGCGCTTAAATTCGTCCCCTCCGCCATCAGGGCTGCTCCTCCCTGACGCCTCAGCCTTGCCTGGCTGCTCCTGGCACCCCTGCCCTGCGTGGAGCCTCCATCTCCACTCTGCCCGGCCCGAGCCCAGCCCTGCCGGCCGCCATTTACAGCGGCGAAGGGGTGGAAAATGGCGCTGGACAGACCACACAGGCGCATTCCTGTCAGGGCAGGCAAAAGGGACGACGCAAGGGAGGTGGGCCGTTGGGAGAGAGGGCCTTCGCACCCCATACATCTCAAAGGAGTTAAACAGCGCTGTCTGTTTTCACTCCCTGGTAGAGAGGTACAGTTCTCAATATTGTCAGCTGTGGAACAGATGTTATTAATCAACAGGGTAAGCAGATAACCCCAAATAACCCATCATCAGTCAGCTCATTTGCGAGTGACTGAGGGGAATCCCTACGGCCCTCATCAGCTTTTGGGTCTGTGAGGACGCGGCCTGTCTTTATTTAAAGACTCGGAACCGCGCAGCTGGCAGCCTTACACGTTACTACCGTCGTCACCCTCATCCTCTTACTTCCCCGCCCGCAGCCAGATGGTTACTCGTTCCCTCTGACTAAACCCTGCCTTCCCGCCGCTTCACCCCGACGGCGAAGCGCGTGGTGCCAGCCTCCTTCCCACCTTTGCATCGCCACCGCCCTCGGCGAACTTCGACCGTCCAGACCAAGCGCAGGCCTCGGCTCGCTGCCAAACGCGCCCTTAAAGCTTTCTTTACATTTTAGTATTGACCGTTTGTTTTGAAATCCTGCAGTTCTTGTGGAAGGTACCTAGCAGGAGCCGTAAAAAATAATCAGGACGCTCAGTGCTCATTTTGAGCTTGATTTATATCTGGTGGAAGTCCTTGGGAGGCTTTCCACTGACTTCACTGTCCTCTGGAGCGGAGCTCAATATCAGCAATATAAAGTCCAATCCTGTAATGGGAGTTCAGATACCAGTCTTGCAAAGATTTATAACTATGCGTTACTTTGCTTTCATGAGAGTGCTTGTCGAAAAAAGTAAACTTCATCGGAGTAAACTTAGGTACAAAGGTTAAGATTTTCTGGCTCAGTGCTCTTGCCTTCATCTCAGCGCAACTCTTACTATGGGAACCACAGACCAGTGACCAACAAGTGTTTACTGGTTAATTGCTACTGAACTACCAGCAAAAGGAGCAAAGGAGGCAAACTTTTTTAATGTTGCTTTGTAAGGTAACTCTGGGCAACTTGTTAAAATTCTGTGATAGGTGAGTAATTATAGGAATCTGCTGGAAAATCCCCATTACCTTACTCAGTGAATTTCCTTCACGCTGCAGGATTATTTCTGACAACATATTTTCCTGTGTTTCTCTAAGTTTTCTTTAAAAGATGGAGGTGTTTACTTCCCACTTACTTCCCTATTTAATCCCTACAAAAAATATTGGTTTTAATATTCTAGTTTGGCCATACTGTTATTATATGAAACAAATAAAATCAGAGCAACTCACTGGAGCTGGTTGTATTCGATTCTCTAACAGCATTAACATATAGCATTAAATTATAATATTAATAACTCCTGCCTTCTGGTGTATTTCTTAAATACAGCAAGACAGAAAAAAAGATAGCAAAGTCTGATTCTGAAGGGTGCTGAATGTCTTTAACTCTCACTAAACAGAAGAAGAGGATGCTCCTACCTCTCAGGGAGAGCCTTAACACATAACCAGTAACCTAGAGAAACCATGTGGCAATGGCACTAACTGGAAAAAGCATGAGATGTAAATAAGAAAACTAAGAAATTCTAATGGGACTGTAAAAACTGTAACTAAGGTATTTTTAAGGTTGTTTCCTCTCCTTGTAAGAGTCCTCTACTTTGTCAGCTCCAAAAGCCACAAATCTAGTCTCCTCTCCTATCTGGAAAACAAACAACTTTCATTTCAGTTCACTTGAAAGTGTTACTGAGCTGCATAAATTCTCAAAAGCTATGGGAAAAAAGAGGTGGCAGGAAAGGTAAAAGCAAGTAAAACCAGCACCCATTAGAAGAATCCAAACCCACCATTCCATTTCAAATGCCCCAAACAGATCCCCAGCCAGCCAAGCCAATGTACATTTTTCTTTTCATTGTTTTTAGAGTCTCCCTTTTGTTCCTGTAGCCCTTGGGTCAGTAGGTTCCTGCAGCATGAACTTCAAAACAGAGCCTGAGCAGCCAAACTCATGGCCAGAGTTGATAGAACCAAATTGAGCTAAAGCACCAGAGCTCATGGAGAATTTCCATCCATCACACTTGACACAGCTTCAAGCCAACGCTTCAGCATCCTTATGCCCACATATTTAGAGACACCATCAAAGACAGGACAGGAGGCTTCCTGCCTGCATTCAACTACTTGACCATGAATGCAGCAACTTAATTAATGTGTCCTTTCGAACACCCTTTGAAACAGATTTTGAACAATCTCCAGCTGTATTTCAATGAATTTTCTTGTAATCTTCAATTTTTATAAGTAATTTTATAATATTTTGGGCTAAAAATCTTGCACCTATAACTTCTCAGTATCAGCTCTGATGTAGCATGGGCATTGAGAATCCAGACAGCTTTTTCATTTCTCTCTTTTGCTAGTGTTTCCATACACACAAAGAAGCTAGTTCTGTCACGGAAGTAATCCAGAAAGTTAGGAAAAAGAAGTATTAGACTGAGAAGTTGAAGATTTCAAAGCTTGTAGAGCGGCCTCCTACTTTACATGGCTCCTACGCAGAGAACTATTACTCTGTGGAGGGTAAAACCTATCAGACATCGCCACATGACATTTTGCACTTTTGGGTGGTGTACAGGTTAAGACTGGCCATCACCCTCCATCCTGCAGCCGCTGCTGGTAAATGTCCTGAGGCCATACCTTTAAATCCATTTCTATTGTGCAGTTCTAGAGGCTTGAAGACCAAATGGCACAAATATTTAGTTAAGTAGAAGAAATGTAATAAATTAAAAACATCATTAAAATGATTTATGAGCAGTTTTCCATGTTTACAGGAGGTACAGAAACACTGCATTCTGAGATTGGAGTTGAAAATGTAGATTTATGGGGGGCAGAGGGTAGTTTCTAAAGATTTCATGGTGAGAATGATTCATTGTTATGCCAGATCTTCATGGAAGATTAAACAGAACTTTACTGCTGCTAAGGTAACAAAGAACACACAAAACCAAGGCTTGCAAGTATGTGAAAACAGAAGTATAAAAGTACAACCTTGGACAAAGAAGATTCTAATTATGATAAAAGATTACTTGTATAGCAAGATGCAACAGGCATAGGAGAAAAATCCTGGAGAAATGGAGTATTATGTTCAGGACTAAAAAAGTGGTTAAGATAGCTTCATCTGTCACCTGAAAGGAGCAGTCTGTCTGAGGCATTTTGGAAGTTTTCTGGTCTGTGAGTTGTTACTACCCATCAGTTATTTCTCTGGGTTCCGTGAAACGTTGCTAAGAAGTAGTAAGTTCACATAGACTCTCCAACAATCCACATAGTTGAAATTTCTAAAGGGGTCTTTAGGACTTTTTAAAAATTCTAGGTATCAAAATATGTTGAAAATTACTGTTTAGAGTGTCATTAAAAGCTCTGACAGTCCTGAGCAATCTTCCTTGGTAGAAATGTGACCGTCATGCTAGGGAGCAGCAAAAGAAGAAGATAAATAGTAGAGAAAACAGAATGCTCCAGCTTCAATAGAGCTACAGACTATCATCAGCTATCTCCCACTGCAGACCCCAAGAGAAAGTAGATAACTTAAAGGCTCTAAAACATACAAAATGGCCAAAGTAATGTGATGCAAGTACAGGATTGTTCCACTTGTTGAGTAATGGCACTCGGTGCGGTGGCTGACAGCCTATAAATATCTTGGCTAGACACAGCTTGAAAGCGTATGAGATAATGCTGTTTGGAGCCTGATTCTCCACATACATCCTAGAAGCCACTGTATTTTTAAGGTATCAATTTAACCACAGAAGGAACCTCCAGGGTACACTCTCTCTGTTGTGCATGAATGCCTGCAGTTGTGGGTTGTGCATACTATTATGACTCCTCTATGTGCACAACAGGTCAAGCCGCTCCTTGTCAAGATCACCCTATCCTTTGCAAAAATATCTTTGGAGGTGTTGTAAATCACACCAAAGTCTCCCAATAACAAACTCAGTTTCAGGCAGGACTCTATTCTTTCCAGAACCTTGACTGTGGCAAGAGGTTTACATTCAGAGCATTTCACCGCTTTCCCCACAGTCAGATCTTAGAGATAACATCCCAAGATAAAGTTTTTTCTCTTTTAACTTGAATTACTCTGAAGCTAGTACAAAGCATAGGTGTTAAAGCAGGCTCTTGGGAAAAGACAGAGCTAGAACAATTCTGAAAAATATTTTGATTCTTGCATTCACAAATTTGTGGCATGTTAAGGAAAGCAGAAAGGTACAGCTGTTCTTGATTTCAGAATGATTTCTGTACCATCTCTTTATAACCGACAGCAAAAAAAAAAAACAAACCAAACCCACAGAGAGCTGAGTAAATCTTCCTTCATGCCATTTAATCAAAATATACCTATATAATTCCAAAGCCGTATAAGAGTCCATTCTTCTCAGCTGCTGCCCTTTAGTTGAAGTCACAATCTGCTGCCCTTTAGTTGAAGCATGACTAGTTGTTAGTATCTGTGGCTGCTTTGATTCCTTCCATGAATTCCTAGTACTAAGGACCTTTGAAAAGAAAAACATTTTCCTGTGAAATTCATCATCTGATGTAGCCTAGTCATCTGACTTCCAATAACTGAACCTGGAGGTAAAAACATCTTTCATGCTCTGTATTAAATCATTCATCATTCCTTAAACTTAGAGCTACATTGTGTAAGAAGTGCCAGAGTTCATTTTGTACTCGTGTCTTTAAAGATCCCACTGTTGCTGAAGCCGGTGGCTCTGACTGATGAGCAGGACTCCAGGCAGGTTTCAGTCAGTGCCCAGCCTTCTACCCCATCCACTCTTTCAGCCCAAGATATTGCAAACAAACCAGGCTCAACAACGTCAAGCCCGGTAGGCTTGCATTTCTTGGTGAAACCAAATTTCTGAGCAGCTTTCTCCTTTGTTTTGTGCAATTTAGGGAAAGGATTCATCCTTATTTCTGCTAATTTGAACAACCTTTAGTACTCTACATTACTGCAGATGGATGAGGGATGAAAGCCCCCACAAATCTCATTTCCCCATCTGCAGTTCCAACAAAACCTAAATTAGCGAGCACTTGAGATGTGAAGTGCACTCAGGGAGCAGTCATAGAGCATTACCTTCCTGCCAGCCCTTTTCTGGGGGACCTTCTGCCAAGCCCTTGGAAAAACAATCTATCACCACATTCATTTTGGCTGTTTTCCAGCTGGTTTTCCATGTCTGTCCAGTTCCACTCTGACAAGGCACTTTAGAAGATTCATTTCTTGCAGGATGCAGGAGAAGTGGGTCAGCAATAATATTTATGTATACAAGGACAAAGAGCGAATAATCTTGTGGAGAATAAGAAGCAGCTGAGTACACGAATATTGGCAACTTTCCTAAAGTGTATGCACCAAATAAACTAAGAATAGTTATTATTTTTATAGTACTTAGGAGTCTGTTAGATGTTTTACAGAACAGAAAGGGGAAAAAAAAAATCTCAGACTTGGAAAGCTGACATAAATTTGAGGATAACGATTACGTGCGCACTGCATTTCAAGCACGGGTTCAAGCCCACAAATGGAGGCCGCATTCGCACTGCAGGGACGCAGGACTGTACTCAGGCACAGGTCTGAGGTGACCTTTAGGAACCAGCAGGGAAGGGTCCTTGTCCCACACTAATCCTCAGCTCAGAGCCAAGGGTGTCCCCTGCAGTGCGGGTGGCCAGGACTGTTGTGCTGGTCCCTGCCCCGTCCTGGGTGTATCCCGTCTTTCTGGAGATGATGCCGCTGACTGGCAGAGCCCTTCCCTGCAGACGGGATGCGGGATGCGTAAACGGTGTGAATTTAACTCCGTAAAAGCAGCACAGGTGGCTGCAGCCAACCTATTGGCATCCTTCTAGTCCAGGGGAGTGCTGCCCTGACAGCATCGCAGGCTTCACGGGCAGGGGCCGAGGAGAACGAAGGGGTGGGGAAAGCGTGCGGGTCCTGTTTCCCAAACTGGAGAGGGGACTAGCAAGTCAGAGCTGGAGCTGGTGGAGGGAGAAGGCAGAAAAGGAAAAAGTGGCAGCAGTGATCAGGGATGTGCTGCAGACAGGTTGCATTGACCTGCATGGGAGCTGACTGCAATTTCATGAGCTGGTTTGAACAGGGAGGACCCCCTCCTGCCTGGACCGAAGTGGAAGAGATGTGGACTCGGAGCAGGAGCACGCTGGATGGAAACCAGCTGCCTGGCCTGGCACCATCAGGTCAGCGTACATACAACCTGTGCAACTAATACACTGAGCAAAGGAGCACGTAGGAGGCAATGTAAGCCAGGCTAAACAGAAGCTAAATAAATGACAAACCATACAATGTCTCAAGCGATGGATAGACAAATCATTGCCATTACCTGCATTGTCTTACAAGTCTCAACCCGGGCTCTTTTGTGCTAAGCATGAACCTGCCTGTCAAAGCAGATGATACACTTTTTGTATTCTTTGGCAAACTAACCCTGCAAAGTTTGCTAACATTTATTTATTCCTTTCAGATTTGTAGCATAAAGTTTGTTGCATTTTGCATTTCCATGTCCTATTTTTTGCACCGTGTATTCCCAGATCAGATCTTCAGTGCAGCTGTTCCTCAACGCTATCTGAGATTTATTTTCTACTGCCATAAAGGTACTGGGGAGGTAGCGGTTGGGAAGTAGTATTTTCCAGAGAGGACTAATTAACCTATAACTGTTGTTCAGTTCTAAAATGTAAAGTGGTGAAAATGCTAAGTGGCATTTTTAGCACTTCCCAAAAGTTAGCTACAAAACTCAGTACTGTTACCCATGGTCACATTTGACCTTACCAGCTCTTCTTTGCAGAACAAATTACATTCTTTGTGTCCATGTTTCTCCACTGGGAGGATGGCCGGTTGACACAATAAGTATGTATTACTTTTGCCAGTGAAGGCACAGCTTAGGACAGCTTCCAGACTATTCAGAGCATGACTTGGACGGTAAGAACAAAAAACTAATTCAACCCAGTTTTTTTAATTAATTGGAAAAGGATGGTGAAAGGCACACAACCGGTCTTCATCGGAAATCTGTAAAACAAACATGGCAAGGCAGATGAGAAGTTATGAGAGGTTAGCAAAATTAATCTTGCTGCAAGGAATATTATTTGCTCATTTCATCAAAATCATCTTCTCAAGAAACATACTTTCTGTTTCACCAAGCAACAGACATACCATGCAGCCAGCAGGGTCAAGTCCGCTGTTGTACTAATGGCATGGCAAGGGTAAGCATGTCAAAGCTGCTATTGATTTTTTCTAAATGCAGCTGGACTGAACTAGAATTACTTTCAGAATAGGAGATATAAAATAACTAATGAAGGTATGGCCAAGCGACTATTTTGATAAACCTAACAGCAACCTTTTGCTCTCAGATGCTTTTGGGGATGAATTTGAGTGCAGAATATGACCCTGGTCTCTGTAAAAACGCTGAAGATTAGACTAAATTTTAAAAGAAAAAATTATTAAGCAGGTTGTTTGGCAAGTAGAAATACACCTCAAGTCTTAAGGTTTGCAAGAGCAATGCATGCAAACTAGCCTATTTTAGACAGCATACCTATCTCGATCATAAGCTATTTTAGCCATGAATTGGTCAGCATAGGCTGCTCTTAGATAACTCCTGAAAAAGAAGCTACAATTTTTAAAAACCTATTTTTTTAATGAATTATTTCCTTACTTGTATAAAGAAAGTCGTCTTTTGACCACAAATGGACAAATATGATACCACAGCTGTATCAGACCCTGAGTGGGTAAGTATCTGTGGTGACCAGTCTACTTTCTACACTTAAAAAACCAGTTCTGTTTAAAATAACAGGAGATAACTTTGACTCAATATTAAATTTAATGTTCATGACTGCAGTCTAGGAAAGTCTGAGAAATATTAAACTCAGCAAATGGATACTTTGGTATCATAACTGGATGCAGCATTTCTTAATGGAATCTAGATAATAGGACATAACAACAGACCCTTTCTCAGAGTTTTTGGACTACAGAATAGGCTGCACTGGAGGCCAGTGTGAGGGGTTCCTCCTGAGATCACTCACATCATCAGTGGGTCAAAGACTAGCAAGGGTCCAGCAAAGACCTCACGGAAGACTTCACAGAAAGGAAAAATATTGTTTCATATGCCCACAGAGCCAGTTCAGCTTCTTCATTTTGATTCACTTGCCTGCCCCTCCATCTAATCACTAAAGCCCAAGGCTGCCGTCCTTACTCCCATTGAGTAGACCCTACTCAGACAAGTAGCATTCAGTGAAATAAATGGGACTATCTGTGTGAATGAATGATACTCAGCAAAATGGGTTGCAGGTTCAGGCTGTGAGATAGCAACTGTGAATCAACATGAAGCCAAACAGCAGAGTTCTTTTTAGGATATGACTGGTGAGGGCCTTACAAACCTTCCATAGCATGACCCAGTGGTGAGACACTGGCCTTCAAGCCAAGAAACCTGGCTTGGTTCTGAGTTTTGCAGCCAACCTAGTGTGTAGCAGGTATATCTTCTTTAAAGCAATTTCTGAGAGACAGTCTCCCTTTCAATGTTTCTTTTAGGATCTTTCCATTTTGTCACTCACTGGGATGCAGCCATTAAGCATGGCAAGCAGTAGATAATTGTTAGTCATGGTTTCCATAGCTATGGACATCTCCATCTTGCTCAGATTCAGCTTCACCTGTGGTATCTTTATGCTACCTCCATGTTGCTGTCACTTCCAAGCCTGGGTTGTCTCACCTGTTTATCTGAAACCTGCATCTAGATGTTGAACCAATGAGACTGATTTTTTATGGGACTTGGATATAATGAAGATCACGGCTGAAGATGTAGTTTCTTGCAGAGGCTGTAATTCTTGTATTAAGAATAAACCCCTCAGGGATGCAGAGAAAATTTCTTGTGAGGCTGATCAAAAACAGTGACATGAACTTCCCCAGGAACTAAGGGCTATTTATACTACTTTGTACAAGTTACACTAACAAATAAATAAAACCAAGTGAACTGGTTTATAATATTTCTCCTGTGTTTGGAGCTTGCTGAATTCCAACAGAGATAGGAACCGTTGTCAGTGAAGCAAATCTTTTTTGTCTGTCACAGGGAAATTCATGTCTTGCTCTAATATGGGAAATAAAAGACTGTTCCCAAATGGGTTTAGTGTCACAGAGCTGGTTCTTGCACAGAAGCAGCTCTCTTATCTACAAATCATTAGTATGGACTTATTAAATTGGAATGGCATCTGCCTACATAATACATTTTATGACATTTACATTCTTCAGGAATTTAGGAGACCAGAGGAGAAAACAAAAAAAACCTGCATGCAGTCTTAATCTCAGCTCCCCACTCTCTGGTTCCTTCTCTGACCTTGGAGTTTTTTGTAGTATTGATTTGCAGCATTTCCTAAAATATTAGTTCTTTTCTAAAGGTTTTGCTGTCCTGATTTTTTAGAAACTATTTTGTATTTGTTTATTTTAATGCAAAAAAAAAGGTTGTTTTAGTTATAATGAATGATTCATAGCTCCTGCGGATCATCCAGGGACGCCATTCATAGTTAATGATTAAAATGCAGTAATAAAACATGAAGTGTTTGAAAGTCAACAGTGATGCCTCTGAAGGTAGATCTTTGACAGAAATTGCTGACAGCATCAGAAACTCTCCCTCTATAAATATATATTCAAACATACTAATTTCTCTATTTATTTTTTCCCTTTTGTCTTCTCTCCCTTGCAGGTGTCTTCTATATGTGCAGTTTCAGGTCAATGTTCTAGCAAGATGACAGTTTGTTTATAATTTAATTTAACATTTTTCTTTCTTAATTTACATTTTTACTTATTTTTAGCCTGCAGTGATTATTTGCATGGAAAGAAATTGTCTTCAAAGTCTATATTTAGCCTGATATATCGGATTAGAAATGTAAGCCAATCATGCAATGAGGTTAATTTTAAATCCTGTGGAAATTGTACCACTCTATTCAGTTTTCTCAGCACTGGCACCCATCTTGTTTGAGGTCATATGACCTTTAACTCCAATGTCGAATGTAATTTCCCACCAAAAGGAGTACAAGCAATCCCCTTAAAATAGGCATTTTAGAATTTATAAGGAAAAGAAGCCTAAGCAGATTTTTTTTTTAAAGCTGATGATCTGAGGGCTGTGATTGTGTTTAAAACCATGCAAAGAATGAATAGAAAAGTCAAGTGAAAAAAGCACAAACTTGTGCTTGTTCTCCTTTGCCTACCACAAGCAGTATTCACCAATTCTTACTTCAGGTCACCCACCAATATTTGTAGACCTGCGTTTTAGCCAGCCCTGTATTTATTATATTTAGCCAATGTTAATATCAGTTAATACTATTTTTAAGTTCTACAGTTGCTTTAACTGCTTCCTTCCACCTCAGTTTGTCCCCATTCCCCCTCCCCCCCCACCAAAGCCAAACATTTTGGATTTTTTTTTTAATAATATCGCTGTTTTCTTGGCAGTGACTGTCTAGGGATGACTATCACATTCATCACCCCCATCAAATCTATTTATATCTATTGGTTAAAATTCAGCTTGTGATCACTGAGCTGCAGATGGAGCTCCCCGAAGAGCAAACGGAGTCCACGCATCTGTGCCAGGAACAGTTGGAGCCACAGTGGAGAGGGGCTGAGAGGATCTGACGTTACAGAGTCTTTCTCCCTTCGACCTCAGAGGGGTGTCAAAAAGAGACAAAGACTACTACCCCACCTGTGTATTAGTGTCGGGGCTTTCAGCAAACTCAAGAGAAACCTGATTATTCAGGGGGTTTTGCAAGGTGACATGAATTTTACAAGTAAATAAAGAGACAATATAAGGAGTAGATGTGATTGTCAATCTTCCAATGAACTATTAACAAAATACTAAAAAGATGTAGTTTTAAAGTATGGAAAATGCAGGGTAGGAGTTCTTTTTAAAATGTGTTTTTCCAGCAGAACTCATTAAACAAGAGATCAAGGCAGTTCCATTCTAACCTATAAACTTCTGGATCATCTGCTATAGGGATATTTTTATTTTCTAGGGCATGGGCTCGCTTCAATGTTTCATTTCTTAAGTGCATGAACAGAAGCTGAAGAAAGGGTTTTAGAAAAGAAGGAAGGATCAGACAATCGGAAAGTATATTCTCCTTCAAGGCCATGAGCCATGCAGGAGGATCCCCATCCCTGTGCAGGGCTGCAGTGATTCCAAAAGGGCTCCAGATGGACATCAGGGTGTCTCCTGATGGAGCGCTGCAGAATTAGGCTAAACCGAACATATTTAATATGATCTCGGACAGCTAAGCTGCTTATCACTGTGTGTCAGATAATACATTATACAGCTGAGTGGCTAATAGATTAAACAGGGAAAGCCTGATGGCAGGGCATTTTCAGTTGCTTTGGATTATATTCCCCCCCCAGAAATGACACTGTGAACTTGGAAGGCACAGGAAAGATTCTCAGCTTCCTGCTTTTCCAGAAAACCTGCTTAAAAATACGTATAAAGTAAATACTGTCTTCTGTATGTGAAAAAATGAGCCATCCTAAAATTTTTATAGGTGATATATTTTTATTTCTAAGATTTCATAAATGTTGATATGACTGGATCTTAACCAGGAATAAGGAATTAATAATTAGATATACTTATTATTACAGAAAATGAGTCAAACATTAAGAACTCTTTAGTTGGACTCTGAAATTTCAGTTTTCAGTTTCAAAAAGGGTGTTCAGTCTACAAAAGCGCAAATGAAAGACCACTGCTAATGAAAAGATATTTGCATATAGGCGTAATGGTGTGCGCAAGCCTTTGGTGATACCTGTCCAGTATGCAGCCTGAGAAGGACCAGGATTTCACATTTGTAACTATTGCCATAAATGAAATGAATAGAATGAACAAGCTAACAGCATTTGCATGAAAATAAAGCAGTGGTTTTGTTTTCCATATTTATATTTTATGTTTCTATTTTTGGAAACTGTGTCTATTTACTTAAACCATTCCAGATGCTGGAACTCTGTCTCCTTCACTGTTAAATTGTGACCGTGGCCAGTGCCATGGCTTTCCCCCTGGTCAGCTAGCACTCTCCCCATCAATCCCCGTGCATGGTTTGGGAGGCAGCCCAGATCAGGGTGCGCTGCTGGTTTGGATACAGCTACACAATTTCAGAATCACAGACTAATATAGTTTGGAAGGGATTTTTGGAGGTCATCGGTCAGACAATCCGCTCAAAGTAGGGGCAACTGGATTGGGTTGCTCGGGGCTGTGTCCAGTCGAGTTTTGAATATCTCCAAGGACAGAGACTCCATGATCTCTCCGGGCAGCCTGCTCCAGTGTTTGACCACCCTCGTGGTGAACAATTTTTTCCTAACACCTGGTCAGAATTCCCCATGTTGCAACATGTGTCCAGCTGCCTCTCGTCCTTCCACCGGGCACCTCGGGGAAGAGTCCGGATCAATCTTCTCCACACCCTCCCAGCAGGCAGCTGTAGACAGCAGTAAGTTCTCCCTGAAGCATCTCTTCTCCAGACTGAGTAAACCAAGAGCCTCAGCCTCTCCTCGAACATCCTGTGCTCCAGCCCCTCACTAGCTTGGTGGTCCTTCACAGGAATCACCCCAGGTTTTAAATGTTTTTCTCACTCTGGGGATCCCAGGGCACGTCGCTGACTCATGTTCAACCTGTTGTCCACCAGGATCCCAGGGCTTTTCCTGGAGAGCTGCTTCCCGGCCCCTACGTGCCTGGCGTGCGCTGCCTCATGGGGTTACTCCATCCCCGAGGGTGACATTGGGCCTGCAGGGTCTCACTGGTGGGGCCAGCCCCACAGCACCCTCAAAACCAGCAGGGACAGGCTGGGGCAGTGATGGGGTCAGCCCGGACTCCACGGTCGCCAGGCTGGTCCGCAGCCACGGGGCTGCCTGTGGATGAGCCGAGAGGTCCCATCTGCAGGTCAGTGCCCTCGGCACAAGACACACAGCTGAAAGCAGCTCCTGATGGCAAGGGTTGGCCCTGGCCACAACCCCTCCACAGCACATTCGAGACCCCCCCCACAATCCCCAGAGGTCACTCTTGGCTGCACAGGCATGGAGCTAGCCCCAAGCCCAGCAGCCAAACCTCAGGAGTGGGAGTATATACCCAAACCCTGACAAACTCCATCCCCTTGTCCAGCTCAGTAATAAAGACAATAAACAATACTGGCTCCAGTATCCATCCCTGAGCGATGCCTCCAGTCACCAGCAGCCAGCTGGACTTTTTACTGAGTCCAGTGGTTTTTGCCCACCTTACCAAGTCTCTGTCTTTAGTCTGGAGAAGAGGAGGCTGAGGGGAGACCTTATCGCTCTCTACAACTACCTGAAAGGAGGTTGTAGTGAGGTGGGTACTGGTCTCTTCTATCAAGTAACTAGTGATAGGATGAGAGGAAATGGCCTCAAGTTGCACCAGGGGAGGTTTAGATTGGATATTAGGAAAAATTTCTTTACTGAAAGGGTTGTCAGGCATTGGAACAGGCTGCCCAGGGAAGTGATTGAGTCACCATCCCTGGAGGTGTTCAAAAAACGCGTAGACGTGGCACTTCAGGACATGGTTTAGTGGGCATGGTGGTGTTGGGTTGATGGTTGGACTTGATGATCTTAAAGGTCTTTTCCAACCTAAACAATTCTATGATTCTATGATTTAAGTGTCCCGTGGAAGCTAAGAGAGTTAAAGGCGTGGAAGTGGGCAGACCACAGCAACTGGCAGCCGTGCCACCGAGAGGCTCCCAGCACCGTTCGGTTCACTGCTGCAGACGCGGAGTCCCAGCCTATAGCCCAGACCCCGAACGGCACGCCGGGCCAGCTCTCCTTCTGCCTGCAGAGACCTCGGTGCTGGGCCAAGGCGATGACGTTCCCCACTAGTGCAGTAAGATGGGAGGCTGAGATGTTAAAAATAGTTTAGAGGACTCGTGGAGGTATTTTCTGCTAACACGAGTACACGCTCGCACTGCTGGGCAAACCTCCTCCACGCACGCTGGCCAGTTGCCACACGCGTATGAATTTTAAGGGAAGATAAACGGGACCAGACAAAAAGGTTTTCTCGTTAAGCACGATGAAAGGAAACGGCCCAGCAAGCAAGCAAGCCAGTGTAAAAAAGGCAATTAGATCAAAGGGACAAGGACGAATTTACAGGCGGGACGAAGCCCGTTTCCGACCCCTCCATCGCCTTCGAGGGCTGGTTTGACTCGGTTACGGAGCTGGGCAGGCCAGCTCCCTGCTTCTGCCGGTGCTGAAGCCCCATCTAGAGCATCGCCGCGATACTGCGCCCGCTCCGCGCCGCTCCGCGCCCCGCTCCGCGCCCCGCTCCGCGCCCCGCGCCCCGCTCCGCCGGCAGCGCTGCGGGCCGGGGGTGCGCAGCGACAAAAAGCCGTCCGTCGCCTGTGAGGAAGGTGGAGATGGGTCAAGAAACGGAGGACAAAACGGTCTGCAGGGCGATCCTGCGCTTCTGCTGTGAGGCGAGGGGGCTGCGGTAATCTGAATTTCAGACTTTGTATAGAAAAAGTTAACGTTGAACCAGTATTTTCACACCATAAATATAATCGCTTGGGTGACTACAGGCAGCTTTAGCTAGCAAGTGTCATCAAGCAAACTAATAGAAATGCTGATATGGGATACTAATGAAAGAATTAACGGATTACGGATTTATTAATGTCAGTCGACACGGTTGCCCAGGAACTCAGACTGTCAAACAAATTTGATACTGTTTTAATGAGATTAAGCATTAGACTGATAATGAAGATTGTGGTTGAAATTGTGTCTTTACCAAACATATGACATAATCTTGCATTAAAAAATAACTCTAAACAAAACCAGTGTAACATAATAAATGATAATTTTTAAAACTGGTTAACAGTTAGGTCATAAAAATATACTATAGTTGAAGTGTTTTCATTCCAAGGGATTGCATACTTTGTGAGCTTATAGAGGGATCTGTTTCGGCATGAATTTTTTCAATACGTTTATCAATGCCTTTGATGAAAACATAGCATTACTGCACGTAAAATTTGGAATATGACACACAAAATGTTAATGTGGAAAACAACAAAGGTGCTATTTATTTTATTATACAGATGGACTGATCATTTGCTGAGGTAAAAAAATGCCCAGTTTTGTTAATGCAGATGTGAACCCAAATGCAAGCTCATGCACCTGAGAACCAAAAGCATCATCAAATTTCTAGAACTGGGGCTGAGTCCTGAAATGCAATAGGACATGGAGAAAGAACCCCATCAGAAGAAGAGGGGTTAATCAACAGCACTTGGGTGCTGATGCCACAGTGAAAAGTCCTAATCACAACATTGCATACATGAGAATTCAAATGATAAAGTATCTTACTAGGACCAGTGTCGTCAGCCCTAGCACTCCTCGCACCTAATTCGCATTCCAGTATCGCAGAATCACAGAATGGCTGAGGTCACTGGGACCTCTGGAGATCGTGTGGTCCAACCCCCACCTGCTCAAGCAGGCTCAGCCAGAGCAGGGCATCCAGGACCGTGTCCGGTCAGGTTTTGAGTATCTCCAAGGACGGAGACTCCACAGCCTCTCTGGGCAAACTTCTTGTCTTTGATCACCTGCAGGGCAAAAAGTGTTTTCTTAGGTTTAAATGGAATTCCCTCTATTTCAAAGTGTGCCCATTGCTTCTTGTCCTGTCTCTGGGCACCACTGAGAAGAGTCTGGTTCCTTTTCCTTTACTCCTCCCATCAGGTATTTATAGGCATTGATGAGACCACCTGAGCCTTCTCTTCTCCAGGCTTGTCCAGCCTCTCCTCACATGTCAGATGCCTCAACCCTTTCATCACCTTCATGGCCCTTCACTGGACCCAATCCAGTATGTTCACGCCTCTCTTGTACTGGGGAGCCCAGAACTGGTCCCAGCACTCCCGATGTGCCCCACCAGCGCTGAGCAGAGGGGAAGGGAACCCTCCCTCACCTCCGGGCAGCGCTGCCGCTCCTGCAGCCCTGGGTACCGTCAGCTGCCTTTGCCGCAAGGGTGCATTGCTGGCTCATGTTCATGCTCACAGATCACGCATGATATAGCCTAGCACACCCTTCGTTACAGGTTATGTTCAAGTGATCAGTACCTAATTATCTCCCTGGCACAAGTACCCAGCTACTCTTTGTCACACAGAGGCTGGTCCAGACTGGAAATGACCTTGGAGCTAGGATCCACTTAAAATCACGATGTCAGCTAATTTCAGCACCCCGCTTTTGAGAACTACTCCGGCCTGCTTCATCACAATTATTTCACCAAAGTGACACGTAGTCACAGTCAGCCAGGCCTTACAGGTTGTTCTTACAGTGTAATGAGGACACAACCCACCAGTTCTGGCAAACACTGCTATGGTAATTTAGCGTGATACAATTCCCCTTTCCCCAGAAGAGCAGCTTCAGTCGCTGGTGAAGATGACTTTGGCTAAAAATACCAGATTTACTCTGGAGTACCTGAGATACAGCCCCTCGCCTCCTTCTGCAGGCTCTTGTCAGAGCAGTCGCAGAGCAGACAGCTGGGGGCACCCGCCACTTAAAACTCCCACGTCTCTTCCACTGAGTTTGTCTGGGTAAAAGCACTTCCTTTCGCTGTTAAAAATGTGCACTTTCTTGCTTGGAACTAGCTCCAATCTCTAATCACTAAGGTTCATTGCACCTTTTTACTGCTAGACTAAAAGCCATCTACAATGAGGAACAACAGAACTTGCTATCAAACGATCTCTCAACCTTTTTTAGTAATGAGTGTCTCCCCCTGTAACATCGAGTTTTAGGGACCCCTGGTGATTCTTGAAATGTATTTGTGAAGCCTTTTTAGTTTTTCAACACCATTTTTCAAGTGTGGACACCAGAACTGCCTACCTTATTTCAGCTGACAGGTTTCACTTGTGGCACAGAAAGATGTGATGCCACTTTCCTCTCCAAACTGGTAACTCCTAGTAGTAGCCATGGAATGAACTGGACTAAACCCCCAATGATCAGTATATCTTCTCATTTTTTTATTACTTTAACTAAAATGGATTTAAACCCCCAGTTACAAACTGACCCTTTCTCCAGCTCTAGAACTGCAGTAAACTCGTGAGCCTGAAAGGTGCAGGACAGAAAGAAAGGAGCAGAATCTGCTCTGTGGTACAGGTGAAACCCGCAGCCCCAGACCCAATCCTTTCCTGAGGAAGCATTCCCCACCACCGCCTTCTCCCATCTTCTAGCAGCTGGCTCATCCCATTCCAGATGGTGCATCCAGCCGGGAGGCAGTTCGTGTCACTGTCTTGGGCTACCAGAAGGTTCCCCATGTGATGACCAGAAAGAGAGAAAGCAAATGAGTCAAGCCTACTTCACCCGCTTTCTTTGGATGGGCGTCTCTCCCTTTTTATTGATGATACAGGTTGTCCAGAGGACTAGCCCCTCAAGCCTAACGTTAGCCTTTGTAAACATCCCTCGTGCAGTCCTTCAATCTGTCTGAGCAGGCCCAGGATTTTTCCTTAACTATCTGAAATATCCCTCCCCTGTTTGTTCACCTGCAGTCCAGGGCTAGTTCAGCCACTGTCCTTGGTTTTCCGCCGACTACACAGTGATTGATCTCATTATTTACTAGGTCTTAGGAGAGGATTGACAGTTTCGGTTATAAAAACAGAAAGGGAAAAAACAGCCAGAAAGCAGTCTTCATCAATCAAAGTATCCTTGAAGCACAGTATGTAGGCACGACATGAATAATAGAATATTCTAGCTTTTTTATTCCCCCAAAAAAGTTAAACTACTGCAGATCCTGAGAAGATGAAAAGGATGTTGGTTTAATGTTATTTAATTCCAATACAGAGAATTCCAGTAAGCTGATGCATACATTGCAAGAGTTTATACACTTGAAGCTGTAAAGGCTCAGACTTACCCTAAACAGGACTTTAACAAATTAAGGTAATTAAGTCAAGAACGCTGTCTCAAGCTGCTGTCCTAATCAGTGGTGCCCAAAGTTCCCAAGACAGGTGTTCTGCTCAGAGGCATCTCAGCCTTCACAGCGATGGGCAGCTCGGGATGTATCTCATGGATAACTTCAGGTCTGCCTACACTCCCTTAACAACCTGACTTGGGAGGCGCATCCAGAAATCTGAGGACCCAGGTTTCAACTCCCTCCTCTAACTGGGTGGGCACAAATCTCTACCTCCTCCTTGCCCAAAGTCTGTGACACATAAGACTGTGGGCTGAGATGTTGGCACTTCTCCTCCCTCACTGGAAGCATTCCATTTTACATTAAAAAAACAAAAACAAACTGATGACACGATCAGGTGCCTAGAAGCAGTGTGAGTTGCCTAGGTCTCTTTCTGAGTCTAACACTAATAATCAAGACGTGTTTATACTTCGAATGAAGATTTTTTTTTAAGAGGAAGATCTTTCTTTGTCCCTATATGATGCTTGTGTAACTGGGACAATGAAAATGTTTACAAAGCAGTCGCATTCAACACTGAGGCCAAATTTATTTTGATATAACATCCATTCTCCTTACTGGTTTCAAAGATATATTTGACCTTATGTCTCTACAACATAATTTATATCACTAAACTCTACAGAGACAGAACAAAATTCATTTGCTATCCTAGCAATAGAAATGAATTTTAAAGCCAAAAGAGATGGATGTTCAGAAGCAACACACATTGCTTTTGATTAAAGAATATGTCAACATTATTTGGTCACTGCATTTTTTTTTGTCAAGGACTAATACACATATTGTGAATATGATATTGTAGATTATGCAAAAGCAGCAGAAACAAGTCCACAGATACCACATTTGTCCTTCAAAAACTGGTTTTCTGGAAGAATGTTACTAAAACCTTCGAAGAACAAATGCAGCATTTAACATAAAACTGCCAGATCCTGAACAATCTGCATGAAATTTTCCTCCCAGCAGCATATGTCTTCTGGAGAAAGATGTCCTTAACTGAAATGTCTCCTTTAAATTATATTTTTTTCTAATCAAACATTCAATACTTGTTTCCTCAGCATCTTCTCCACCTTCCCAGGCTTTACTGGGCTTTTTTGTTATTTAAATTGCTTATAAAATACTTGTTGCTAGCCCATAAGCAATAATTACCTTTTTTTTATTTGAGCCCTTGTTAAAACACACCTATAGGCATAACATGAGCAGTTAAAGCTTCATATTGTAGCAATGGAGCATCTTATTTTATTATGTGGAAGTGTTAATTCATCACATTGTGAATTATATTCCTGTGATTCACCACCAACCACTTTCGTTATTTACCTAGTATTTCTCCAAAAGGCAGTTGTGAGCTCAAAATCTAAGCAGGTATACTAATACAATGAATTCTGACAAATTCGTAAAATCTCTGAAATCAGCTCGTGAAGTATACATAAATGTTTCTTTCATTGCACTATCTTTTCCCTTTAATATTTCAATATTTCACAGCCTTGGAAAATTGTATTGTTAAAAACAATTCCCCATGAACAATGCCCAACGTGCTTCTTTTATACATCTTCAAGTTCAGCTGAGTTCACGGAAGCCCATTCTCCGTTGCCTGTCAGAGACACAAAAGGGGTGTCAGTAATGCTGTAGCAGCTCCAATGCCACCGCAGTCAAGAGAATGCTCAAGAAAATCCCCTTGAGGGGTTTACAACTAGTCATAGTATGAGAAGTGACAGCAATAGACATTCTTTCAAAGAATTATAACGCTACGTTGTGAAAGGTGAGCGGTCACTTTTCAGCAGATGACTCGGGAGCACTTGAGAAAAGAAACAGCGAAAAGATTTCAGGTCACTTTAGAGTCCAGGGCATGGGAGACAAGTCTTGAAAGTGATCTTGGGCTTCTCATTTCTCAAGGTAGGTGAGCATGCAGAAAGAAAAGCAGCCGGCCTCCAACAAAACCACAGCTTATTTTGACAAATGCATTAAAAAGTACAAGGAGACCATGAATATTTATAGCATCGAAACAGACTGACATTTAATTTTATTTGCATTAGAATTTAAAATATTTTGATGACATGATTGCAGATAACTGAGAGCAAAGGGAAGCATGTGCTCATAGACAATGTATCTTTTATGCAGGAGAATATTCCAACATATGCTAAGGAAAAAACCTTCAGCTGGACCCTAGCTACATGCATACTCATGCTCTAATACAGAGATCTCAGTCATATCGTGGGCCACCTTTATGGCAGTGGAGAAAGGGAACAAGTATCTACCTGGCTGCTAGAAACAGCAGCCTGAAGTGACACTCTTGGCTACCCAGATCGGCGGAACTGCTTTGATCCAAAATCTCTTTAGTGTAAATTCCGGGATTTTGAACAAAGCTTTTCTGCAAGTGCGGATGCAAGATACTACCTCTGGTGTATATGTAGAGACATGCGTATAAATGTTTATGCATCTGTCCCAACGTGCAAGGCAGTGTCATATAGCCTATTCTGAGGGAAAGCATCAGAAAACGTGAAGGCTGAAGGAGCCAAAAGGGATCTTCTTTGGTATTTCACAATCCATCTGATGGTTTTCACCAGCCTTTGATTTTTTGCAAAAATTGAGTGTCTAAGTCTGAATCTCACAGCCAAGCTTCACATCATGCCGTACTCCTGGTTAAAGCAAGCAGCATGTTGCTTTGGCTCCCTTGTTTGTATCATTGTGCGTTCGTTAAGTCCCCACTTTTTCAATAAGTTATGGTACTCAAAGCAATACCATGAAGATTTTCCCTTTCCAAATTTGAACACCATCTTTGTTCTGGCAATTCAGGGAACCTGTTTTATCCATCGCATTAGATACAGTCATTTTAATAGTTCCTGCCCTGTATGCCACAGCCATTGCTACGGTGCAGTGGAAATCAATAGCATTTTTTCTACGCATCAGGGATTTCCCATCGATATTTATGTATAACAATTAAATGAGCACGGGTTCCACTCATCTGAATAAGCCCGAGGGCTTTATCCCTTTTGGCACCTCTGGGAATATCAAACTGCATGACACTATGACCTGATTTAGTTTTTGAAGGTTTCCACCCTCCTTTCTAGAGCAGCCCTCCCCTCATTTAAGCTCTGCAGCTAGGGCCATTCCTTTCAAGCCTTCTACTTCCCCTCCAGTTCTTGAATGAAACACTGTGTTTCAACGACCTTCCCATCCAAGCAAGCAGTTAAGACATCAGATTTGCTTTATACAGACAGAAGAAAACTGCAAAACATTATTTCTTGCTCAGGTGATTCATGTATTTGTCCTGTCCAAGGGAATGTGAAATACCACACCATTTATCTGCACTGTATCAACTGTTACGTAGAGGATAATACCTTAAATACATTATTTGTAGGTTTTAGATTAACAAACTTCAATCAATTAATCCCTATGCCGATATTGCACAATATCTGATTTTATTCCAGTTCAGCAGCCGATTCAAGTATGTCAGCATTATTCTGGATGGAGCAGTTGATGGAGAAGTCCGATGAGATGTCATTTGTTCTGAACAAGAGGCCTGTATTCAGTACAATCCAATACCGGTATTCAATGCCTGTATTAAATATACATACTGCCTAAATTCAATACCTGTATTACCTATAATCAGTAACTAATGATGAGTTAGTTGCTAACCAAGCCCCAAACGGTTAGTCATGACAATTAGTCTATAAATTATCAACACAAAAAAAGTCTCTTCCACATTTTTTAATGCTTTCTCTTGTGTTTTTTTTTTAATTGCTTTTTCTGCTTATAATTTTCCTAGCTACAGTGGGCATGGAGATGGATTATGAATCCCTTTCATCCTATTTACAGCAGCAACAGCATTTCAGATTCTGGCCTGGCCTGCTGCCAGATACAAGCAATACATTTCCTCCAGTTGCAAGCAATAAAATTATTCCGTCTTTGTTAATCTGCATTTCCCTGGATCTTTTTGAAGGACATCAATGATTCTCTGCCAGCGTTGCTGTGATGAATTATATGCTTTAGCTGTTTAGCACAAGGGTGAGCTATACAAAGCCACAGGAGGATGAATTTAAAAAATGATCCACCAGTTTTTGTTGGTTTTTTAAACCAATTTCACAATAGTAATGCAAATATAACAAAAAATATTAAGTGCAATTAGGGACACAATCAAAATTAGGAAATTCACAGACTGGTTGTTGGGGTTTTTTACATGCTTCATGCCTGTTTTCTGGGATTTTAGGATCAAAAAATTAACAGCTCCATTCGGCTTGGGAGACTCCATGTCAGGTCTACGCCTCCCAGGTGCTTTCGTGCTTTTGAAATTCCTGTTTCCATCTCCTCTTCTTTTACAGGAGTTCATGCTGACAAGTTTATGACTGCACTTGAGCCTACTCATTGAATTACGTTTTCAAGATTTTTAAGCATATTCAGAGTTTTTGTGCACAATGTGTGTGTCAGTTTCGAGAATCTCTCAATTCTGACTTTCATAACCATGAATTAATTTTTTTATTTTTCCATTGAAAGAGATACCATTTTTCCTCCTAAAATTTATATTCTGGGGGGATGGCAATATTTTAATTTCAAGTGCATTAAAACTGTATATTCTTACATATTTCCTTATATTTTATTGTGAAGAAGATGAGGTTTTTTGCCTGAAAACATTACCTTGGTTAACAAAACTGGTACCTTGCCCTGCTTCCTCCAGGTTTTTTTATTTTCATTTAGTGGTCAACGAGCATTAATTTTGAACATTGGAAACTGTGGAGAGACAGTTCTGTCAAGCGCAAATCTGTCTTCCTCTCAACAATGTCCCGTTTATGCCTCCCTGTGCAGGCAGGTTATAACTTTCATATGAAATGTTCTGCTTTATCCTGCTTCACCCAAATTCTTATGTCACTTCCATCACTGTGCTACCATAACGTATTTCATCGGTACATTAAGCGAGGCAAGAAAGATCTGCTATTTGTTTCTTTTTCCCTTCCTCTCTCCAGAAAGAGGTTTGCTTAACTTTGTTATTAAAGGTTAGCATTAGGAAAAAAAAAAAAAGAAACAGCAGTAACTTGGAGTAATAAAAGCCGAGGTTTAGAAACTCTCGTACTTCTTTGCGGAATAAAACACAACAGCCTTGTCAAATTGGGCCTGCCTTTGAATTCAAGCTTATTTGTTAGCTTTAACCAGTATTTTTATCCTTTTGTCAGTATAATCCATTTTGCTTTAAGTTCTGGGGTATTTTATAATTTGATAGCATTCCTCTTTTTTTCTTTCCGCCTGGTTTAGGCGAGTTTTGCTTTTAAATGACATCACACACACAGAGTGCATGTGCACAGACAGACACGTATACATGCATAAAACCTGCCACATACTGTTTATTCACCTAGCTTCCCATCCTACTTCAGCATTAAAGCCAAGGCTATTTCTTCCCTTTTTTCTCTCATCTCTGATCAGCAGTTACTCCCGGACGTTGCTCTGACCCAAAGCCGCACTTTCAAACCCCAGACGACGGCAGGTGCCCGCGCCTTCCCTCCATCCCGCTCCTCGGAGGGGTTATGAGTGGAGGGGCTCGCTACCACGCCACGGGTGCTAGCAGGGAGGCGGGGTGCTGCCTCCCCCGGCCCCTCTCCCATCTCGCCCCGAACGCCTCCTTCGACTCCACACACACGCCCCTTCAAAACCAAGATGGCGGCGCCAGGCCAAGGCCCTCGGAGCCCGCCGCACCGTGAGACACCGCCCGCGCCCGAGCGTTGAGCCACGCCTCCCCTGCAGCACCTCAACCAATCAGCAGCCGGGATGTAGCCTTCCACCAATGGGTAGAGCGGTTTCCCCTCGGCCGCCGCCAGTCCCGCCGTACCAATCAGCCGCCGGGAGGCGCGGCGCGCCGTCGAGCTGGCAGGGCGGGTAGCCAATGGCTGACGACGAGATCCCGCCTCCTCCTCCGCTCCGTTGCTGGGGCAGCCGCTGTCAATAGCCCCCGCGCTCTGCCGCGGCGGCCCCTTTAAGCGTCGCTTGGCAACGGCGGGCAGGTACCGCCGGCGGCGCCGGGACGGGCCGGGACGGGCCGAGCGGGGTATCGGGGGGCGGAGGGGGGACCGGGGCCGGGGCCGGGGCCGGGACCGGGCCTAGGCCGAGCCGCCGGGGGGAGCGGGGTGTGCTGGGATCCGCAGCTGCGGATCTCTGCTCCCGACGCGCCGTGTGGGCCGGGCTCACCGGCCCGGTCCCGGGGCAGTCGGCGGGGAGGGTGGCTGGGCTCCCAGCGGCGGTGTTGGGGCGCGGAGGGAGGGGAGGCTTCGTCCCGAGCAGCGGCGGGTGGCAGGGAGCGGGCCTTCCCAACAGCCGTGTGCGGGGCGGGGGGGCAGCGAGCGCGGCGTCCCTTTCCTCAGCAGCGGTTTATTGCAGGGGTAAACGGTCGCCCTTAAAAGGTACGCTCACGTGCGGTTGTTAGTTGTTGTAAAAAGCCTTACTCTAAAAATAGCGTTCGGTAAGAGCTTCAAGAACTTCTCCCCAGTCAAGGCAAATTGCTTGCTTACCCTCTGGGGACTGGAGAGCTGCCTTCAGGAATGGGAAGGTTGAACTGGGTAAGGCTACGCACACCGGAGGCACACGCAGAAATACCAGCGACGGCCTGGGCCTCCTCGGTAGAGGATTTGGAAACATAAATCTCTTTCCCTGGTTGTAGGACTGGCCTATTTGGACTGCCGTTTCCTCATCTCCAACCTGGGACTTTTTCATTTTGAGATCCGCTGACGAAAGTTACGCTGTTACTGTCACGGCGCCAGATAAATTTAACGTTGGCTTTTAAAACCATACAGCGTATTAATTCGCCAAAAGCTGGTAAACTTAGGAGAAATGCATACAGTGAAGTCAGCAGCTGCAGAAAGCTTCCCTAATAAAATATTTGCTCCTCACTGAAGCCTCATCAGTGAACATGTTTTGATGTGATACAAGTAAATTCTTTTGCTCCTCTCTTTTCCGTGAAAACTGCAATATTTGGATGTGAAAAGATGGGTGGAGGAAGAGGAGGGAGGCAAATTTCTTTTGAAGTTATTCTTAAGTTCAGCACTTTAATAATGTGGGTTGATGCTTTTGTACCTGTCTGAAGCTGGCTTTCTTGCGCTGTCCCTCTCTCAGAATAGGTGGAAAAACTGCCTGGAGCGTTGGAGTTGAGCATTTGTACTCAGGAAGCGTCATATGGTGCCCAGTAAAAGCATGTAGCAGCTTCTGGTCTTAGAAAGGTATTAAGATTGAAAAGGACTTAAAGAGTTTTGTGAGTTTTGCGTTACTGAACTAAGCTCTGGGTGTACTGTGAGAGAAGAATTACTGAGTAATTTTCCTGTCTCTCTATTGCTTAATCCCTGTAATCCAGTAGTTCAATTTCTGTTTCTGTGATTTACTTAGGAGCGATGGGGAGACAGTATTCTGTCACCATTGCAGTTGTTTTGTGCTCTCTATTTTGTCTGTCATGTCCTTTGCAGTGACCTGGAGCTTGACTGTTTTTTGTAATAATAAGCATGTTTTCAATACAAAATATGTAAATAATAGCAATAGTAGAAGTTGCTGAAGTGAAGGAGCATGAAATTCTGGAAACAAAGCTGTTTCTAAAGTTTGTGCAAGTCCCAGATTTACTTCAGCCATTCTATACTGATCTGATCTTGATGCACTAGGCTTCTAAAAGCACGTGTGGAGCTCTTGAGGGGGAGGGGGTTGGGGTTTTGGTGGTGGTGGACCTGAGTAGACCCACTGCTAACCCACAGTGTTTCACTCCTCACAAACTTATTAAATGTACCAAGGGAAAATAAATATCTATGTGGTTCTTACTCACACGAGTTGAACTTATTTTATAGTCAACTCAAACTAGTTGGTAACAATTGGAAAGTCAATGAACCAAAGCGGTTCTTAATTAGACAGTCCTTAGGCTAACTGAAGTAAAACTCAAATATCCTAGTGATTCATTTATTCTCAAGATAAACTGTGCATTTTTTATATTAATCAAATTACATTATAAATTGAATTTGGCAGGACTTGACAGACTAAGGTTTCTTGTTTTGTATGGGAAATATGATAGTATTACCAATTTATAAAACTGAAAACAATTTGAAGATTCAGAAAATGTTTCTGGTGATTCCTCAAGGGAGCTTTTATTGATTCGCCTTTTTCAATTTGTTGTCAGTCCATTGCTTTTCAAAGTGCTTCCAGAATGCATCAAAAATTACTGTTCATTTATGTTGCTGTATGTCAAAACGATACTTGGCAAAATATTCTCAAAAGTGAGAAATATCCAGTACAGAAGTGATGGATAATTCTAATCCTTCAGTTCTTACAATTTGTCTGTTTTAAATACACTGAGTTATGAAAAGCATTCTTCAAAAAGATTATTGCCTCTTCAGTGAACACTTGTGGGACTATAAAATAACTGATGAGCTTTAAGTCAGTAAGTGAAAGTGAGTGTTCTTATTTTAATGTATATATAATTAGACATCTTAATGATTGAACTGTAGGCATTTATGTTTTCCCGAAATGAAGTCCCATTTGTTTTGATTCATATTTGTTTTCCTTTCAAGAAAGTCTGTGCATGATCATTTCTTTCTGTCCTTTCGTGTCCTGCAGGCAGACAAAATGCGGGTGTATCTTGGCTATATCTACGCTGTTGAAGATAGTTGCCCCATAGAGTAATCCTTGCCTCCACACAGGGCTAGGTTAACGCCTCGAGATGTGGTGGTGCCTCTAACATTGATGTGCCCACTCCAGGAGCGCAGGACTCCTCTGGATGCCACGTGTGGCCCTGGGACAGACTTGCACCCAAGTAACAGACTAGGTTGCTTGAATTCCCACCAGTTTGTTTTATTCAGCATGTTGTTATGAGCAAAACAGGGAACACATCTTAGATGCAGAGCCAACAGTTGATTGTTAGTCTAATTAAAATCTTAACAGTCTAACCAAAGATTTGGTGTTAGTCCAGATATGAACATAGGTCGAGCTATATATGGTTACAGTAGTATAGGCACAAATTCTAGAACCAAACCCTTTCTCTGGTGTTATCTTTGCCCACCCACTCTCCCTCTGGGACTTGACTGGCTTCAGCTGGGAGGGGGAAGTCCTTACAGCAAGTCGTCAGCATCCCAAATCCTTCCCTGGCAGGAGGAGGATGGTGATGGTTTCTTCCTCCTTGACTTGGGATCATTTTTATATTCTTGTTAACACACTGTGCACCTTGCTCTTTATTCTGTTCTGTTCTATTAATTGATTCATGGTTCCACATTACCTCTGAATTTACTACATGTGGAGTGTTTTACATATGTTGAGTACTTGCTCTTTGTTCTGTATGTTGCCTATAAAACTGGTTTTACCCAGCTCCCAAGACTGTGTCCCGTTGATGACCAGTAATTGAGCACAGGTGAGATGTTACAGCTTAGGGGCCCAGTACTGTCCTGTGTTCGTGCTTTCAGGCCCCTGCGGTCTCCCCATGCCTGTGCTCCTCTATGCTGCGTTTCTGCAAGGGTTGTAGATGGTTCACTCTGCACAGAATAACTACTTGTTATTGCTGTCTGTTAGTTATAAATGTAACAGTAGATGCTAGACAATTGTACAAAGCTAAGCAAAAAGCTGAAACAAATTAGGTAAGTTCCCTGGTTGGGAAATAATTTTGTTGCAGCTAAATAAATAAGCTATAACAAAGCTCTAGGCACCCGAGATGAGGTCAGACAAAGTCTGACAATTTTTGTGGCCCTTGTTAGCTGGAAATGAAGCCTGTGGCTTCAATGACACCACCGCACTTTGTGGTTACAAACGCAACTACTATTCTTAATGGTTTTTTTCAGTAAGGATGACTGTAGTAATATGAGGTCTGCATTACAGCTGTCCAGAGTACTATTTTTATATTTTACATTATTTTAGTGTTTTAATGTAAACACATTGGTTTATACCTTATTTTATATTTTTTGCATTCCCTGAGATTCTGTCCTGTGGAGACAGAACTGATACAGTCTTGCCTGTACACCCTCTAGAGAACAGGTTGTCCCCAAAACTCTGCTTGTGTTTCAGTTTGGGCTTGGTTTGCTCTTTGGGGAGCAAAATAACATACATTCTGCAAAGATGTTTGTGAGGCCAGGACTTAGGAGTGGAGCTGTTTGGGAGTAGGGATGCACCCTGATATGTTCTAATATTCTTACATGATCTTCGTTTTGCGCTCATGAGCATGTCTGAGGGTCTTCATTACACTTAAAGACAAACAAGATAATACGGTTACAGTTAGTTATATACTTTTGAAATGTCTTTAATAACTGCATTATTTCAGAAGAAAAAATAACAGTCATTGCTGAACATTTGAATGCTCGCAATAACTGACACCTTTCAGCATGTGCTTAGCAATCTCTAAGCATAGCTTGTCTTCTTTCTGGGCTTTGCAGTGCAATTTTAGTTTTCATCAGAATCCTCTCTGACATAAGTTTTAGGTGTGTAATTTATTTGGACCACTTTGAAAATATTTAGGTGCTTAAAAAGCACTATTTTGGAAAGTTACTCCCTAAGTAAAGAAAAACGCTCCCTTCCAAATAGTTCAATATTAATTTTCCAGCAGCTTCCCAGTTTAGAAATCTGTTGGGATATTTATTCCTCTAATTCCTTCTGTATAGATTATGAGGGCAAATGGATTCCAGTCACTGGGGAGAGAGTTGTGCTAACAGTGAGCTGGGCCAGAAAGCTTGAATTTGTAATGAAAACTGTCTTGGCAGCTGACATTTCTGTTCTGCTTGGCTATGCAATTCTGCATGTATAGACAGTGGAATAGAAGGCTGAGAAGCATGCTAAGTTTATTTTATTGGGAAATAATACAGTGAAAAATTTACAGCTCGTTTACAGGTATGTTGTATGCCCTGCAGTGTAGAGGAGTTTTGACTGAAAGCTGCTCAATTTTTTGTGTGTAGTTTGCTTTACCATTTAGAAATGGGTGTGGAGCTTATGTCATTCAACAGGCAGAACTGATGGGCTCTGATGCAAGTCCTGTTTATTCACCCATTAGAAGCTTGATGTCCTGAAGTTGGATTGAAGGCAGATAGATGGTGAAATAAGCTTGAGAGCTGTGAAGTCATGAGAGAGGCAGAAGATGTGGGAGGCTGAGCGTAGTCAGTAAAATACTTCCTAAACTGATGAGGAAAACTTTGGGTATATTTGCTCCATTATATTCTCAGGAAGTGTCTCCAAAAAAGGTAAAATCACCTTATTTTGCGTGAGATTAGGGGTTTTTCAGTTTACATTAAAAGACAGGCTGCGGGAGCAGCCCTTCTCGTTTTATACCTGCTGCAGATGTAATGTTTACCATATACCAGCAGTGTGGTGTCTCTTATCAGATATAAAAAACCCAAAAGGCTAGATCTGCATTTTCCTATAAAGCACATGACACAAATGTGTGTGCTTCTGCCAGTTCTTGAAGGCATGAAACACTACAGATGTTGTGGGGTATGAGACTACTTTCCGGGGCAAAGGCTGTGATACATAGCTACAGTCTAATTAGCAGTTAGGGACAGAATGTCCTCCAGAAAAATGGGACAACTGATTTTCAAGCCCATTATTTAACATCATTGGAGTGTCAGAAATTGAGATATGGAAGACTTAGTCAAATTCTACAAATATCTCAGTTCTAGTTGCATGAATAAGTTGTTAATTCATTTGGTTAAAAAGTTCTAAAATATGTTTAAATTAGTTTCCTGAATAGCATCAAACCCTCTCTCTAACCTGGGAGTAATTTCTTATTCTAGATTTAGCTGTCTAATTTTCTGATTTCTCATTTGGGGATGAAGTGCCTCAAACTACTGCGTGTAATACTAGTAGCATTCCTAGAGTGTGTTGTCTATCACATTTAATATAAATAATAAGGCTAATGTAGCACAGCACGTGGCATAAGGTTATAGGAATCCTGAATAATTTTACAGGTTTTTTTTACCTTTCTTTCTTAACTAAAGAGCAAAACCATTCTCACTTTTTTCTCTCTCTCTAAATTGTTACAGAAAAATGCATTCTGAATGATAACTACTGCTTGCTGAACTGAACTGCAAAGATCTCATGCTTTGGAGATGAAGATGATAAACCCAAGGAAATAATCCAGCTGCTGCCATTGTGGCAACTGAAAGATCCTTTGTGTCAAAATGAACAGTCTTTGAGAAAAATCTGGAAAGCCATTAAATCTGAAAAATGGGAGAAAGAGTAAGGAGCCCAGATTCTGAACATGACAGGAAATCAGAGGGGGATAAAAATAGTGACTCCTATTATTCAGATGAAGATAATGCATCTCGTTCATCTGGCCAGTCGCCAACACTAAGCTATCCATCTACAAGCCAAGAAAAAAGAGATCACAAAACACAAACTTCAAACAGCCTTGTGCACTACCAAGGTAGGTAGATAGCAGAAATTGCTGTTTTGTAACTGCGCTAAAGAGTTAATTATCTCTGAAAGCTGAAATAAAAGTGGGAAACTACCATTATGAAAATCTACAAATAAGGTTCACATGAATCGTGCTACAGATGGCAGGTAGACCATAACGGCGGCCGTTGAAAACTGAAATGAACCTGTTCCTCCATAAGGAGGATTTTTGGTGATTTTCAGAATTGTTCATATTTTTCGTAACTAGTGAACGTGGCTCTTATACTAGCCTTTTGTTGAATCATGCTGATGCTCTCCTTTTGTCTTTGACAAAAATACTTGAGGCCAAGGTCTCAAGGCAAGTCCTTACTATGCAGTCAGTAAAAGAGAGACAATTGTTAAAATTTCTCTGACAAAATACCCCTAAAGATCTCTCTCTTGTGGAAGTCTAATTGACTAAGCTTTACAGTGTAATACTGGGTACTTTCAAAAAATAAACAAATGAAAAGACCACTAATGTGGCAAGAGAGAGAAAATGTGTTTGTTGAAAGTTAGATGCGTGTGGAAATTCAAAAGAAAGTTTTTCTTGGTCCTTCCTTGAGGGTAAAATATCTCGAATTTGAGATGAAGTAGCTCCACCTTTAGCTCCCTCACACACACCTCACCCACATAAGCTGCTTTCTTGGCTGAGATTGTGGGGAAGTGAACATCTCTACAAAAAGGGAGAGAATGGTTATACAGGTCCTGGATGAAGTAGGGATATGAAGCTTCTCTGCTACACTTTGAGAGCTTGATCTAAATAATTGTATGCATTTTCTGGTGAAGTCAGAGCATATCCTGTCTTTCTCAAGCAAGTGCTCTATTTCATTCATAAGTGCTTGATACCGTATTAATTATTTGGTCAACATTATGATCTAGAGTGTGCCAGAAGATCTAACCGTAAATATTGAAGTTCTCCAGGAAGCCTGTCTCTTCAGATCCTTGACAACGTTGGTGTCCTGGTGCAACTGGTGTTTTGCCGAGCTTCTCTGTGTTCAGAAGTGGCGTCTGCTCCATAGCAGTCATGGGTTAGCTTTCCGGGAAACAAAAACCGCAGTTCCACTGTGCTATTTAATTTGGAGGGGGCAAATGAATGACTAGCTCTTTGATTACATAGCCAGAATTGAACATACTTATTACATGGAGGTATTGTGAATGTCATGTGTTCTTTAAGGATGCTGTTCCCCAATTTAGCTATATGGTCAAAAGCGCAAACTTGGTATTGGAATTTTCTATTCTGCCCTAAATGTGGAGAAATTCTTGAAGGGGCTGGAAGTCTAGGGTTAATGGGAATTCCCTTAGTTGGTGATAGGAGTAGCATCATTCCTGCAGTGCATGTATTAAATAATCTTTTCACACCTGAACGTGACATGAGAGTTCTTTGTAAAGGAAAAAAACCCCTTCTTTTATTTGCCCAAGCTGTGGAAAAAATTAGCATGAAGCAGAAAACAAATTAGTATTTGCGCAAAATGTTTAGAGGAAATGATAAGAAGATATTTTAAAGCTGTTATTTTTGCTGTAAAATACTCTGTAGAATAGAAACATGGTGAGTGCCAAAGGGGAGGAAGAATTTGCTGTCACACACACTCGCTGTCTGTGTATAGGTAACTGCACTACTGCTGTATCCCAGCTTTCAAGCCTGAATTATAATCTGCTGCTCAGGATGTTTCTTCCTAACAGTGATGTACCTTAATGAATTATGCAGTCTCTATATATTCAGTTGTTTTAAGAGATATTTTTGGTGGATTATATGCTTCATTTTTTGAGTGTGGGTTGAGAGGCAAATAAGATAGAAACAAAATGTTTAGCCTTTATCTGTGGGGATGACAATAAAATAATAATATCAAATAGGAATGCGAGTGATGCATACTGGTAATCAAATAAGGATACTGTGTGGAAAATAACTTGTGATACAAGAATAAATTATTTAGGGGAGAACTGAATTTTCATGGGATTTATAATTTTGCTTTGGAGGCTTTTTGCATTGAGCCTTTGAAATCTGCTGTTTTGTCTGTAAGCATGGCAGCTGGATTTGAAAACACTACTGCATTTGTCTGAGGGAAATACATCTTGCATAATACGTGACTAGCTAACGCTCGGCTAATTGTTGCCATTTTAAAAGCATTTGATAATATTGTATGCATAAGAGTACAGTATTTCTAAAACGTTTTAATAAACATCATCAAATATTAACAAAATATGACTGTTATTTCTGATACAATTTGCAGATGATTACTTTACAATGGTCCTATATTAATGGTTGCAAATATTACTTCTTACAGTCAGATCAGACATAAATCTCCATTTTTTTTATCTATCAAAAGAAGCATAAGTCTATCATATATATGCCTTTTATTGTCTGGTTCGAAAGCTGCAATCTCTGCTAAGTATTGTAAAATTGTTTCAGGCAGAGCTTTATTCCAAGAAGGGTGTCTGAATAGGCAAACTGCATTGTCTTACAGTAAACATGCTTTTTATTTTTCCTTTCTTAGCCACAAAGAAATTGGGTTCCAAATATGCACCAAGCAAAAGAGGGACGCGGTGGGGTTTCCGTTCTCAGAGCCTCACTAGGGATTCTCCTGCAAAAGATATAGATCTTGTTACAAAAAGAGTTCTTTCAGCTAGGCTGCTGAAAATCAATGAGCTCCGAAATGAACTGACTGAACTCCACATCAAACTAGATGAGCTGCAGAAGGAAAACAGGGCACTGAAGAGGCTTCAGCACAGGCAGGAGAAAGCCTTGAATAAGTTTGAAGATACGGAAAACGAAATCTCACAGCTCCTTGCTCGGCACAACAATGAGATTAGAATACTAAGGGAGCGCCTACGAAAATCTCAAGAGAGAGAACGTGCAACTGAGAGACGGCTGAAAGATTCGGAAGATGAACTGTACAGAACAAAAACTGTCTTGCAGAAACTGAAGAAGCTGTCTGCAGATAAGCACCTTGCCGAAAGAGATGACCTGGCAAAGAAACTAGCCTATGCGGAGAGCAGGCTAGAGGACAGTGAAAAAAGAATTAAGGTGAGATGACTTTCTTTTTGTAAGAAACTCTGGTACAGATATTTCGTACCATAATGAGCTTCATAAACTGTATTTTTTCACAGTTGTGGAGCAAATAGAAAATAATTTATTTTTTTTTTTACACATAAGTAGCATCAAGTAAATTATTTCCAAGGTGATTATATAGTTATATACTTGGTATTTGTGCATTCGAATTTCTGTTTACAAATTAAATATATTTTTGTCAGAATATATCCTGTGGACTTTTGCTTTTAAGTGTTTTTATAACTACTAGTAATGTTTCAGAAATGCATGCAGCTGTAATACAACTTTATGCAATCTAATTTATCGTCTTGGAGGGGAAACGTGTTAAAAATTTTCTGGGTATTTAGGGAACAGTATACTAAAATTCTAAAAACCACATATATAGTAATTCTTTTTCAATTTCGTGAACTGCATTCATGCAGTGTTTGATTGTCCCCTATTCTGCGCATCTGAGAGCTGAGCTGAACAAAATTACAGAAATTTTTTTAATATTGAAATGAGCTTTAGAACACTTTACAGGTATCCATTGTAAAATTTTGTGCAATATATTTTAATTTTGTTCAGCAAAAATGTTTACATTTTTGTAAAGATGTCTAAAAACCTCATCTTAAAAATAATTATGTTAACACTATTAAACTGTTGGTAGTTCAGCTAAAAAACTATTTTTAGCTGAAGTTATGTTGGTCATTAAAATGGTGTTAAATTTTGGTGTCTATATTAGTAACTAAACCTAAATTACATTACAGAGATAATGTAATTGTGTAATTGGGAAATCCAGAGGATTAGCCTGGAAACTAAGCTTTCATAAAATAAAAATCCCAAAATACCAAGATACATACTGCTGAGTTACCCAAATCACCTCACCCTGTAGTGTCACCATCTGGCATCTGTAGTCTTATGATCAGGTATTTCAGCATTTGTAGTACTGGATAATGTTAAAATGAATCATGCTCTAAAAAGTAAGGGATTTTCTTCTACTTTTTTTCCTTCTCTCATCATCACAGGTTCACTTAAAACAGCTATTGCAAGATGAGGGTATGTAAATGAAATCACAATCACAAATTTGTTTTTAGGAGAAAGGTTAAAAATTATTTCTTGTCTTCTTCCTTCTAATCCTGCACTTTCAGGGAGGTATTCTGTTTCTTAACCATCAGTTTGAGATTTGGTTTAGAGATCTGGAGGTCCACTGTGCCAAGAGCTTACTTGTGTGTTCCCATTCTGTCCTCAAATCACCTCTCAATACTCCAGAAGGATGAGCTGCAGCATCTGCAGGTGCTCTGTCTGCTCCCTCAAAGTTAGGATTAAGGGTTTAAGTGTATTCAGTGTTACAGCAATGGTGGAGCCGGTACCTGAATCCAAGAAGCTGGTTTACTGTAATTTTATGTAAGTAATTTGACTATTAAAAAAGTATTATTTCATTTTAATTGAAGGATCTGGAAAAAAATCTTGAATTGAGTGGTAGCAGTTTTCAACGAGAGTTACATTCAAAGAAGAAAAAGATGTATGAGGCTCAAGAAGAAAATAGAGTTCTCCAAGAAGAGCTTCATCAACTAAATCAGAAGCTGAAGGTAAAATGTGAAGCAATACAAGTTGCTAACCTTGTTCTGGCATTTTATCTTTGGAAGTATCTGTAATCAGGTTTGAATAGTTTACCAGTGACTGCACTCTCTGATGTGTGCTTAATTATATACCACACGTGAGTTCTTTTCCTGCTTTAAATTGAAATATTCTGTGCTCTGCCCCTACAGTGTTTATAACAGGAATGCGTCTACGTTAATCATTATTGTTAGCACTAGTTAAGAAAAGCAAGATCAAGTACATAGCCAAACATTGCGATTAAACCACAAGATCTACTGGAAAATTAGGTTTTGAAGGCTTGAATTTAAAAATAAATCTGCAGGTATATACAGTACTTTATGTTACTAAGGTACTTGCATTACAGTAGGTTTGTGTAAAGATTAATTTCATGTATTTGTGATATCCACGTGTGTTGCTAAATTTGTGCAAAGGTTTATTTGCATCCCCCCACCCCATCATTGCCCAAATTCTAAATTTAAAGACTGAAAATACTGTTGTGTTCGACCTAGTCGGTTTATCTTTAGAAAAAATAATTAAATAAGACTTGAGCTAAAGTACTTAGTTGCTAGGAGAATTTCCTTGAAACCCCAAGTCTCAGACATATAATGGAGATGCACCAGTTTACCACCTTACTAGCTACCAAGCAAGTAGCGTTAGTAACTCAAAAACTTACTTGTTTAAAGTAAGTGTTTTAAGCCTGATTTGTTAGTGGAGAGTTTAATATTTTGAAAATATTTTCATTATCTCATGATTTCTGATAACTGGCTGTTCATTTCTGTATTTTATTCAATAAATGTCATGAAAGAAGAATATGTCTCTAACTCTAAGATGCAGTGGGCCTCTGCTCCCTGGTGCTGACATGCCCTGTGACAAGTAACATTGCTAGCATTGAAATGCTTAACTCTTTACAATACTGAAAATTCAGTTGGGCAATCTATACATACATTGTAAGTCTTATTCAGATTTATGGCATTTAGTTTTATTTTCACTACACAGATGTGTCCCCCCGTCGCTGCCTTGCAAGTCTGCAAAGTGGAAAACAGGGCCAGATTCCACAATATCTGTAAATTACCAAAGCTGTGAAT
>JANHGO010000042.1:96174718-96229477 GCA_024606505.1 Aquila spilogaster
TCGAGTCGTCGACGACGTCGAGTCCTCGAAGTCGTCAAAGTCGTCGAGTCGTCAAAGTCGTCGAGTCGGCAAAGGCCCCCAAATCCCCAAATCCCCCCCAATCCCCAAATTCCCCCAAATCCCCCCAAATTCCCCGCGCCCCCCTGCGGGCAGCCCCGGCCGGCAGCGTCTCCCCGGCCCGCAGCCCTCGGGCGCGCCGCTCCGCTCGGCGCTGAGAGGCGATAACGGCGGGAGGCGGGAAAGGTGGGGGCGGAGCGCAGCGCCCGACGGGCAATGTAGTTCTCCGGGGCTGCGGGAACGCCCCGCGTTTGTTGCACTTTGCGGGGGAAACGGAGGCACGCCGGAGCGGCTGCGTTTTAGGGGAACTTACTGAATGTCTCTAACGCCCCGCGGTAGCGAGTGCCACAGTCCGAGCGTGAAGGCTGCCGTGAGGCTTGTGCCGTGCTTCAGCGCCCTGCCCGAGTGTTGGCTGCACGTGGGCACAGTGGTCAGCTCCAGTGCATGGAGTGCAGCACGTTTACACTCACTGCTATGTCGCACAGCCTTGGCTGTGCGGGCCACTTCATGTCAGGTCATCCCACCTGGCTGCTCCTGGTCCTCCTGTCCTGGCAGGCCCAGGTCTGGCTCCATGATCTGCTAGTTCAACAAGACAAAGTGCCAGGCCTTGCACTGTGGCCACAACAACCCCAGGTAACATTGCAGGCTTGGGGCAGAGTGGCTGGAGGACTGTTTAGAGGAAATGGACCTGGGGGGCTGAACATGAGCCAGCAGTGTGCCCACGTGGCCAAGAAGGCCAATGGCATCCTGGCTTGTATCAGAAACAGTGCTGCCTGCAGGAGCAGGGAAGTAATTGTCCCCCTGTACTCAGTACTGGTGAGGCCACACCTCGAGTGCTGTGCTCAGTTTTGGACCCCTCATTACAACAAAGACATCGAGGCCCTGATACATGTCCAGAGAAGGACAATGAAGCTGGTGAGGGGTCTGGAGCACAAGTCTTATGAGGAGCGGCTGAGGGAGCTGGGATTGTTCAGTCTGGAGAAGAGGAGGCTCAAGAGAGACCTTATTGCCCTCTATAACTACCTGAAGGGAGGTTGTAGTGAGCTGGGTGTCAGCCTCTTCTCTCTTGTAACTAGTGATAGGATGAGAGGGAATGGCTTCAAGTTGCACCAGGGGAGATTCAGACCAGATGTTAGGGAATACTTCTCCGAAAGAGTGTTCAGGCACTAGAATGGCCAGCCCAGTGAGGTGGTGGAGTCACCAACCCTTCAAGGAACATTTAGACATTGTGTTGAGGGACACGGTTTAGTGAGAACTATTGGTGATAGGTGGATGGTTGGACTGGATGATCTTGTAGGTCTTTTCCAAGCTCGGTTATTCTATGATTCTATGATTCTATTTGCAGCAGCGAAGGGGTGGAAACATGCATGTGAGCAGACCTTGGTACTGCGTTCCTGTCACGGCGAGTGGTGGGACGTGGGGCAGCCTGCTGCGCAGGTGGGCACTCCTGCACATCCCAGAGCAGTTAAACACCATCTTCTCTTTTCATGCACTGGTGTAGGCGTACAGCTGTCAAGTACTGGCAGGGACAGAACAGATGTTGTTAATCAGCAGAATAACCCCAAATCACTCTTTATCAGTCAGTTCATCAGTAAGTGACTGAGAGGAAACCCTGAGGCCCTCCTAAGCTTTGGGGTCTGTGAGGGCTTTATTTAAGAACTCAGACTCATATAGTTGGTAGACTTAAATGTGTTAGTATAGTTGTAACCTTCATCCTCTTAATTCTCTACATACAGCCAGATGGTTACTCATTTCCTGTGATTAAACTCTCTCTTTCCACCATCTTACCCTCACGGTGGAGCTCTTCCAGACCTTTGCCCTGTCATCAGCCTCAGTAAATTTCCACTGTCTGAGCTAAGTACAGACTATGACTTGGCTTTTTGTTTTTGAGTCAAACAACTCTGAGTGCCAACTACGTTCTTAAAGCTTCCTTTACATTTTAATTTTATATATATAGATTATATATATATCAAGTTAATATTTATATATATTTTTCAAAATATGATGTTTTGTGGAATGTACCTAACAAGAGCAATAAAGAATAATTAGGACACTCAGTTGCTCATGTTGAGCTTAATTTATGTCCTGTAGAAGTCATTAGGAAAGCTTTCTAGTGGCTTCACTGTCCTCTGGAGCAATCCTTTAACAAGAATTCAGGTGCCAGCACTGAAGAGGTTTATAACTGAGCATTACTTTGCTTTCATAAGAAACTTGTTGGAAACTGAATAAACTATAGTCTCCTTTCCCACCTGGAAAGCAAACAACTTTCATTTCAGTGCACTTGAGTCTATGACTGAGCTGCGTAAATTCTCAAAAGCTATGGAAAAAGTGAAACAAACACCTGTTAGAAAAATGCAAACCCACTTCTCCATTTTAAATGCCCCAAACTGACCCTCAGCCAGCTGAGCCAATATAAGTTTGTTTTTTTTTACTGTTCTACAGTCTCCCCTTTTTCCCTGCAGCTCTCAGGTCAGTAGGTTCCCAGAGCCTGAACTTCAAGGCAGAATCTGAGCTGTCAAACTCATGGCCAGGTATTATATTCCAAGCTGAGCTGAAGTGTCAAAGCGAATAAAGATCATCCATCCATCGTATTTGACACACTTAGCCAATACTTCATCTTCCTTATTTCACAGTTATTTATAGATTCTAAGACAGGGAAGGGGGCATCCTGCCTGCTTCCACACTACTTCACCATGAATGGATCAGCTTTTTCAAAGTGCCCTTTCAGACATCATTTGGAACAGATTTTCATGGAATCATAGAATGGCTTGGGTTGGAAAGGACACTGAAGTACAAACTTACTTCATAAGAGAGATGCTTCAGCCCTCTGATCATCTTCATGGCCCTCCTCCAGACCTGCCCCAACAGCTCCACATCTTTCATGTATTTCAGTGAATTTTCATGTAATTCTCTTTTTTTTCTACATCATTTTTGAATATTTTGTACTAAAAATCTTGCATCTGTAATTTCTCAGGATCAAATGAGATGTAGTGTGGGCCAGAAAACATTCAGATATCCAGACAACTTTTCAATTTATTTTTTTAGTTAGTGTTTCATTATAGATCATACATGCTAAGAAGATAGTTCTGTCATGGAAGTAATGCAGAAAGTTAGGGAAAAGAAGACTTCTAAGTTCACTTCTAAGTTAAAGATTTCAAAGCTTGTAGAGCAGCCTCTTACTTTACACGGGTCTTAAGCAGATAGCTATTATTTTGTGGAGTATAAAAGGCATTAGATATTGCTACATGACATTTTGCACTTTCAAGTGGTGTACAGATTAAGTCTGACCACGAGGATTCTACAGCTGACATTAGTAAATGTCCTTAGGCCACAATTTTAACTTCACTTCTACTATGTAGTTCTAAAAGCTTGAAGCCCAAGTTGAACAAACATTTAGGTAAGTATAAAAAAAATGTGCTAGATGAAAACAACAGTAAAATGATTTCTAAGCAGTTCTCCATGTTTATAGGAGGTGCAGAAACACTACATTTGAAGACTGGAGTTGAAAATCTGAGTTTATGGTGGAGAGGTGCCGTTTCTAAACTTTAATTGTAAGAATGATTCACTGTTATGCCAGATCTTCGTGGAAGATTATACAGAACTTCACTGCTACTAAGGTAACAAAGAACACACAAACCAAAGATTGCAGATGTATGAAAAATACGATAAAAGATTGTTTATTTAGCAAGATGCAACAGCCACAGAAGAAAAATCCCAGAGAAATTGAACATTATATTCAGGCCAGAATAAGGGGATAAGATGGCAGGTGGTTTGTCTGGGACATTTTAGAAGTTTTCTGGTCTGAAGACTGTTGGTACCTATCAGTTATTTCTGTGGGGTCTGGGAAAGTTTCTTAAGATCATTAAGTTCATGTGCTTTGCAGTAATCCACGTATTTGAATTTCCTTAAAGAAATCTGTAGTGCTTTGTAAAAATTCTAAGTATCACAAAATATTGGAAAAAAAACCCACCTGCTTTAGGGTTGTCACGGTGAGTGTCATTAAAAGCTTTGAGAAACCTGAGCAATTGTCCTTCATAGAAACATGCCCATCAGGGTACTAAGCAGCAAGAGAAGAGAAACAGAAGAGAAAATGGAGTACTCCAGCTGCAACAGAGATGCAGAGTATCATCAGCTGATCTCCCACTGCCAACCCCAAGAGAAAGTAGGTAACTTCAAGGCTATAAAAGACACAAAATGGACAAGGTAATATGATATAATGTTCCATTAGTGGAGAAATAGCACTTAATATGGTGGTCAGACACAGCTCAAAAGCATACAAGATAATGCAGTTTGGAGCCAGATTCTGCACATACTTCCTAGAAATCACTGGATTCTTAAGGTATCAATTTAATCACAGAAAAAAAATCTCCAGGGTACATTTTCTAAGTGGTGCATTAATGTCTGCAGAGGTGGACTCCACAACAGGTCAAGCAGTCAACTTCACTCTGTCCCTTGCAGAAGTATCTTTGCAGGTTTTGTAAATCACACCAAAATCTACCAATATCAAATTCAGTTTCGCACAGGATGCCGTGCTTTCCAAAACCTTGATCATGGCCAGAGTTTTACATTCAGAGCATTTCACAGCTTTTTCCACGGTCAAATTTTAGGGATAATGTCAACAGAACTAAACACTGTCCCAAGATAACTTTTTTTTCTCTTCTGGCTTGAATTACTCTGAATCTATTCTTACCATAGAAAGCTACCACAAAGTTGCAGGTATTAAAACAGGTAGCTTGGAAAAGAGAGAGACCTGGAATCATTTTGACAAATGTTTTAATTCTCACATTTGCAGACCTGTAGCATGTTGAGGAAAGCAGAAATGTATTTCTGTTCTTGATTTCAGAATTATTTTTGTGCCATCTCCTTATAACTGATAGCAAATAAAAAACAAACCACATATAGCCAAGTAAACCTTCTTTCACGCCATTTAAATATAAACATGCCTAGAAAATTTCAAAGCTAAGTGTTGATTCTTTTCAGCTGCTGCCCTTCAGTTGAAGTGTGACTGGTTATTTGTGGCTGCTAAGATTATCTCTGTGACTTCGTAATACTAAAGACCTTTGAAAAGAAAAACATTTTCCTGTAAAGTGCATCATCTGATGTAATCTAGCCATCTTACTTGCAATAACTGATGCAGAAGGTAAAAACACCTTCTGTATTAAATCATTCATCATTCCTTAAGCTTACAGCTAGACTGTCGCAAAAATGCCAGTTTGTTTTGCACTCATTCCTTTAAAGATCTGACCACTCCTGGAGTCACTGGCTCCAGTAGAGGAGCAGGAATCCAGGCAGGTGCCAGTCAGTGTCCTGTCTTCCATCCCACACACACTTTCAGCCCAAGACATTGCAAATAAATCAAGCCCAACAATCTGAAGCCCAGCAAGCTTGCAGTTCCTGGTGAAACCAAACTTCTGAGCAGCTTTGTCTTCATGATGTAGTGAAAGAATTTGTCCAGATCTCTTCTAACTTGAGCAATCTTTAGTAATCAACATTACCGCAGAGTGGTGAGGAATTAAAACCCACACAAATCTCATTTCCTCGTCAGCATTTCCAATAGAACTTAAGTTAGCAAGCACTCTAGGTGCAAAGTGCACTCAGGAAGCAGTCATACAGCATTACTCTTCTGCCAGCCCTGTTCTGGGGGACCTTCTGCCCTCAGAAAAGCTTTCTACCACCACAGTCAATTTGGCCATTTTCCCCAGCTGGTTTTCCACAATGCTCCAGCTCCATTCTGGCAGGGTGCTTTAGATTCACTTCTCCCAGCATGCAAGAGAAGTAGATCAGCAATAATATTTATGTACACAAGGGCAAAGAATGAGTAGTTTTGTGGAGAATTATGAAGCAGCTAAAGACATGAGTACTGGCAACTTTCCCAAAGCGTGTGCACAGAAGAAACTAAGAATAGTGATTATTTTTTGCAGTACTTGGGAGTTCTTCAGATGTTTCATAGAACAGAGGAAAAAAATCTCTAACTTGGAAAGGTGATAGGTTGCTCCAAAAGTAATGTCTCATATTTATTTTCATGGGAACTACGAGAGATACAAAGAGCACAATAATACTATTTCATAGAGCAGATTCTCAGCTACAAAACACTATTTTTTGACATAGTAACCACTATTAGCTGTGCATTTTCACCTGCAATGAACAAGAGCCTGCATGCCACACTTGTAGAAAATCTGCATGGCTATCCAGAACGTGGCTTATCTTCCACGTTGCTGTTGCCACTGCTGAAACACACCACCCACTGCCTCATTGTGCCCACATCCACTGTTTAGGCTCAATAAACGTTCAGCAAGCATTGATGAATGTCGATGGGTGCCATTTTTTCCACATGGAGCAATTCACTTCCACATCTTCGCTTCATCTGCACTTCCATGTCAGACACCATGTTGTTAGACTGCCCCTCTGCTGTTATTCGTGGCACAGCAACAAAATGTAACAGAATACTGTCGGGAAGGTTCAGCCTCTGCTGCCAAACCACCATCTGCCTCTGATGTTTGGGGCCAACATAATAAAATAGGACGCATTACTTTTGGAGCAGCCCTCACAAATTTAAGGATAAAGATTATGTACACACTGCATTTCAAGAAAGAAATGAGAAATCATACAGCTTCTCAAAAGTTGCATACCCAAATCATTGCCTTTCCATGCATCTTGTTCATCTCAACTCAGGCTCTTCTGTGCTGACTGTGCACCTGCCTGTCAAAGAAGATACACTTTTGTATTCTTTGGTAAAGTAACCCTGCAGAATTTCCTAATATTTATTTATTCCTTTCAGAGTTGTATGTCTTCAGAGCATTATGTTTGTGATATTCCATATTTCCTTACTGCTGTATCCATGCCCTGGTCTTGAACCACCTCTTCTGAGATCAAAACATCAGCACAGCTGTTGTTCGGTCTCAGAGCTATCTGAGATGTATTTTCTGCAGCTACAAAGATGCTGGGGAGGCAGTGGATGGGCAGTAATATTTTCCATAGAGGAATAATTAACCTGTAACTGTTGTTCAGTTTTAAAATCTAAAGTAGTGAAAATACTAATTGTCATTTCTAGCACTTCCCAAAAGACAGCTACAAAACCCTGTGCTGTTGCCCCTGGTCACATTTGACCTTACCTGCTCTTCTCTGCAGGACAATTGACATCTTTGTGTCCATGCTTGTTCCACTGAGAGGACTGCCACTTGACACAATGGGTATGTATTACTTTTGTCAGAGAAGGCACAGCTTAGGACAGCTTCCAAGCTATTCAGAGCATGACTTGGATAGCAAGAACAAAAACTATTTCAACTCATTTTTTTTAATTAATTGGAAAAGGATGTTGAAAGGAGCACAACTGGTCTTCATTGGATAACTGTAAAACAAACATGGCAAGCCAAATGAGAAGTTATGAGAGGTTAGCTGAATAAATCTCATGGCAAGAAATATTATTTGCTTGATTCATCAAAGCACACAAGCCAGGCTTCTCAGGATACACGCTCTTTCTGTTTCACTAAGCAACAAACTCATCACAGAGCCAGCAGGGTCAGACCTGCTGCTGCAGTAATGACATGGCACATCAAAGCTGTAACTGATTTTTTCTAAATGCAGCTGGACTGAACCAAAATCACTTCCAGAATATTAGACATAATATAAATCGTGAAACTATGGCCAAGCAATTATGTTACCAGACCTAATAGCAACCTTTTGCTCTCAGGTGGTTTCAGTGATGAGTCTGAGAGCAGAATCTGACCCTGGACTACATAAAAATGCTAAAGATTGGACTAAACTTTAAGAGAGAAAATGATTAAGGAAGTTGGATAGCAGGCGGAAATACATCCCAAATCTTAAAGTTTAAAAGACAAATGCATGCAAACAAGCCTGTTTTAGACAGCATAACTGTTGGAATCGTGACTTATTTTAGCCATTATCTGGTCAGCATAGGCTGCTTCTAAATAACTCCTGAAAGAGGAGTGACCATTTTCAGACTCGTTGCTATGAATGATTCTCTTAGTTGAATAAAAATGTTCTCTTTTACCTATAAATGGACACATATGTCACCAAAGGTATTTCAAACCCTAAATGGGTTAATAGCTATGACGGCCAGTATACTCTACAGTCCTAAAAATAAATAATAATAATAATAAGTTATATTTAAAATACCATGAGATAACTTTGATTTGGTATTAACTTTCTAACACTGATAACTGCAGTCTGGGAAAGTCTAAGGAATATTATTCTTACCACTGTGGATATGCTGGTATCCTAGTTAGATGCAGCATTTCTTACAGAAATATAAATAAAAGGCTGTGAAGTAAATCCTTTCTCAGATTCTTTGGACTTCAAAACAGGCTGTATTGAAGGCAAGTGTCATGGATCCATTAGGTCACTACTAAGTCAGAGAGCAACAATGTCCAGAAAAGGCCTTACAGAACTCAAACATCAGACTTCTCTTCAGTGTATGACTGGTGAGTGCCTTACAAACCAACGAGACAAGAAGCCTGTAGTGGCTCTGAGTTTTGCAGCTAACCTAGTGTATAGCAGCTGTACTTTTTCAGAGGCATTTTTTAATAGATAGTATCTCAGTATTTTGGGGGGGATCTTTCTATTTTGCCAATCACCGGGATGCAGCCATTAAGCATGACAAGCAGTAGATAATCGTTAATCACAGTTTTCACACCTACAGACACACCCACCTTGCTCATACTTCATGTTACCAGTGGTGTCTTCACAATATCTCCATGTTGCTGTCACTTCCAAACCTGGGCTGCCTCATCTGCTTATCTGAAAGCTGCATTTAGATGTTGTACCCTTGAGACTGATTTGTATGGGACTTGGATTTAACGAAGACCATGCCTGAAGATTTAGTTTCTCTTGTAAGCTGGAGTGCATGTATTAAGAATAAGCTCCTTAGGGATACAGAGCAAATTTCTTGTGAGGCTGATCAAAAACAGTGCCATGAACTTCCCCAGGAACTAAGGGCTATTTATACTTTTTGGTACAAGTTACATTAGCAAATAAATAAAACCAAGTGACCTGGGTTATAATGTTTCTTCTATGTTTAGACCTCACTGAATTCCAACAGTGATAGAAACCTTTGTTAAGTGAAGCAAATCTTTTTTACGTGTCGCATGGAAATTTATGTCTTGCACTAACGGATTTACAGTGCCACAGAGCTGGTTCTTGCTTAGGAGCAGCTATCTTATATACAAAATGCTATCACAGACTTATTAAATTGAAATTATGTCTGCCTACAAAATACATTTTACAATATTTACATTCTCAAGGAATTTAGGAGACTTGAGGAGAAAACAAAAAACTGCATGCAGTCTTCATCTCAGCTCCCTGCCTGCTGGTTCCTTCTCCGACCTTGTAGTTTTTTGGAGTCTTGATTTACAGTATTTCCCGAACTATTTTTTTTTCCTAAAGGCTTTGCTGTCCTGATTTTTTGGAAAATATTTAATACTTGTTTATTTTAATGGGAGGAGGGGAAGAGTTTTTCAGTTATAATGAATGATTCATAGCTCCTGGGGATCATCCAGGGACTCCATTTATAGTTAGTGATTAAAATGCAGTAATAAAACATGAAAGGTTTGAAAGCCAACAGTGATGCCTCTGAAGGTAAATCTTTGATAGAAATTGCTGACAGCCTCTGAAAATCTTCCTCTATAAATATATATTCAAACAATCTAATTTCTGCGTTTATTTTTTCTCTTTTGCCTTCTCTCTCTTGCAGGTGCCTTCTGTTTGTACAGTTTCAAGTCAATATTCAAGCAAGATGAGTTTCTCTGTAATTTAATTTAACATTTTTCTTAATTTACATTTCTACTCATTTTTAGCCTGCAGTGTTTATTTGCATGGAAAGAAATTGTCTTCAAAGGATATATTTAGCCTGATATATCGGATTAGAAATGTAAGCCAATCATGCAACGAGGTTAAATTTAAACCCTGTGGAAATGGTACAAGTCTATTCTGTTTTCTCAGCACTGGTATCCATATTGTTAGAGGTCATATGAACTTCAGCTCCAATGGCAAATGTAATTTGCCATCAGAAAGAGCACAATAAATCCCCTTCAAATAGACTTCTGTGACTTTTCAGAATTAAGGAGAAGCCCAAGCAGACCATTTTGAAGCTGACGAGCTGAAGACTGTGATTGTGCTTAAAAATACAAAAAAAAATAAGAATAGAACAGAAATTCAAGCCAAAAATGTAGAACATTTTGCTTGTTCTTCTTTTCTTACCAGAAGCAGCATATACCAATTCTTATATCAGAATCACCCACCAGTACTGGTAGACCTCCACTTTAACCAATGCCGTATTTGTTGCATTTAGCAGATGTTGATATCAATGTGGATATGTAAAACTACATTTGAGTTATATGTTTGCCCTAGCTGTTCCTTTCCGACTCAGTTTGTCCCCATTTCACAATAAATATATACATATATATTTTAGATTTTTTAAAATATCTTTGCTGTCTTCTTGAATGTGACCGTCTAGGGATGACTACCACATTTACTATCCACATAAAGTCTATTTATATCTATTGATTAAAATTCAGCTTGTGATTTCTGCACTGCAGATGGAGCTCCCTGTACAGCAAAAGGAGTTGACACATCCATGCTAGTAACAGTTGGAGCCACAGTGGAGAAGTGACATAGAAGATCTGTCCTTACGGAGTCTTGATCTCTTTGACCTCGGAGTGGTATCAGAAAGAGGCAGTGACTGCTTCCTCACCTGTGTATTAGTGTCGAGGCTTTCAGAAGACTGAAGAGAAATCTGATTATTCAGGGTGCTGTTAATTTTACCAGTCATTAAAGAGAGATTACAGGGAGTAGATGTCATTGTCAAATTCCAATGAACTATTAACAAAATACTAAAAAGAAGTTGTTTTAACATATGGAAAATTACAGGGTAGGAACTCCTTCTAAAATGTGTTTTTCCAGCAGATCTCATTAAACAAGACACCAAGGCAGTTTCATTATAACCTACAAACTTCTGGATGATTTGCTACAGGGATATTTTTGTTTTCTAGGGCATGGGCTCACTTGACTGTTGCATTTTTTAAGTGCATGAACAGGAGCTGAAGAAAGGGTTTTAAACAAAGAAGAAGAAACTGGACAATATATTCTCCTCAAAAGCCAAGAGGCTCATGGTGGTGTGTCCACCCCTGTACAGAGCTGGACTCATTTCAAAAGGGTTCCAGATGGACATCAGGGTGTCTCCTCATGATGTAGAATTAGGCTAAACTGAACATATTTAATATGATTGTGGACAGCTAAGCTGATTATCGCTGTGTGTCAGATAATACATTATACAGCTGAGTGGCTAATAGATTAAACAGAGAAAGCCTGATCTCAGGGCATTCTCGGATGCTTTGGATTATATTCCCCCTCAAGGAATGTCACTGTGAACCTGGAAGGCACAGAAAATATTCTTTTTCCAGGGTTTGCAATAATCCAGCTTAAAAGTATATATGAAGTAAATACTTATTTCTGTATGCAGAAAATTGGCAATCTTTATTGTTATTTTGTTCCATAAATCTTAATACAAAGGGATATTAACACAGCTAGAGAATGAATAATTAGGTATATGTATTATAGAAAATCAGTCAAATATTATAAGAACTCTTTAGTTTGGTTCCAATATTTAAGTTTTCACTTTCAAAAGGGTTTTCAATCTATGAAAGTGTAAATGAAATGCCACTAGTAATAAAAATATATTTGCTTAAAGTCATAATGGTGTATATGATATGTAGCCTGAGAGGGATCAGGATTTCACATTTGGGACTATAGCCACAAAGTAAATGAATGGAATTAACAAGGTAACATTATTTAAATGAGATTTTCTTTTCCATATTTATATTTTATGTTTCTATTTTTGGAAACTGTGGTTATTCACTTAAACTATTCAAGAGTCCAGGATCTCAGTCTCCTTCACTGTGAAAATGTGGCCCTGGCACAGCTCTCCCCTTAGTCAGCTAGCACTCTGCTGAACAGTCTCCGTGCATGATATCGGAGACAGCACAAGCTAAGGAGCTCTGGCAGTTTGGATACAGCCGCACAATTTTACAATTACAGACTCACAGAGTAAAACAATTTGGAAGGGACTTCTGGACATCATCAGTCAGACAATACGCTTCAAGTATGGCCAGCTGGATTGAGATGCCCAGGACTGCTTCTAGTAAAGGCTGGAATATCTCCAAGGACAAAGATTCCACAGCCTCCCTGGGCAGTTTGTTCCTCTGTTTGATCACAGTCATGGTGAACCAATTTTTCCCAACATCTAGTCAGAATCTCCCGTATTGTAATGCGTGTCTGTCTGCCTCATGCAAGCACTGGGCACCTTGGGGAAAAGTCTGCATCAGTCTCCCAGTAGCTAATGGTGAACATCAGCACATTCTCTCCTGAGCAAGGGCTGCTGCCTCAGTTTTTCATTCTGTGTCATGTGTTCTAGTTCCTTGCTGATCCTCTAAAGAACTCACTGCAGGTTTTCATTTTTCTTCTACTGGGAATCCCCAAACCAGACATACCCAGTGTGGTTTGGTTCAGGGCTGCAGCTGCAGAGCCCAGGTCCCAAATGTCATGCTGGGCCAGCTCTCCTGCTGCCTGCAGAGACCTCTGTGTTGTGCCAAAATGACGTTCCCTGCTAGCACAGGTCAGGGCATACTTGTGAGATGGATGGTTGAGGTATTCAGAACAATGTAGAGGACTTTTACATCTATTTGCTACGGATGTCCCTGCTCATTGCAGGGGATTTGGACAAGATGACCTTTAAAGGTCCCTTCCAACTCAAACAATTCTATGACTCTAGGATCTTCCACTGAGAAGTACTGCCGTGGAAACCTCATCCATGCCTACTGGCCGGCTGCCATTACATTAGCACGTGAATTTTAAAGGAAGATAAATGATACCAGACACAAGGTTTTCTTCATTAAGCAAAACGAAAAGGAAACAGCCTAGCAATAAAGCCATCTTTAAAGGGGAATTAGATGAAAACTGCAAGAGGAGGAGGAGAAAGAAGAGGAGGAGAAAGGAGGCTTCTGCCAGTGCTGAAGCTCCACCTAGAGCATCTGTGCGCTACTGCTGCTCGCTGAGCCTGCCTTCTCTCTCTCTCTGTCTCCCGGTCTCCCTGAGAGGAACAGCGAGGTGTGGAGGCCTGAGGGACACCAGGGGACGTTGGACAGGTGCCCACGCTGCACAAGTGGAGATGGGAGGCTTCGGCTCCCGCTGCGACGACGTGTGCCGGCATTTGGGTTGGAGGGACTGCAGCGTCTAGGGATGGGAAGCAGGTCCATCGTCAATGTCTTCAGCAGAAATGTTTCCTTTGCCCCTAAGGAAATGAAAAACTGGTTGGGAAACTGCAAACAAGGTATTCTGGGTGGGAATTCTGCGCTTCAGTTGTCAGGCCACTCAGCAAAGTTAACGCTGAACCAGTATCTTAATACAATAAATATAATTGTTTGGGCAGCTACAGGCAGCTTTACAAGCAGCATTAGCTAGCAAACGGTATCAAGCAAACTAATAGAAGTGGGATACTAATGAAAGAATTAACGGATTATGGATTTATTAGCATCAGTTGACATAGTTTCCCAGGAACTCAGCCTGTCAAACAAATTTGATACCACTATAATGAGACTAGGCATTAGACTGATCATGATGATAGTGGTTGAAACAACGATTTTACCAAACATATGAATCTTGCATTTAAAAAAAAAAAAGAAAAAAAAGCTGTAAATAAAATAAATGTAACATACAGAGTTATTTTAATTTTTTTAAGTGATTAACTACCCTGTCACAAAAATATGCTGTAAGTCAAGTGCTTTCATTCCAAAGGACTGCATATTTTATTAGTTCCTGGAGGGAAATGTTTTAGCATGAGTCTTTTCAATACATTTATCAGTGACCTTGATGAAAACATTGCATTACTGCACATAAGATTTGCAACACGACACACATTTCCACGATAATGTGGAAAATAACAAAGGCAATCATTTTATTATCCAAACTGATCAGTCATTTGTTGAGATAAAAAAATGTCCAGCTTTGCTAATGCAAATTTTAACACAAATAAAATGCACCTAAGAAGAAAAAGCATACTCAAATTTCTAGTTACAGGGCTGAGTGCTGAAATGCAGTAAGGCACGGAACCCCATCAGAAGAAAGGCCAGTAAGTTAATGAACAGCATTTAGGTGAAAAGTCCTAATCAAAACACTGCATACATGAGAATTCCAATTATAACAAACCTTCTTAGGACCACTGTTTTCAAAGCTTGCTTCCCTCCTGTACAAGCACCTCATCCTGTCCCCTACAAACAAGATTAACAACAACTCACAGATCTCTTTTGTCACACAGAATGGCAAGGAGCAAAATATTGTTAATTGCTGGCCAACCCATATCACAGGAAGGCAACTGTCAGCCCCGGCACTCCTCATACGTCACATACATTCTGATTCCATGGAGTTAACAGCATGTCTGTGGTAGGAAGGCACCTCAAGAGATTATCTTGTCCAACCCTTCCATTCAAGCAGGCTCAGACAGAGTAGGTTGTGTGGTACTGGATCCAATTTGGTTTCAAGTTTCTCCAAGGATGGAGCCTCCACAGCCTCCCTGGGCAAGTTTCCTGTGCTAGACCACCTGCACAGTAGAATATGTTTTCTTATTTTAAATGAAATTTCCTACTTTTCAAAGTACACCCACTGTCACTGGGCACCACTGAGCTCCTGGCTCCACTTCCTTTACTTCCTTTATCAGCTCTTTACAGATAGCTAAGATCTGCATGACCCTTCTCCAGGCTGAGCAGTCCCAGCTTTCTCAACCTCTCCTGAGCTCCAGTCCCTTCAACATGTCTGTGGCCCTTTGTTGGACTCTCTCCCACATTTACTGGGGAACCAAGGCCTAGACATCGCACTACAGATGCATCCCACCAGTGCTGAGTAGAGGGGAAGGATCCCCTCCGCCTCTGCAGCCCCAGATGTAATGGCTGCTCTTGCCACAGTAGTGTATTGCTGGTTCATATTAAGGCTTATATATCACACATGATGTATCCTAAGTGCATTTTGTTACGCATTGTGTTTAACCAGTCAGTACCTAATGATCATTCCGGCATAGGTATGCAGCTGTGCTTGTCACTGAAGCTGGAAATGACCTTTGAGCTACTAGGGTACAAATCCCCACCTTCCTCTTCCCCACAGACTGTGGTATATAATGGTGTGAGCAGAGATGTTTGTGCTTCCCCTCACTCACTGGACATGCTCCATTTTGCATTAAAATTTAATACAGGTTTTATGATATGATCAGGTGGCCCAAAGTGGTGTGAGTTAATCCCTTTGTGAGTATCAGACACGCATAAAAAATCAAGATATCTTCACATTTTGAATTTTTTTAAAGCTTTTTTTTCTTCTTAGTCCCAGTACTATGCTTGTGTAACTGGGACAATAAAAAAGTCTTCAAAGCAGTCACATTCAACACTGAGGCCAAATTTATATTGATAAAGCAGCCATTCTCTTTACTGTCTTGGAAGATACATTTGACCTTATTCTTCTACAAAATAATTCGTATCACTAAACTCTACAGCTACAGAACAAAATTCATTTGCTACCCTAGCAATAGAAATGAAATTTGAAGTCAAAAGAGACAGATGTTCAGAAGCAACATGCATTACTTTTGATTAAAGAACACGTCAAAATTATTTGGTCACTGCATTTTTTTTCTCAAAGACTAATATACATACTGTGAATATGAAATCGTAGGTTGTACAAAGCAGTAGAAACACATTCACAGATACCACATTTGCCCTTCAAAACGAGATTTTCTGGAAAAGCATTACTAAAGCCTACTGAGAACAAAAGCAGCACTTAATATAAAACTACCAGATTCTGAACAATCTGCATGAAATCTTCTTGGATGTCTCCTTCAAATAATTTTTTCCAGTCCAACAATCAATAGTTGTTTTTTTCAGCATCTATTCCACCTTCCCAGGATTTTTTTTTGTTATTTGAATTGCTTATAAAATACTTGATGCTATCCCATAAGCAAAAATTGCTTTGCTTGGTTTTAATTTGGGACCAATAGCCACAGCATGTGCAGTGAAATTTTACTGAAGAAATGGACTATCTTCTTTTATTACGTAGAAGTGTTAGTTCCTCAAATTGTAAGTTATATTCCCAAAATTCACAATCAACTTTCACCTAATATTTCTCAACAGGGAAGTTGTGAATTGAAAATAAAAGGTGTACTAAAAGAAAATGGTTGACAAATTAATGAAATCTCTAACTAGTGCTGCAAAGTATACAGAAATGCTTCTTTAATTGCACTATATTTTTTCTTTAATATTTCAATATTTCACAGGCTTGGGAAATTGTATTGTTAAAAATAATTCACCATGAACATTGCCAAAAGTGCTTCTTTCATACATCTTCAAGTTCAGCTCAGTTCTCAGGAACCCATTCTCTGTTGCCTGTCAGGGACACAAAGGGGATGTCAGGAATGCTGCAGCAGCTCTAATGCCATTGCAGGCTGAGAACGCTCAAGAAAACGCTGCTGAAGGGGGTTGCAACTAGTCATAGTACATGAACTGACACCAATACAAATTCTTTAAAAGAATTATAGAAGTAAAGCGTAGAAGGTGAGCAGTCACTTTTCAGTAGATGACTCAGGAGCACTTGAGAAAAGAAACAGTGGAAAGGCTTCATGTCACCTTAGAGTCTGGGGCATGGGAGACAAGCTCTGAAAGCGATCTTGGGCTTCCCGTTTCTCAGGATAGGTGAGCACACAGTAAGAAAAGCAGCCAGCCTCCAACAAAAACATAGCTTATTTTGACAAATGCATTAAAAAGTATAAGGAGACCATGAATATTTATAGCATCAAAAGAGACTGACAATTATTTGTATTTGAATTTAAAATATTTTGATGGTAGAATTGCAGATAATTGAGAGAAGCAGGATGTATGTGCTAACACACAATGTATCATTCATGCAGGAAAATATTTCAATATAGGTTAAAGAACTTCAGCTGGACCCTAACTACATCCACATACATACTCTAATAAAAAGATTTCAATTACATCATAGACCACCTCCACAGCAGCACAGAGAGGGAGCAAAGATCTACCTTGCTACTAGCACTCTAGGCTACCCAAATCTGCAGAAGTGATTTGAGCCAAACTCTCTTTAGTATACGCTCCTGGATTTTGAGCAAAGCTTTTCTGTAACAGTGAAGATGCAAGCTCCCACGACTGGTGTATATATGTGAGAGAGATGGGTGTAAATGCTTATGCACCTGTTTCCAATGTGACAGGCAGTATTATCTTCTAGCCTGATTTGACTCTCTCAGAAAATGTGAAGGCTGCAGAAGCCAGAAGGGACATTCTTCGGCATTTCATACTCAGTCTTGGATCTTTTATAGAAATTGAGTGTCCAAGTCTGAATCTCACAGCAAATTCTGACATTATGCTTTACTCCTGGTTAAGGTAAGATGTCATAGAATCACAGAATCATAGAATCACAGAATGCCTTGGGATAGAAGGGACTTTAAACTGACCCAGTTCCAACCTCCTGCTGTGGGCAGAGCTGCCACCCACTAGATGAGGCTGCCCAGGACCCATCCAACCTGACCCTGAATGCCTCCAGGGATGGGGCACCACAGCTTCCCTGGGCAGCCCATGCCAGTGCCTCACTGCCCTCTTCATAAACAATTTCCTCCTAATACCTATATTATCTACATATATCTCTCCAGCTGCCTCATTTACATCATCATGCATTCATTAGGTCCCCAATTCATCACCGAGTTACGACATTCAAAGCAATACCATGAAGATTTTCCCCTTCCAAATTCAAACACCATCTTTGTTCTGGTAATTGAGGGAATCTGTTTTATCCGCCACATTAGATACAGTTTACAACAGTTCCCACCCAGTATGGGACAGCCATTTCCACAGTGCAGTTGAAATCAATAGCATTTTTCTATGCATCAGGGATTTCCCATCAATATTTACATGTAATGATTAAAAGAGCAAGGGCTCCAATAATCACAGGGGTTCACCACTGTTGGTACCTCTGGAAATATCAAACATTGTGACACTGTGATCTATTTTAGTTTTTGAAGGTTTCTGTCCTCCTCTTCACAGCAGCCTCCCTCTCCCTTAAGCTGTGAAGCAATGGCATTTTTGCTTTCAAGCATACGAAAACATGTGCTTCTGCTTCCCTCTCTAGCTCTGCAATGAAACACTCTGTTCCAACAACATCTCCATCCAAGCAGGCAGTTATGGCATCAGTCTGGCTTTACAAAGACAGAAGAAAACTGCAAAATATTACTTTCTGCTCAGGTTATTCACATATTTGTCACACACAAGGGAATCTGAAATGTCATACCATTTATCTTTACCGTATCAACTGCGATGTAGAGGACACAGCATTTGTAGGTTTTAGATTATCAGGTTCAAAACTTCCATTGATTAATCCCTATATCAATATTGCACAATATCTGAGTTCATTCCAGTTCAACAGCTGATTTAGTAAAGTTTATATTATTTGGCTGGAGCAGCTGATGGGGAAGTCTGATTAGATTGTTCTGAACAAAAATCCTTTGCTCAGTACAGGTACTGAAGATATATAATGCCTAAATTCAATTCCTTTATTATTTACATTCAATAACTAATGATTACTTAGTTGTTAACCAAGCCCAAAGGGTTAGTCATGATAATGAGACTATCAACTATCAACACAAAAAAAAATCTTCAATATTTCTCCACGTTTTTTCTTTTTTTTCTTTCTTTTTTTTTTAATTGCTTTCTCTGCTTATAATTTTCTTAGCTAGAGTAGGCATGGAGATGGATTATGAATCTCTTTCATCCCATTTACAGCAGTAACAGCATTTGAGATTCTGGCCTGGCCTGCTGCCAGATACAGGCAATACATTTCCTCCAGTTGCAAGCAATAAAATTATTCTGTCTTTGTTATTCTGCATTTCCCTGGATCTTTTTGAAGGACAGGAAAATCTCTGCCAGCGTTGCTGTGATGAATTATATGCTTTAGCTGTTTAGCACAAGGGTGAGCTATACAAAGCCACGGGAGGCTGAATTTAAAAAATGATCCGCAGTAGTTTTTATGGTTTTTCAAATCAACCTCAAAATAGCAATGCAAATACAGCAAAAATAGTAAATGCAATTAGGAAGATAATCAAAATTAGGAAGTTAAGACCGGTTATTGTTTTTTGGCTTGCCAGCTATCTGCAGTTCCAGAGACTCCACATCAGTTCTACACCTCCCAAGCGCTTTGGTGCTTTTGCAAACATGTGTCCACTTCTTTTACTGGAGGTTCTGCCAACATGTTTACAATTGCGTCCCAGCCCATTTATTCCGTTGCATTTTCAAGAAATGCAGTGTTAATTTTGAATGTTTTGAACTGCAAAGAGACAGTGCCGCTGAGTGTGAGTACTCAGTACAGGACAAAAGGAAATGGCCTCAAGTTGCACCAGGGGAGGTTCAGGTTGGATGTAAGGAAAAACTTCTTTACAGAAAGGGTTGTTAAGCACTGGAATAGGCTCCGCAGGGAGGTGGTTGAGTCACCATCCCTGAAAGTGTTTAAAAACAGTCTGGATGTGGTGCTCAGGACATGATTTAGCAACGGGTTGATAGAGTTAGGGTAGTATGGCTAGGTTGAGGGTAGTATGGTTAGGTTGAGGTTGGACTCGATGATGTGAAGGTCTTTTCCAACCTGAGCAATTCTATGATTCTATGAATGAGTCTCCCTCCCCAGAATATTCCCTTTATGCTTCTCCACGCAGAGAGGTTATAACAACTTTCATACAAAATGTTCTATTTTACTCTGCCTGGATTCCTACAACATTTTCATTGCTGGGCTACCACAACGCATGCTATTAGGAAGTTAAATGAGGTAAGATCTGCTATTCATTTCTCCTTCCCCAGAAAGGAGTCTGATTGAGTGCATTCGTTATTAAAGGTTATCCCAATGCAGCTCAGAAAGACACCTGCAAACCGCAGGCGAACAGCGACGAGACCAAGAAGGGTGCCCCTTTCCCCAGGAGCAGCCAGTATCACCGCCCGACCCTGCACTCCACGCCTCCCTCCATGACAGGACTTCCCACAAGGGACCAAACCAAGATGGCGGCGGAAGGGCAGGGCCTCGGGCCTGACGCGAGGCTCCCACCGCCTTCAGGCGCCGCTATGGCACCGCAGCGCGGGAGCAGCGCATCCGGCGCTGCCAGAGACGGCCAGCCCTCGTCCCGCCCTCCTGTAGTGGCTAAGCCACTCAGCAGCTGAAATTTAGCTTCTGTCCAATGGGAGCAGCCGTCGCTTTCCACTGGCACCAATTACACGCCAGAGATGTTAAACTGGCAGTGCGGACAGCCAATAGCTGACAAGGAGGGCCCGCCTTCCTCCGCGCCCCGTTGCTGGGGCAGCCGCTGTCAATAGCCCCCGAGCGCCGCCGCGGCGCCTTTAAGCGTAGCGTGGCAACGGCGCCGCGTCCGCCGCGCGGGCCGAGTTAGCGGCGGCCGGGCTGGGCCCTGCGGGGGAGCGGGGCCCAGGGCAGCGGGCCCGGCCTGCAGGTGAGGGAGCGCAGGGCCGGGAAGGGAGAAGGGCCGAGCCCCTGAGGTCGCGGGCCCAAGCTGGGTAAGCGGCGCCGCGGGAGCGGCCGGGCTGCAGCAGCACCCGAGAAGGGCAGAAGGTGGCAGAGCTCCCCGGGGCTGAGGGCCGCGGCGTGAGGTGCGACCACTGGAAGGCGTTGGCCTGAGGTAACGCTCGGTGCGTTCCTTGACGGGCTCTTCTGGCAGAGCTGCGGCGTTGAGACGCGGAAAAGGTGGGGGGAGGAGCAGGGGGGCCGCCTTCTTTGGCAGTGATTTGCCCTGAAGTTCGGCATTCTGGCCATTTAGGTGGGTGTTTCTGTCCGAACGCTGGTTTCTTGCTTTCTTCCGTGCCGTTAGGAGTCAGCACCTGTGCTGTGTGCCGTCAGGAGGGCTCTAAGGCTGAGGGCCCGGCGCTTGGCTGAGCCTTGCGTCCTGTGTGTGCGGTGAAGGACGTAAGAACTTCCGAGTAGTTCTCTCTCTCTCTTACTTTTTATTTTTTCCTATAGCCTGCTTTCTGATTCAGTGTCTTGCTTATGAGCGGTGGGAGACAGCCCTCTGTCATCCCTGGAGTTGCGTTGTGCCCTCTGCAGCCCTGCACTGTCCCTTGCTCCGCGGTGACCCGCAGCCCGGCTGCTTGCCGGTGGGTTTGAGTTGTGTTGTGTTCTTTCTTTCACTTTCCATTAGCACCAGAGGGTTTTCAAGACAAAATATGTAAACAGTAACAACAGATAGACGTTGCTGGTGTAAACGAGTGTGAAATTCTGAAAACAGAGCTTTCTGAATTTGTCCAAGTCCCAGACTTAGTTCAGGGGTTCTGTGTTGGTCTCATCCTGGTGCATTCAGCTTCTAAAAGTGTGTGGGGGGTTTCTGCTCACTTTGATGGGATCATTAAATGTACTGCGACAAAACCAATGTCTTTGTGGGTTTTACTCAAGCAAATATCAGTTATTTTTATAGTAACTCAAGCTAGTTGGTAACAGTTGAAAAGTCAATGATCTGAAGAATTTCTTAATTGAGTAGTCCTTAAGCCAATTAAAGTAAAATCCAAATGCCTATTCTAGTGATTCATCTGCTCTAAACTGTGTGTTTTTTTATGTTAATCAAATTGCATTGTAAACTGGTGGCAAATGGCATTTGGCGAGGCTTGGCAGACAGAGGTTTCCTGTTTTGTATGGAAAATGTGATGATATTACCAATTTATAAAACTGAAAGCCAATTGAAGGTTCAGAAGAGTTTTTGGAGATTCCTCAAGGGAGCTTCCATTGGTTACACTTTTCCAATTTATTTTCAGTCTGTTGATTTTTTTTTTCTCCTCTTTCCCAAAAAGATCCAGAGTGCATACGAAATTACTGTTCTTTGTTATATGTCAGGTTACTGAGAGAGGTGGATGCCCCATCACAGTAGACACTCAGGGTCATACTGGATGGGGCTCTGAGCAGCCTCATCTAGCTGTAGCTATCCCTATTCATTACAGGGCAGTTGGACCAGATGGCCTTTAATGGTCCCTTCCAACTCAAATAATTCAATGATTTCATGAAAATGTTCTTGAAAGCGAGCATCCAGTACAGAAGTGGATAAGTTTTCACGTTACTTCACAAAATACTAGTTTTCTGTTTTAAATACTGTTGTGAAAGGCATTCTTCCAAAAGATTATTGCCTATTCAGTGCGTACTTGTGGGACTATAAAATTACTGACTGTTCATCTTTAAGTTAGTAAGTGAAAGTGAATGTTCTTGTTTTATGTATATAATTAGGCATCTTGATAATTGAATCACAGGCACTTACATTTTTCCCCAAATGCAATACCACTTGTTTTGGTTTATATATGCTTTCTTCTCAAGAAGAAATTTGTGCATGAAGATTTCTTTCTGTCCTTCAGTGTCCTAATGGCAGACAAAAGTAGGGTGTACCTTGGCTATACACACACTGTTGAAGATACCTGCCCAGTAGAGAAGTTGCTACTACCACAGATGTTAGGCATGCTGATGTTAACAGCTGTGGATGTGGTGCCTCTGACGCCAGGGTGCCCACCTCAGGACTCGAGGGCAGACCATGCTGCTTGACTTCCTACCAGATTGTTTCATTCAGCCTTGTTGCTGTGAGCAAAAAAGGGAACACGTTAGACACAGAGCTGAGAACTGGTTGTTAATCTAATTAAAATCTTAATGGCCTAACCTAAGACTTAGTACTAGTCCAGATGTTAACACAGTTCAGATTATGCACAGTTACAGTGATAGAGGAACAACCTCTGATACCAAACTTTCTTCACCCACTGCCTCTCCCTCTGGGACCCGAAGGGCTTTGTCTGGGAGAGAGAAAGTCATCAGCATCCCAAATCCTCTCCTGGAAGGAGGAAGAGGGTGTTGATGGTTTCTTTCGCTTCATGTTTCCATCCCAGGATCTCTTTTATGCTTGTTAATGCACTGTACACCTTGTTCTTTCCTCATCAGTTCATGGCTCGGCATCATAACTGTATTTAATCTGTATGGTGCATCTTACACATATTGAGAACTTGTCCTTTGTTCTATGTGTTGTTACTTATACAACTGATTTTACCCATCTCTAGAGGCTGTATTGTCTGATGAGCAGTAATTAATTGACCACTGGAGAGCTATTACAGTGCAGGGCCCCCCTGTTGCCCTGTGTACTTTCAGGCCCCCATGGTCATCTCGTGCCTGTGATCCTCCATGCTCCTTTTTTCCAAGAGTTGTAGACAGTTTGCTCTGCATGGAATAACTACTGCCTATTGCTATCTGTTGGTTATAAATCAAACTATAGGTGCTAGAGCACATAGTTGTACAAAGCTAAGCAAAAACTGGTTAGATAAGTTGTGTGGTGGTTTACTAATTTTCTTGCAGCTAAATAAACTACAATAAAGCTCCAGGCAGCCAGGATCAGTCCAGACAACATCTGACAAGTCCTGTGGCCCATTCTGTTAGCTAAAAATAAAGCCTGTGGCTTCTTGCAAGCAGTGACAGTACCACATTTGCGATAGGCTGCAAACGCAATTACAGTTTTTATGTCATTTCAGTCATGATGACTGAAGTAGTCTGATGCCTGTTACAGCCCTACAGAATGTTATCTGTAGATTTTATGTTATTTTACTATTTTAACATTAGCTTATATCTTATTTTCTATCTTCTGTATCACCTGAGATTCTATCTTGTGGATACAAACCTAATGCAGTCTTACCTGAGTACCCTGTAGAGAACAGGTGGTTTCCAAAACTGTGCCTGTGTTTCTGTTTGGAAGCAAGGAGCAAGATAAATTCTGTGAGACCAGGATTGAGGAGCAGAGCTGCTTGGGAGTGTGGTTGTGCCCTGATAAGTTCAAATGTCTTACACAATCTTAGTGTTGCGCTCATTAATGTTTTGTTATGTTCACAGACCAGCAAGGTAAAACAATTACAGTTAGGTGTATACTTCTGAAATATCTTTCATAAATTCATGAATTCAAAGCAAAAGAGAATAGTCATTGCTGGTCATCTGAATGTTCACAACAAGTGACTCCTTCCAGAACATGTTAAGGAATCTATAGGACAAGTGATCTCAAGCATTGCTAATCTTCTGTTTTCATCAGAATACTCTTTGAGATAAGTTTCAGGCATCTAATTTATTTTGACCTCTTTGAAAATATGTAGGTGCTCAAAAGATGTTGTATTAGGAAGTTACTCCCCAAGTAAAGAAAAACACTCTCTTCCAAATAATTCAGTAATTATTTCCCAGCAGCTTCTCAGTTTAGAAATTTGTTGGAATATTCCTCTAATTCCTGCCGTATAGATTATAAGGGCAAATCCATCCTAGTCGCTGGAGACAGAGTTGTGTGTGCTAACAATGTAGTGGGCCAGAAAGCTTGGATTTGTAATGAAAACTGTCTTGGCAGCTGACGTTTCTGTTCTGCTTGGCTATACAGTTCTTCATGTATAGACGGGGGAACAGAAGGCTAGAAAAGCACGCTAAGTTTATTTTATTAGGATAGCAAAGTGACATAATATGGTGAAAATTTTGCAGCTCATTTACAGGTATGTCATATGCCCTGCAGTGTAGAAGAGATTTGATTGAAAGCAACTCAGTTTTTTTGTGCATAGTTTACTTGAGCTCCTGGCTTGTTTCTAAATGGTAATGTCATTCAACAGGCAGAAGTGCTGGGCTCTGGTGTGAGTACTATTTATTCACCCATTAGAGGCTTGATGTCTTGAGGTTGGAAGGATGGGAAATAGGTAGAGAAATAAGCTTGAAAACTGTGGGGAGGGAGGTGGAGGGTGCAGGAGGCTGAATGTCGTCAGTAAAATACTTTAAGTACTGATGAGAAAATTATTTTTGACTGAGAAGGGCAAGGAAAACTTTCAGTGCATTTGCTCCGTGTTCTCAGTGTCTCAAAAGTGCAAAGGGTGATTTTCACGTAGAGATTAGACTTTTCAGTTTACAAGAAGTCCAAAAGACAGTCTGCAGAAGCAGTCATTCCCTTTTTACACCTGGTAATGTTTACATGTTTTATACCTGCTGTATAGTAATGTTTACCATATACCAGCAGTGTGGTCTCTCTTATCAGATACTTTAAAAATAAACATTAAAAAGACTGCACATGCATTTGCAAGTAAAGCACATGACACAAATTTATGTGCTCCTACCAGTTCTGGAAGCAGTTCGTGATGCAGTAGGAGTTGTAGGATTCAAGAGTGCTTCCCAAGGGAAGGAGCACGCTAACGCAGGTAGGGGATCTCAGTAGTCATTAGGGATAGATCCAGATCAATTAATTTTTATTTTTTTTATCAAGCATTTTATTTAACGTCATCAGAGTGTGAGAAGTTGAGAGTGAGAAGGCTTAGTCTAATTCTGCAAATACTGTTTCAATTCTAGTCATAGAAATAAGTTGTCAATTTATTGGGTTAGAAAGTTTTTCAGCGTGTTTATATTAGCTTCCTGAGTAGCTTCAGACTTTCATTTGGTTTGTTCCCCATAGACTTAACCTCTCTCTAGTCTGAAAATAATTTCTTATTCTAGATTTAGCTATGGTAACTTTCTGATAATCTTTTGGCGATGAATTGCCTCAAACTGTTGAGCATAGTACTAGCTCCCTTCCTATAGTGACATCTGTCCCATTTAATATAAATAGTAAGGCTAATGTAGCTGATCATCATAAGGTTATAGGCATTCTGAATAATTTTACGGTTCTTTTACCTTTCTTAACAGCAAATCCATTCTCACCTTTTTTCTCTCTCTCAGTTGTTGCAGAAAAATGCATTTGGAATGATAACTTCTGTTTGCTGAGTTGAACCACAACGATCTCATGCTTTGGAGATGAAGATGATAAACACAAAGAAATAATCCAGCTTCTGCTGCTGTGAATATTAAAAGGTCCTTTGTGTCAAAATGAACAGTCTTTGAGAAGAATCTGGAAAGCTGCTAAATCTAAAAAATGGGAGAAAGGGTGAGGAGCCCAGATTCTGAACAAGACAGAAGATCAGATGGGGAAAGAAATAGTGACTCTTATTATTCAGATGAAGATAATGCATCTCATTCATCTAGCCGGTCACCTACTCTAAGCTATCCATCTACAAGCCATGAAAAGCAAGATCACAAAACAAGGGCTTCCAACAGTCTTGTGCACTACCAAGGTAGGCAGCTGGCAGAAACTGTTCCTTTGTAACCGCTCCAAAGAGTTAATTGTCTGTGAAAGTTGGAATAAAAGTGGGAAATTTACAGTTCTAAGAATCTACTAATAACATTTGTGTGAATTATACTGCAGGTGGCAGGTAGTAGACTCTAACTGTTCAGTTGAAAAATGAAATTAACGTACTGCAGTAAAAGGAAGTTTTTTTGGTTTTCAGAATTACTCGTGTTTCTTTTAACAGGAAAGCACAGCTCTTAAACTAGCCTTTAGTTGCATCATGCTGTTGTTCTCTTTGAGTCTTTGACAAGAAGATCCAGGGCAAGGCAATACTACACAGTCTATAAAAGAGACGATTGATGTAGTATCTCTCACAAAATACCCCGAAGATCCTTTTGTTGTGAAAGTGTACTTGACTGAGCTTTCCTGTATAATAAGGTGTACTTACAAAACAAACCAAAAAAGCAATCACCAATGCTGCAAGACAGAAAAAATGTTTGGTGAAAGTTTAGGTGCCTGCGGAGTGGAAATTCAAAAGAGTTGGTTTTTTTGTAGGCCTTCCCTGAAGATAAAATATAGCTACACTCTGAGCTCCCTCATGCACACCCTCATGTACATGAGCTGCTTTGTTGATTGAGATTATGGGGGTAACCAAACATCCCTGCAAAAAGGAAGAGAATGGTTATACAGCTTCAGGGCTGAAGTAGGGTTATGAAGCCTCTTTGCCACATTTTAACAGGTTGTTCTAAATAGTTGCATGCATTTTCTGGTGAAGTGAAGGCATATCTTGCCTTTCTTAAGCAAATGCTCTGTTTCATTTGTAAATGTTTGATGGCAAAGTTTCCCAGGGAGAGTATCTCTTCAGATCCTGACATTTTGCCAAACTTCTCTATATTCAGAAGTGGCATCTTCTCCATAGCAGTCATGGGTTCCGTGTCTGAGAAACAAAAACTGTAGTTCCACTGTTCTGTTTGGTTTGGAGTGGGCAAAGAAATGAATAGATCTTTTGGTGTAGTTGAAATTGAATATAATTATTACACAGAGGCACAGTGAATGTAGTATTTTTCTTGAAATGCGCTATTCCCCAACTTAACTATATGGTTGAAAGTGCAAACTTGGTATTGGAATTTTCTGTTCTGCCCTTAATGTGGAGAAGTTCATGAAGGGGATTGAAGGCTAGACTGTGAAGTTCATGGGAGTGTGCTTAGCTCTCAGTAGGAGAGGCATGATTCCTGCAGTACCTGTATTAGTTAATCTCTTCGTATCTGAATGTTACATAAGCATTATTCATGTAGGGGGGAAAAGAAAACTTTTTCTTTCCTGTTTTTAAAAAGTTGTTATTTTTGCTGAAAAACACTGTCTGTGGAATAGAAGGATGGTGAGCATTAAATGGAAGGAAGGATTTGCTGTCATATACACTCTGTGTGTGTGTAACTGCATTATTTTTATACACCAGTTTTCAAGTGTATATACTGTATAAACTGGAGCTCAGAGTATTTCTTCCACTGAGCTGTCTGTATATTCAGTTGTTAAAGATGTATTTTTGGTGTGTAATGTGCTTTATTCTTTTCAGCATTGCCTGAGATGCAAATAAGATAGAAACACCAATGTTTAGCTTTTATCTGCAGTGATGGTAATAAAATAATAGCAAAGAGAAATGCAAGTGATGGATACTAGAAACAAATAAGGATACTCTGTGGAAAATAACTTGTGTTACAGGAAAAAGTTATTCAAGGGACAACTGAACATTCATAGAATTTATGATTTTGCTTTGGAGGCTTTTTTGACCCTTTAAAATTGCAGTTTAATCTGTCAGCATGGATTTAAAAACACTGTTGCATTTGTCTGAGAAAATTACATCTTGCATAATACGTAACTAGCTAGCGCTCAACTAACTGTTGCAATTTTAAAAGAATTTGATAGTATTGCATGTGTAAGAGTAAAGTATTTCTATCTTAAGCATGCTAATAAATGTAATCAAATATTAATAACATCTGTTATTTCTGATACAATTTGTAGATTATTACTTTGCAATGCTTCCATGTTGATGTCTGCAGATATTACCTCTTTCAGTAAATCATGGATGTAATATCCTTTTTTTTTAATCTATGGAAAGAAGCATAATGCTATCACATGTACGTTTTTTATTTTCTGGTTGGAAAGCCACAGTTTCTGCTAAGTATTGTAAAATTGTTTCTGGCAGAACTTTATTCCAAGAAGGATGTCTGAATCGACAAATTGCATTGTCTGTAATAAACATGCTTTTTATTTTTCCTCTCTTAGCCACAAAGAAGTTGGGTTCCAAATATGCACCAAGCAAAAGAGGGACACGGTGGGGTTTCCGTTCTCAAAGCCTCACTAGGGATTCTCCTGCAAAAGATATAGATCTTGTTACAAAAAGAGTTCTTTCTGCTAGGCTGCTGAAAATCAATGAGCTCCGAAATGAACTGACTGAACTCCATATCAAACTAGATGAGCTGCAGAAGGAAAACAGGGCACTGAAGAGGCTTCAGCACAGGCAGGAGAAAGCCTTGAATAAGTTTGAAGATACAGAAAATGAAATCTCTCAGCTCATCGCTCAACACAACAATGAGATTAGAATATTAAGGGAGCGTCTACGAAAATCTCAGGAGAGGGAACGTGCCACTGAGAGAAGGCTAAAAGATTCAGAAGATGAACTGTACCGAACAAAAACTGTCTTGCAGAAACTGAAAAAGCTGTCTGCAGATAAACACCTTGCCGAAAGAGATGACCTGGCTAAGAAACTAGCCTATGCAGAGAGCAGACTAGAGGAGAGTGAAAAAAGAATTAAGGTGAGATGGCTTTTTTCTAAGAAATATTTGTTGAAATATTTCTTAACTCGGTGAGTTTTATGTATTGATTTGGTTTTTGGTTTTCTTGTGGTTTTTTTTGTTGTTCACTGTGGTGGAGCAAGTAGAAAATCTTTCTTTTACTTGATGCTATTTATGTGCAAAAATTATTCCTGGAGTGATTATATCATTAAATACTCAGCAGTCATGGATTCAAATTGCTATCTACAAATTAAGTGTTATGCGTCAGTGTATATGCAGTGGAGTTGTGCTCTTGAATGTTTTTAGAACTAGTAATAGTGTTTCAAAAATGCCAGCAGCTATAATGTAACTTTATGCAGTGTCATTTGTCCCCACGAAGAGGAAGCGTTCCTTAAAAATTTATGGGATATTCAGAGAACCATGTACTACAGTTCTTTAAACTAAATAAATAAATAAATATTCTTTGATCTCATGAACTGCGTTCATGTAGTGTTTTTTTTGTCCGCTATTCTGCACATCTGAGAGCTGAGCTGAAGAAAATTACAGCAATTTTTTTAATACCAAAACAAGCTTTAGCACATTTTGTGGGTATTCGTTTTAAGAATCTTGTCAATGTGTCTTAGTTTTATTTAGCAAAAATATTTATAGATATGTCTTAAAGACTCATCTTATTTAAAAAATTGTGTTAGCAATATTAAACTGTTAGTAGTTGTATGCAGTACTGTGTTTAGCTGTAATTATGTTGGTCATAATTGTATGTATCAATACTTAAATGTAAATTATATCACAGTGATAATAGATTCCAAAAATCCAAAGGATTAAACTGGAAACTATGCTTTCATGAAATAAACCCCAAAGTACCATAATAAGAATTGCTACATTTCTCAAATCACTTCACCCTGTAGTGTCACCATCTGGCACCTGCAGTTTCATGATCGGGTATCTCAGCATTTGTAGTAACAGTGGATAATATTAAAATGAGTCATGCTCTCAAAGGAAGAGTGTTTTCTTCTACTTTTTTCCTTCTCTCATCATCACAGGTTCGCCTAAAACAGCTATTGAGAGCTGAGGGTATGCAAACAGAACAACAATCACAAATTTCTTTCCGGTAGAAGAAGATTATAATTATTTCTCATCTTCTTCCTCTTCAGAAAGTGTCTCATTTTTAAACCGTCAGATCAAGATTTTGCTAGAGATACGGAGGTGTGTCCTCTGCCTGTTTCAGGAACCTTTACTAGTGGATACCATTATGTCCAAATTGCCCCTTGCTACTCCAGAAAGATGAGCAGCAGCACCTGTAGGTGCTGTTTCTGCCCCCTCAAGCGTTAGGATTAGGGTTTAAATGTATTTTAGTATTATAGTGGTGGCAGAGTTGATCTCTGAATCCAAGATGTTTGTTTATTGCTATTTCTTTTTAACCACATTGACTATTAAAAAAAAAAAAAGGGCGGGGGGGAGGTTCCTGGTTATTAAAAAGTATTATTTTGTTGTTTTAATCAAAGGATCTGGAGAAAAATCTTGAATTAAGTGGTAGCAGTTTTCAACGAGAGTTACAATTGAAGAAAAAAAAGGTGCTTGAAGCTCAAGAAAAAAATAAAGCTCTCCAAGAAGAGCTTCTTCAACTAAATCAGAAGCTGAAGGTAAGATGTGAAGCAATGCAAGTTGGTATCCGTGTTCTGGCATTTTATCTTTGGAAGTTATCAAGTTTACCTGTTATCAAGTTTACATATTTTAGCAGTGGTTGCACTCTCTGATATGTACTTGATTATATCATGAGAGTTCTTTTCCTGTTTCAAATTAAATTCTGTGCTCTGACCCTAAAGCCTGTTTTTGAGCAGCAGTGGTTCCATGTTATCATTATTGTTAGCCCTAGTTAGGAAAAGCAAGATTAAGTACATAGCCAAGATTTGTTATTAAATCACAAGATTTACTGGAAAATTCGGTACTGAAGACTTGTTTTTTTTTTAAATCAGATCTGCAGCTATATGCAGCCATTATGTTACAAACGTACTTGCATTTCAGTAGGCTTGTGTAAAAATTAGTTGTGAGATCTACATACGTTACTAAAATTGTGCAGAGTTTTATTTAACTCCCAGTTTGGTTGCCAAAATTCTGAATTTTGCTGTAAAACTGTGATTCACAAAGCACTGTGTTCTACCTTATCTATTTGCCTTTATAAGGAAAATGCCTCTATAAGGAAAGTCCAAGTTTCAAGCATACTTATGTAATGAAAATGCAGCAGTTTGTCACCTTACTAGTTGTTGAGCACGCAGCGCTAGTGATCCAAAGATCTACTTGTTTAGAGTGAATGTTTTAAGCACAATTTGTTAGTGGAGAGTTTGACATTCTGAAAATATTTTCATTATCAGATGGTTTCTCGCTGTTCATTTCTGTATTTTAGTCAATAAATATAACAAGAAGAATGTGCCTCTTACTGTATGATTCAGTGGGACACTGCTCCATGGTATTAACACACCCTCTGACAAGTAACCTTGAAATGTTTAACTCTTTACAATATAGAAATTTTTCTTGTGCAATCTGTATATGCATCACAACTCTTGATTGAAGTTTATGGAAACACTGGCATTTAGTTTAATTTTTGCTGCAGAGCTGCAGCATTTTTTTTCCAGACTCTTTCGCTAATGAGATTTAGGAGTGGAGGAAAGTTCTATTTGAATTTTTGAGCACAAGAAGAGTTAAGAATGTGATTGTTCTCTATAAAAACTGGACAAAACTGTTGATTCACTTACTTAAATTCCATTTACAGTGTGTATTTTTAATTTTAATTTACAGCTAGTGAATGAAACATTAGTAACTCCTTCTGCTACATCTCTTTCATTAACAGGAAAAAGAAAGAGAACTTGATGCAAAAAATATTTATGCTAATCGTATGCTGAAGGTATCACCGAGAAAAGGCATGGATGTTATTCAAAGAAGGAAAGGTAACATATAAAGTAATACAGGCAGAAAAATAAGTACTGTTACTTTGAAATTAGATTTTACCAGGTTTATATCATGCTGACCCTACCACTGCTTGTCCGAGAAGACTTAATTTTTTGCACTGCTTTCTACCCAGCAGTCATTACAAAAGAAGGGCACAGGGTGACTTTTCTGTAACTGCAGCAGAACTAAAACCTCAGTGTTGTTAATTTCTCTCATATCAGGTGTGCCTGAGCGAAGGAGGACCAGGAGATTGTTCAGTAAAATTGCTAGTAGATTGTAGATGATGTCTACATGACAGTAAAATGAAAACTGAAAATATGGAATGTCACTGCTGTATTTTGGGGATGTTTTTTATTTATAATTTTCTCCAATTCAAATTTATTTTGTCAGATTGGCTGTGGTACATTTTTCATCAGAGTACATATGTCCCAGAACATAATCTTCTAAAAGCATCATTGCAGTGATTTTCTTCTGGAGCAACAAGGCAGCCTCAAGCCTTATGCTACCAGCATAAATATACATTTATGTATGTATGTCTCTGTGTGTACTCAGACAGTCTTTGGTGGATCAGTAGAATCTATTTGTCAGAAGGAGGAATTTCTGGGACTGTTTTAAATAGTTAATGCCAACATTTCAAACAGTTTATCTATTGCTCATTTTAATGTAAATGTTCTACTGTTAATCCATTTTTAAGTTCAGGTATTAAAATATGTTATTTAATAGAAATAAGTTTACGTGCTTTAAAGATACAAAAAAGTAAATTTCAACTTAATGAGTTTGCTTCTCTGAATATACCTTCTGTGACAAGCAAGAGGATGAGAACATTTTGTGGATAATTTTGTAACAAATTTTCAACATACTGGGGTGATTTTATAAGTAGCTTTATTTTTTTTCTTTTTGTAGATCTGTACTTACATGTGGGTTAGGTTTTGTTTGTTTTATTTAGCGTGTAGCAGGCGCTGAAAACAGTTATGTGAAATTTGTCAACACTTCGCATTTTCATATTTGCAAATACTTAAAAATTAGGGATAGATATACAGAGAGATATTTTAAAGTGAAAGTACAATTTGTTTTTATTTTCTGCAGCCAACAACCAAAATATTAGAACAGGAGCTCAGCTCACAAAAGGAGTACAGACCAGTGGATACTTCTCACCAGTAGAATTTCCTCCAGAATCAGAATTTGTCGGTGATGCAGTAGATAAGAAGGAGAGGATTCTTCCCAGAATAGTGAGTTCCATAAGAAAAATATTTGAGACTTGCTTCAAATAATTTACCTATCAGACTGAATATTGAATGCACAGCTTGCTTTTTGGGAAAAAATATGAGTATACAGGAAATATAATTTAGAAAACATTCTGATCTTTAAGAGAAACTTTGTCTTTCCAGAAACATTGTGTGCCATATTTTTGTGACAGCTCACCGTATTCTCTGCCTTACTGACAGCCACTAACTCTACTTGTTTCTTTTTCTGCTGCTGCCATTTCTTTGAAGTTTTCAAGACTTCATTTTGTTTTTCTCCTTTTCTTTACTTCTAAAGCTTATTTGAGCAATCTGTTGTAACAGTGCTGGCTGCTTTGTCTTTCTTTTTGTTTTGGTCTTAATTATAATTTCTTTTACTTTGCAAATTTATTTCACAACCCATAAATCTAATGCTTCCTCTTATTGTCAGAGTACTGGTATTTCTTCTGTCATTTATCCAGCTTTGCGAATTTGGTTGGATTTTTGGTTGGCTTTTTTTATTCCTGCTTCCCTTTTTATTATAAAATGGTACAATTAGAAGTATTCCTAATGCTTCTGTGAGCTCAGGCTAGAATTAGAGATTTGTAAGGTAAAATTAGAGAGGTTCTGGTACAAATTTGATGCACTTTTCTGCCATAAGACCAGGACTATCTGTAAGAAAGAATACTCCCATGGTGGTCTTGAATGGCTTCCTGATAGGACTGAAATATTTTCATGGCTGGCTCCTTCATTCATATGTTCTGTTCCAGAATCTCTTATGTAAGTATGGATATCGTTTTTTTTTCCAGCCTTTTAGTGTGTAAGTTCTGTAACCACACAGTAGCTACAAGCAGAGCTTGTGGAATCTGGCTGTAATGTAAATTAAAGTTGGGTAGTCTGCTTCACTTATTTTAGAGTAAAATAAACTCCTATATAAAGTAAAATACACTTTCGTAGAGAAATAGGCATAAGCCACAAGATTAGCATCCTCTTGTTGGATTAGACTGCCTTTCTCTTCCTTGCTTTTCTGTTACTGATTTTTACTGTTGACATTAATATCTTTTCAAGCGTGTTTTCCTTTAAATGTGTGTATGTATATACTTATTAGCTGATCTTTCACCCGGAACGGTCCTTTATCTTTCACTGTTTGTTACTTGATACTCCATAACATTAAGTACCGTTGTGAAACTGTCTGAATCTACAACCCACTCACTTCAGTAAGAAATCAGATTGTGGTAACAAATTGCTTGTTTGCTAAAACAAAAATGGAGTGGGGTCTGGCTTCTGTTAAAGTCCTTTTCTATTAAAATCCTATTCAAGACAATTACTGAGTTTTAAAGAAAATTGGTTGTTTTCTTTCAGATGCATGTTAGAGGTGTTAAGATTAAAAGGCCAAATCCCTAAGTTGTCAGAGTGGTTTTGGCTTAGATGTTTTGGTCATTTTTATGATTAGCAGTAAAGAACGTAATTTCAGAATGAAATAAAAGATCGTATGATATTGTTTGATTGATTATTTTTCTGCATCAGTTTCTTATTGTGTCAATTTGTTTCAGGAAAAAGAGCCTCAAAACAAAGAATGGAAAGAGCAAGCAGATCTCCTAAAACAAGAGCAAGACAGAGAAAGGGAAGAGAAATTGAAACGTGTTCAGGAACTACAGACTTTAGAGGAGAGGTTTCAAAAACTACGTGATGGTAAGAAAATGGGCAGCTGAAAGCTGGAAAATGCAACATAGAATACTCAGCAAGTTTTTTTGTGTGAAGAGCGAAATGATTTTGCAGAGATCACTGCAGAGAAAAATTATTTTCAGTTATGTTATGCAAAGAGATCAGAAAGAAAAATGGAATATAGAGTAATCTGAATCCTGCACTCAGATATGATTAAGTATGTAGCAACAAAAAATATTGAAGTCTAAGAGGTTTTGCTTTACAAAACAAGGATGTCATAGGGATAATGTCAGCATTTACTTGCTGATTTGCTAAATGTTACTAAGGTACACAGTAGTTTGCTACAGTTGTAGCACAAATCTGCTTTCCTTAATGAGGCCTGTTTTTTCAGTACTTAAATTACTATTTCCAATGATATGATTATCTTTTCACTTGTGTGAATCATTTGATGTGGCTATTTGAGATGTATCATTTTCCATCATTACATCTTAATATTGCTTTTTTTATTCTTCTGGCTTTCAAAACATTCTAGTAGCTAACATTTATAAGTCTCTTTTATATATTTTGAAGTATTTCAGATGAACCACATCCTGTCATGTTAAAATACTCTTTCAGTGATTATAGTTAATGAACAGAAGCAGTTACAGTAGATGACAAGGAAGAAATCTAAAAATCTACAGCTGCTTTTAACTAAATTCTATGTAAAATCCCATGCCTCCACTCACATAGATGGGCAACTTAAGCAGGCCAAGAATTTGCTCTGTTACATAAGGTGATTCTGACCATGTTTTCTTATTGTATAAGCTGATATTTTCCCCACCTTACATACAGAAAGGTAGCTATTTTCCTTGTTATAGCGATATTTTCAATATAATATGATTTAAAAATACATATAAACTGAACTGCTGGATTAATTTCTGTAAGCTTGGTCAGAAGTACAGTAGATAACTTGGAACTTTGTGAAAACCTCAATTAGCAGTTGGAATTAAGAGTTCAAAAGGAAATGCCAATATGTTGAATAGGCCAAGTAGTTGTATTCAACTTTTGACCTAACACGTGTCTATTGTGTCTTGTTAGAAAAATATTTTCATATGGTGGCATAAGTGACCCTTGTGTGAAAGTGTCTTATGCAGCAGATGCAGAATGTTTTAAATCACGCGCAACTTGAAAACAGTAATGACTGTCTGTGACTTTGTTGCCTGATAGCCTTACAGGAATGGTTCTCTTTACAGTAAAAAAAAAAAACAAACCATATATATACACATATATCTCAGTGTCTGTGATGCTGATGAAGAAGAATAAAGTACTGTGCAGGTTAGAACTATTAAAATCAGTGATGTTACACTAATCTTTATTCAAACCCAGGAATTGGGAAAGGCAATTGGCAGAAATTTTCTCCTGATGCTCTAAAATGCAGAAAATGTCCTAATCCTTCCGTAAAAATGCTAGTATACCTTTATACCTTAGCAGAGGATCTGGTGGATTTAATTGTAGTTTTTGAATAACTATTTTTACATTAGGAAAACCACACTGCGTATAAAGGAACATATTGCATTTTCAGTGGCTTTTGCTTGCACTGTTTTCAGAATTTTCTTATAGAGGCAGCTTAAAACTAAGACATTATAACTAATGTTTAAACATTTACTACAGAGTGGGAAAAGGAAGAATGTGACAAAATGAAAAAAGAAAGCAGCTTTTTATTGGATAAAGAAGATAAAACAAAGATGGAAGCAGAAACACACAAACCTGAAATAGAGACAGAAAGTACTGAAATGCTGGAAGAACGTCGAAAAAGTGAATTTCTGCTTGCCAAAATGAATGAAATTGATAGAGAAACTCAGAATGTAATGAACATGAAACTTGCTTCCCAAACATCGTTCATAAATACATCAAGAAAATCTGATTCTCCAGAGAAAAAAGAAAAAAATGGTCAATTCTTTGAAATTCCAGGAAAGGTTGCAAATGGATTTTCCCAAGATGACAGCCAGGAGGATGCCACAAGAGCACAAGGGCAGAAGCAGCGAAATTTAAGGACCGTAGATTTAAGTAATGAGTTAACATTTGGTAGTTATGTACCTTCCTTTGGAAAAGTATCAGGGAGACCAAGTTGGCTTAATCAAAAAGGTGACTCCTTAGAAGAAAACATGAAGGAAAATGCTGATTTCCATAATAAGAAAGAAAAGAAGTCCAATTTAATGGAACAACTCTTTGGAAGCAGTGCCAGTACCATCCTCCTTCCTAAAAGTAAGGATATGACATCTTTTGACATAGATTGGGAGTCTAGTAATACCCTTCTTGATAAAAACAGTAAAATCAAAGTAGAAGAAGACAATGGTCTTTTCAGTGAAGGAAGAAACCTAAACAGACACCATCTGCAACACACTGGAAGCAAGCCAGCTTTTAAAACCCTGGGTTCTTTAGAGGATGACATCGAAGAAGTAGTCTTACAATGATCATATTTTATATTTTTCATATGTAAACACTGAATAAATGTTTTCACGTAATATTTATTAGATACAGAATTGAAACATTCCAGATATAAAGCCTTATGAAGGAATAATTTACTTAAATGGATATATATGTATAGAGGAGAGATGCCCTCTGATAGAACAGTCTAACCTACATGCAGGAAATTTATTTTAAAAAATAATATCCAAATACAGGTCTTGGAGATCTGGCAGTGACTATTTTCGCAGTAAAACAGTGAAACTGTCCTGGGGGACTTGCTGAGATAGCTACTAGCTTGCCACTTAAGTCAGAGAAGATGCTCTTGTCCCTGCTTTGTCTCCAGATTGATGGTTCTTGTTGCCACATGGCACCATCTGACTTGTGCAGCTGTGGCTTGGGATGCCAGAGGCTTGTCAGTATACTGCTGGTAGGGTTGATGTAGGAAGGGAACGTCTTACAAAGGCTTACGCTCATGCACACCCTTCACCCATGTGTGGTCTTAGACACTGTGCTCTCTTGCTGTCTTGTGCACACACACTTTCTCTTGCTATCACTCTCTTTTAATTATTGAGACTTATATGTCGTACTGTGATAGATCAATAAAATCATATTTCTCACAAGGGAGAATTATTTATGGCAGAGTTTGCTGGCTGAGAAGGCAACAAGCTTTTAAGTGGCAGCGCTGGCATTCTGGGCAGCTAGTAGATATGCATCTCTGGCTAGCCAGTGTAGGAGGTATTTTGTTACCTGTAGGCTGCTCACAGTACACTGCTTTTAGTTTGATTTGCTTCTTTTAAGCTTCAGTATGCTTTCTCAGGCATTCAGAGAGCCTGTAAACTCTATCAGGAAAAGGCCTATGTAACATCAGTCATGAAATTGATAGAAGAGTCTTAGCTAGCACAAAGCCTCAGGTAGAAGCAGAGCACTCTTCACTGCAATCATGTTATCTCAGAAGAACCTCAACAGAAATACAACTAACTCAGGAGCAGCTGATCTCTTTTCTGCATAGGTTTTCTGGAGACCTTAATACCAAACTTGTCCAACTCTTCTCATATTTTCAGGTTATATTTATTATATAATGCCATTTTTTTGTACTTTTTGAATTTTTCTACATAAAATTACAATCATTAGTAAATTGTTTTTTAACAAAATGCTTTTATTAAAAGAGTTAAGTAAAATTTATACGTGTAGATCATCTTTAACAAAAGGTTTTGACTTTTTATATTGATGCGGGGGAGGGGAGGTGAAAGGGGGTTTGGTAGTGACATTGCTAGTTGTGTAATTCACTGCATGGTGCATGTACATAAATTGGAATTGTAGGCAGTGAAGTATATAGCAGAGGCATTCCAGATAATTACATGAAGATCATCATTCTTTACTAGAGTGACAGATTTTTAAATGCTTCTCTGATATGCTCCCTATGAGCCTGATTCAAAACATACTGAAATATAGAGGAGGATTATCATGATTTCAAGACGCTTTGAATCAAGATTTCTGTGGAAACAATGGCTTTTCTGAAAAGAAAGGCTGGTGTCTGCATCATGCAATAACTTTCTTTGCTCTTCCACTCAGAAAGAAAATTAGTCAGATTCAGACTGGGTGTGTGGGATCATTCTCACTAATCATGCTGAAGTGAAAAGCAGCTCATGTTCACCTGCTTGCTTACAGTGCAAACCTGCTTATGTTGATTGTAATATTACAGAGTTTACTTACTGTGTGTCAGAATATAAGTTTAATTCTGACCAGAAGTAATGAGTTTAATTGTCTGTGTTATTCTTCCTCAATTACTATGTAATAGAGGCAAAAGAGTGAGTGGTTATTTATCTTATAACTCTCTTGTCCTGATTGTGGGTGAGTACTGCCCTTGAAGACTAAGGGGCTGTGTTCATGAAGATATTGCTGTGGCTGTTTGCTTTTGTTTCCTGTGGCTGAAGATTACAGGACACAAAACAGTGATGTAGTTGCTGTGGTTATTAAGGATCACGTAGTGTATGGAGGGTCAGTTATTTTGTTTGTTTCTTTGCACAGTAACCCATTAATATCTGGCAAATTCTAATTATCAAGCTGAACTGTAGTGCTCTGTTATTTCAATTGTAAATGTATAGTTGCTAAGTTGCTTTGTACTGTCAGCCTCTTCTTAAGTTCACAAGTGTCCACATTCTGTTAGCAGACCTTTCCTGAAGCAAACATTGTGCTGGCTTGCACAAAAAGGTATTTCCTCTAGGAAGGTGAAAATAAATTAATCTGCTGGGAACAGTACCGCAGGTATAATTTCTGTTTTCCCCTGATTGCTTTCTTTCTCTACAGCTTATTGTCTTTTCTTGTGATGTTTACAGTTTCAGAATTACTTGTGTGTAAATGTCATTATGGTTAAAAAGTATAAATCAAGCACTTGGGGCTTGGAGGGAGCAGGAGGGTGGAGTTTTTGGATCCTTCTCAACATCTGCAAGCAGAATTTCTGATGTTGAGAAGTAACAGATAGTTTTCTACTGTCTGGAAGCAACTTCTGCAAGATCTTAGAGTCTATAGACCTTATGATTGGGTTCATCAGTGTACATTAGTCCTTTTTACCCCTGATCTTGACTTTCATATCCACATAGTCTGCACGTTGCTTTAGCAGTGGTAGAGAGTTTGCCGAACACTCAGTTTTGGGAGATAAAAAGCAGGTCACAAACGTAAGCTGCTCTGATGATGATTTGTGACAATGACTTGACATTTATGTACTGTTGTGGATTCTGTTTGTTAGGCTTTCAGATCATAAGGCTGTCAAACCTGTTGTGCTGGAAAAAAATTCCTCCATTCCAATATGAAAAGATCATTAAAGTTCGTTAAATTGTTTTATTGGAATACACAAGAGATGGTTACTGCCCTGGTCAAAATGGTCCCCCACTGAGGAGCACCTGATGAACTTGATCAGGTGTTAGGTCACACCTGACAGAGGAAAAAGAAAATTTCAAGAGAGAAGATGAGATGTTTTGAATTGGGATGGAAGGAAGGGCACAGTAATCTTGCATCTGTAATGCAAGAGAAGAGCTGTAGAGTGTAGGAGGAGGACTTGGGATGCCCTTCACAACCATGAACTGAAGCCTGAAGAACACTACAGCAGTAAGAATAGTGAGCTGGGGAATGCTTGAAAGCAGTGTCTCTGTGCTAGTTAAGGAATCAAAGAAAGTGATTTTTTACAACTCTGATAAATTTTCTGATTTTGTTTGGCTATTGCATACATGCCTAAAGAGGTTAATTGCAAATGTATAATGCTTCCAAAGGAGGAAACTTGGAGAGGATGTGCTTAGGCTACCTGATAGCCTCAGGTTCATTGCTGGTGCTGAGACAGAAACTTTAATTCTGTTAGCTCAGAGTCTATTAGCTCTGTCAGGGGTTGTCAAAGAATATCTGATCTGGCGTGTTAGGAGTAGGAATCTGAGTAGGAAAATGGCTTGAGGCAAATGGCTGGAAGAGCATTAGTGGGACTTTTGCAGATATTTGCAGACCAGAGAGTGCTCAGGGTGAGCCTTTAGTATTCAAGAAAATAATAATAAATTCTACATAGTGCTCTATAGCCAAGACTAGCAAGGATTTACACTGCAGGAATGAACAGCTTCAGGAGTGTCACTGCAGGAAGGGAGGTTTTGTTCCCAGAGCTACATGACTTCATGAAGTTTGATCTTCTCTTGTCCTGAGATGACAACTGTTAGCATAAGAGATGCTCTGGGTGACATTGTTAATTTATAAAATTTTCTTTTGCTGAATCATATTTTACTTGGTCTCCTGTTTTGAATTCTGTCTTTGATTAGCTGCAAAGTTTTGATGTCAGCAGGAGGAGAACAATTCCATCAGTGTGTACCGTCAGCTAGGACCTCTGGCTGCCAGGAGTTGCTAGGATACTTCTGACAGGTATGGCTCACTTGGCTCAGCACCAGCCAGGTTTGCTTGAGATGTAGATTCATGTCTTTGCAATGGATGTGTGTGTGCGTGTTTAGAGTGAGCTACAGGCTGACTGCTGTGTGAATCTGCTTTTGGTGGTCAAAATCTCTGTGTTCCTGAGCAAAGAATGCAGAGAGAATAGTGATTCCAGTAATGTGTGAGCATTGCTTCCAGAGGGGAACATCAGCCATAAAAAAACAAGGATAGGTTTGACTTGGCCTGTAGATATGGTTTAATCTTGTATCTGTGAAGACACAAGAGAATTCTTCACCTCTCATATATTATTTCTTGACTCTGAGCAGCAGGTTGGACCAGATGACCTGCAGAGGTCCCAGCCTATGCCCTGCTATGATTCTGCCATCCTTCCCACGTTCCACTGGTATTAATGCTCCCTTCCCACATAAATCCTTCGCGCAAAGCTCTTCCATGCTACTTAGACAAAGTTGCCTCAGATACCTCCTGTGTGACCATCTGTTCTTGAGTATGACAGCATTGTATTTAGGACACAAATACTAACTCAACTCTTTCTTGCCGCAGTAGTTGCAGCAGACAGGCATATCCCTCCTGTATCCTGTGAGGCTTTTCTCCAGGTTCCTGTTTCCTGAAAGATCTTGTTCAAAACATGTCTTAAGGACCTTTTCCTGTCACTTCTGTGAATCTTCCTGCTGCCTCAGAACCTTCATTCTTCTTTCACTCATAAATTCATGCTGCTATGGCTGTGACTTTCCTCTCTATTGACTATCATTCACTCTCTCGCTTTGGCTGTTTCTTCACCTAAGCACAACAGTTATCTTCTCCCTCAGCTTCCTTCACTTCCTCCATTCTCTGGGTTTCCTTCCTCACCATATAGCTTCCTACCAGCCATGTGCTTCTTCTCACCTGTGGGTTGAAGTAATGTTGAAAGGCCTCATAAGAAGGGGTGGTGATGGTTCAAAACTGGTTTTGTCTGTACTGCCACATACAAGCACTAACAGGGATACTCAAATAGCCTTGTCCAGTGGCTTGGCAGCAGGACTCCAATACCCAGTTGGCCTTTCAGGGGTCCTTGAAGCAGCCCAGAGCACGAGGCTCGCCTGCTAGGAAGCCCTTGCATCCCCTGGTCACTGCTCGGGCTGTGAAAGGCAATGGGGTTTGGAAGTGCCCCATGGTGCTCTTCCTGTTCCACTTCTGAGAGTTGTTAGGATCTTCTGTGTCCTTTCTCATCTTCTTTGAGCTGCCGAGAGCTCCAAGCTGGTCTTCATCTTCCCACCATCACCCCTTAATGGCTTAAGTCTTTGTTTTAGCCTGGGTATAGGCTGCCCTTGTATTCCCAGTAAACTGAAAAGCTGCATATTGCTGTGACAGAATCTTGATGAGCTGTTGATCTGGGAGCTGCTCTTACAGCCTTTCTGCTGAACCGTGTGCTGCTCCCACATCCCAGACATTCCCATTCATTTTCCATTTATACCAGACTTAAATGTTTCCTTTATGGTTCACTGTGACATCATGAGAGCTTGTAGGACTCAAGCTACACACTGCTGTGTTTTGCAAAGCTTCTAACAAGTTTTTGGCTTTGCTTAGTAATTTTCATGGCAAGGATGGATAACCCACCTTCAGTAATTCACTGAAGATCAGTAGAAGAAATGATGTTTGGATTGTCAAAGGGCACTGACTGAACTCCTGTACCTGACCTTCCTGTAGCTATAAAGCTAAATGTGGGTTTGAGTTCTCGTGAAACTAAACCTTAAACTGCTTATGTGAACCAAGCATCTGGGCCCTGGGGCACAATTCTTATTTAACCAGCAATCGTTTGTTTGTTTGCTTGGTACATATCTTTCTTTGTCTCATAACCCATCTTAGAGAATAACAGCAACAATGCCTGGGTTTCACTGAAAGTTTGTCTCTGCATGCTCTCTGAACCTATTGGCCTCATGGCACCCATGTGGAAACCCTGAGGAAATGAAAGGCACAAAGCCCTTCTCTGCTCCACTGCTGGCAGAAGTTAGACTAAAAACGTGTTCTCATTCGTTAGATGGCACTGCTCCATTTCCATGTGTGTATAGGCATCCTCTATCCAAATCTCAAGTACTGGAATGCAAAAGGCATTCAGCCAGTTTTCTGTCCTGGAATGAGTTGCTATGTGTAATTTCTTCTATCGAAGAAATGCACAAATATAGGATTAAATGTTTTCTTAAGAGTACTCTCATGTCTTCTCATCTTTTTTCTCTTGGATTTTATTTCCACCGAATCTACCACATATGATGGCAAAGGATGCAGAATTGCTTAAATTCATAAATCACAGCATCCTGCAATCCAGGAAGAATATCCAACATTTACGTAGCAACATTGAGCAACATGGACAACATTCACTAGAAATATTTGATTCAATGCAATATTAATATTTCTGTATTCTTCTCAATTATAAATTGCACTCTGAGGTCTAGAGTTAATCCATAGCCTAATTCAGTAGATCCTCATTTTAATGAGTGGCAATTAACAAACGGTCCTGATTTTCTGAGGAGCAGAGCATTGCAGTGTCTATTGAATTCAAAGTAAGGTTCGTCTTTCTGGGCAGCAAATTGTTGTCATCCTGAAATTCTCTTAACCTCTATTTAAGATCTGCAGATTTGTACTTTGGAGTTCAGGAGTCCTTCCCCTGTTTGGCCCAATGACAGCCCCTGGTTGTGGCACTCAGATGTAGCTCATGGCTCAAGATTTGAGTGTTACCTCTGTAGTCCCTACAGCAAAACTTGTCATCTTTAAATTTGCTGTTACTGAGACTTCTTCTGTTTAAATACAGTTCTAACTTATAAATGGTGGAAGTTTGAAACAAAGTATATGGTATTTTCCATGGTACCTCATATTTCTAGAAAGAGAATATGTTGAATTTTGTAACAGCATCACAAAGTAGCTGCAAACTCATGAAAGCTGATACAAAACACTGCTTACAGAGCTCTAGTTCCTCTCTGGTGCTCGTTTATTCATACCTCATTCCCAGGCATGTACCTGCTGCTGTTCTGTGTTATTTAGGTCTGGATAAAGCTTTATGAAATACATTCTGGCACGCTCTCACTTTCGTGAGTCTGTTTGATGCAGCTTTCTTTCCTGAGCTGTGATCTGGGGTCATGCTCCCAACAACATTTATGTGCCTTTTGGGATGAAAATGCCTTCTTACCCTGAACAGCAAACGTTTGAGGAGGAAAAAAAACCCAAACCAGTGAACCTTACACAGGCTGACTTTCTCCAATTCAGAAGTGATATGAAGGACTCTGCATTTTCTCAGCTTATTAATTAAATTATCACTTTGAAATAGTCTATGGATCACACAGTGGCCATATGGGCAGTGCATACAACTGTCAAGAACTCTTGTACGTCACATGAGTTTCCTTTAGAGGGCACCATTGACTTCCCTAAAGTCTACTTGGACGTCTGCATGCACTGTTCACAAGTCTTATCCACACTTGGGCCTTTTATGTCCATTTGTTGAATATTTTTTGTTCTAAATATTTGGGATGCTGTGTACTACCACACAATATCTGCCATATGCAAATATCTGACATAAAATACACTTCTTATAGACTTCTAGGCCTTGGTTATGATGACCTTAATCATCAAGAGAAATGATGGGAGGCGAGTATGCTCTGCGATGCTGAGCAGTGCCTCCTCATAAAGGGTTTAAAAGAACTGGGAGGATCAGCTTTGAGCCACAAAGGTCATGATCCATGAGCCACATTTTCACAATGTGGTCTTAGAGGTGCAGGTTCTCTCATACAGTATACAGTCACTGGGCCTATAGAGAGGTACTGGATACTCCTCCCCTACAGCTTCCCGCTTTACAGCAGAAATGATGTTTTCAAAGGCAGATCTATCCCATCTTTCTCTGACATGCACTGTTTTTTTTATTTTTTTCTTCTTTTTTGTAAGCTGTACCAAAGTTCTGAGAGGATGTGGCTATGTGGTCATCTTGCGTGATAAAGCGATGCTAAAAGCATTCAGCATTTAAGAGGTGGATAGGTGATGCGAGTTGTTTTCTAGAATGAAGAAAGTTGGTAGATTTCCTAATCATTTTTTCTGCTTCTGACTTTTCCTGTCCCAGCTTGAGGCAATGTATGGTCCACAGTGATGTAAGCAGGATAATTGTGTAAATAAACGTCTGCCCTGCAGAGAAAAAAAGGGAAAGAAGAAAAAAGAGATTCATTTTAGAATTGGATGCATCTTATTTGTCCAGATAACTGTTGTAATTTCATGGAGATGAAGGGACATCCAACAAAATGGTCATTTGGATGCTTACCTTCTCTCTTGCTTCTTATTTATGATTGTTTGTATGTTGCTCTGTGCAATTGCATCAGCATGGTCCTGATAATGTGGGTTCATATTTTATACTTACGAGGTTAATTAACTGCAGAGCTCCAGGGAGCCTGTCTCTACCATTGCAGATGACGGGACTGTTCAGTGAGTTTGCAGACCCTGATCCAGATCTTTAACCACACTCATCACACCTTTTGCTGCCTCGAGAGGTACCTATACCCTACAGTGGGAGCAGGCAGATTGGCATAGGCACAGAGGGAGGACTGGCCTGAAGGAAGAGGAAAAGCTCATATGAAGAAAGTAAACCCATCCTTTGATGGCTTGCAAAAGCTTTTGCAGGCACCATAAAGCACTTGGAGGGTGGCAGTGATAGCTGGAAGAGAATGGAGCCCAGCAGAAGTGCCTAAGTATGTAATACTGTGAATCTCACCAACCCATCGCTTCTCCTTCCACTCTTACATGGGAGATTTTCATAACACCCAGCAGATTAAACCTCCAGGTTGGCTCTGATATTCAGTAGACTGAACATAAGCTTACGTTGGTGGGGTTCTGTGTTATGCCTCTACCTACAAAAGCTTGCAACCTCATTGTAACACACTGGAAACATGAAATCTCTTGAATGTTATAAAGTGTCTTTTTTTTTTTCTCCTGGTTATGTAATTAAAACCCAGTCAGAAGAAAACGTAGTTCTCCCAAACTTCATGTTTATTTGGATAGTCTTCTATGCAGGCATGTTTACATCTCTGTGATACCGAACCTCGGGGAATTTGTTTCATTTCAGGGCCTCTGAGTCTCACAATCCCCATGAGATTTTTAGCTATAATTTTAAAACCTGTTGTTATGGAGAAAACCTTGAAAATTAGAAGTAGGAGTTCTCAAAGAAATAGAAAGTGCATTTAACAAACAAATATACATGATAAAATAATGAAAGTTCAAAATACATATGCCATCTTGTAATCATTTTGTTAACTAATATCTTCATTTTCCTGACAGGAGGTGACAATTTGTGGTTTTGGAATTGCTTGGGAAAATATTTCAAGTCTCCATCACTATGATTCTGAGTTTGGATCTAGTTCATGCTGTACACTGAATGCTACACGAGATAGATAGGCTGAGTACAACTATCCATTGAAATAAATCTGTATTATCAGCATCTCTGTCTTGCAGAATGAAAACGAGCACACAGAATCTGATCTCAGGGCTGCATAGAACTTCTGGCTCCAGATACCTTGAAGGAGGCTCAGCTGCTCTGTAAATAGACCCATCTGGTCCCGTTTCAGACTTGGGGTGCCATGTTTTAATCTTACTTCACATGAAAGCCAGCAGGGCAAGTGACAGCCTCTTTGTAACCATAAGTTCTTGTACCTGTGTTTCTTCCTCTTCTGCATGGTGAGAACAGCAATGTGCCCAGGGAAATACTAGCTAACTTAGGAATGTTTGTAACCCTTTCTGAGAGTTTCTTCCTCTCAAAGCTCAAGGGCCTGAGACATCTCAGAGTTAAGATCAGTCTAGTGAAGGACAACCCAGATGCGAAGGAAATCAGTTACCTATTGATCTCAGATGTTCTCTTCTACTTTGTTTCAAAACCACGTGTTAAGCACTTTGCTTTAAATGTGGTCTAAGAGCACTCAGGCAGCTGATCTGCATGGCAAGTGGTCCCAAAATACTTCTGAGCAGCCAGGCCACGTGGCTGGAGCAGTGTGTGTGGGGCCTGAACATGCTGTACGTATTATCTGAGGTTTATCTCATGTAGCGATTCTTCAGGAGGTGAGCGGGCTCCTTGTCATCAAAAATTGAAAGTAGTGAAAGAGGTGGTCACAGACACTGACCTAGTGAAGGAGAAGGTGGCTGCAAACCAAACCTAAGCTTGAGGTCAGTTCCTGTGCTGGCTCACTGCTCATGGCATAAGGCATCTTCTCTTTCCCATGAAGCTCCCTGCTGTGGGCACTGAGCCTTCTCAAGGGACTCAACTACAGCACCAGGGACCCTGAACACCTCACAGGCTGCAAGACTACCTCTCTAGAACAAAGCAGCATAGACAATTCTGGTGCTTAAGAAAGGTCAGGTCCAGGGCTGCACCCTCAAGGCATCCTCAACAGCAGAAGAGGTTACTTTCCTTCCTACCAGCGCACTCTTTGCACACTTCTTGCTGGAAGTTTGTCCCACATGCAGCAGCTCTTCACCTGCTTCGAACTTGGAGGTCTCCTAAAGGCATGTGCTCCTGTCTCTGGGCCCTCCACATCTTATAAGCTACCTGCAGTTTGTGCTTTCAGTGCAGAAAAGAAAACAACAGTGAGAATCAGTGCATGTGCATGAGAAGCCTCAAAGCAGCACCAATGTTGTACATTTTTATCTCCTCAAGCCTTCCACTTACCTCTCCTTTTTAGAGATTCTCCATTCTACCTCAATCTGACACTGTGCCCCACTGCAGTCATGCAAAACCCAATAGCACTCTGGTCTCCTAAGCCTCTTTCATTTCTTTTTTTCCAGAAATTTTCCCATCTATTCCATGTTGTGACCTTTGAATAGCTCCCACATAGCCTGCAGGTGCACTTGTTCCTAACCTCCTATTTCAGTGTAACAGCATAGGAGCAGAAGGGAACCTTTTGATCAACAAACCCAGACCTCTGCTCAGACAAGAAACCATGTCATATTATCTTTGACTTAATCTGATTTAGCTCAGTCTTTACATAAGTTGGCTTTTGTGCCCTGTGCTTCCAGCTGTTCTTGCTGCTTCAGTGATGAGAAAGCCTCCGACTTCCAAAATTACCCTGATAGTTCTTATTTGGCTCTCCTCTAGCTCCAAGATATTTCTGCAATGAACAACTACTGCTTTGCTTCAGGAGGCTAAACAAGACAAGCTCCCTTTATCCCCTGGAAATACAGACTACCCAGTCCTTTACTGTCCTTACACACCCCAGGTTTGTATGGCTCTCTCCTTAGGAGCTTGTCAGGCAGAGGTAGATCGGTGCAGGTGTCTGCTAGAGTCATTATTAGAGATTATTCTGAGATACGATAGTTACATGGATGAGAATATCTTCAAAACTAAGGGAGGTAGGACCCAGGCATGTGTTCTGTGCTTCATCTCTTAATAATTATTTACTTATTATTGATTATAGTAGTTTGCCCAAAACACTAATGATGATGTAGCTGCAACTCCAAAGATCTGGTAGTTTGATTAGGAGCTCTATTAAAATTTTATGACAATTGCTAAAATATATCATAATTACATGTATAATAATTAAATGTACTCAAATATATCATAATCTGATGTATCGCTGATAACTAATGGCACCTATAGATCCAACATATTGCTATTAGCCCTGCTGTTTTTCAGATGGACAGGCTTAATGCCTTTTGCACCCAGCTAACCTGAGAACAAGGACTGATGTGATGAGCGACAGTTTCCCACTGCTTCTATTGAAGCCAGAAATGTCATCTTTCAAGTAAACAGTGTCAAATGCAGAGCCCATAGAAGCCCCTGCTCTTACTCAGCATGCCATCCCCTGTGCATTCAAAGATCACGTGAGCCCTTCAAGCCATCACCATATGCTGAGGCTTCATGATTGGTTCACCATCTACTGTGACTCCTCAACTTCTTTTCTTTTCTCCAGGGCATAATCTCTGATCCCACAAGCACAAATGATGTTCTTTTTCCAAGTATATAACTATTTGGCTTCACTGTAAATGAATTCTCTTTGCTTGCTTGTGCTTACATCTGCTGGAGGGAAGAGCGGTCCTTTTTGTTATTTAGCAGTCCTCCAATTTTTGCTTTATTGGCAAACTTTATCAGCATTATTGTATTTCCTTCCAGCTCACTGATAAAAGTTAAATAACATGAAGAGATATGGCAACACACTGCAAATGCACTTCCTTGGCGATGATTCCCTCGGCACACTGATGCCTGAGATCCATCAGTTAATTGGTTTTATCACCTACAATTTTAGTTGTAGTTGTGCAGAAGTATAATTGGTAATTATTGAAATTCCATGCATATACATGTATTTTGTAACCTACATTGGCATTTTTGCTTTTATCCACCAAATCTGTAGCGTGACGTGACTGAAGATATATTGAGCTGTTGGAAAAAAAATCTGATCTTCTCTTATTTTCTTATTGCCATTGATTGTACGTCCCTCCTTTCGTTTATTTAATAATGAAATCTCATATCTGCAATTTTGTTGTGTTTATTAGAACCAATCATAAGCTGTCAGAGGCATGGTAAATTTCGTAATTCTTTGAATGCCTTTTACAATCTTGTACATAACTACGTATTTTATCTGCCTGCTCCTCTTACTGAACCGCCTTTTAAATTCACAGTATACGCTGAAAGAGAGTCTCCATTGCCATAAACTACTGTATCGCCTTCTTTCAGTTTGTGACAAGATGAGACTTCCAAAGTGTTTTTGTATAATCAGACACCACAATGCGAGAGAAGCCTCCAGGCCAGACAGAGCTGAATAAATCCACCGTCTTCTCATGTCCATACCCAAGCAAATCTGGAGTCTACACTTTCAGAAATACTTTTGAGAGGCCTTAACTCATAGAACTGCTGAATTCCCAGTTTTACTTGCAAGGAATGTTCACAGAATTCCCCATCTTTTCCTAGGCCCTTCATGCAAGCTCCTCTCTAGTGTCAGGGCTCGAAAGCTGCTGTGTGCTCTGAGTCACCCAGTGGTTGGATTAACTAATAGCCCTTAGAAATCAGACATTTAGGAGCTCTTGTTGTTTCTGACAGAGGAATGAGCAGTTTTTAGTGTACATACAGTGCTTCTTAAAATGACTCCAGTGAAACATTCTCTTTTGGGATGTGGGTGGCTGACAGCAAAGCACTAAGGTTTTGGCAACTGTTTTCTGCACACCTTTTTTCCCCCACATTTAGAAGGTATGCTATCTACAGATAGCCTAAGGGCATTCCCTCTACATTATTCTCGCCTGCCTCCCCTGAATCCTTTGCATCAGCTTTGGACCATGGAGAGCCAGTAGCATTCTTTTGCCTCAGGAAAGCCATCTGATACGAGTGGAAGGACTTTCAGACTCTTCACAGCAAATCTGGGTACCAAACTTGACTGTCTTTTCTTCCAGAGGCCATTCCATGTAATACTTATAAAATATCTCAGTGCTCGCTCTGCATAGGAGAACTTCTGCTTCTCAGGCTGCATTGCTGTGGTATGGGCAGGGCTGGCAGATGCTCCTGGAAGAGGTCATCACTCCTCAGCATCAAAGAGGCTGTGAGAGGCAGGCAGAGGCCCTCTGGGGCTGCTGTGAGCAGGGTTAGGCCTCAGTCCGAGGGCTTCCTCAGGGGTTGGCTGGGTGAGGATGAGTGCTCTGATGGCACTAACCAGCAGCAGATGTTGTACGGAAGCCTGAGCACCTGCTGGGCAATCTGAATGGCTCATCAGGGAGCATTGCTGGGTTTTTGGAAAGGTGAAAGTCCAAACACGGGCACTCAAGCTGGGCTGTGCCATGAAGGACCTTAGATCTGTAACAATTAAGGAAGTAATGGCCTTTTTGTTCTGGCTTGGTGCATCATGCAGTGAGGTCTTGATCCATCGCTACAACTCCTAAGCAGTAGAATAATACAAATAATTAATAATAATAATGAGCTGGGTTTCATTGCATGTCTTGCCCTGAGTAAAATCCCCTGTGAACAGTTACCGCCTGTGAGAATATTTAATGTCTTACTGCAATCTGAAAATGTAGTGCAAATGACAGTGTAATAAACCAAAGAACTTCATCAACTTCTAATTGAAATTAATGAGAACTGAACTACTGCCTTGTACATAAAAGAAGAGACTCCTTCCCCATCCTTAACAGCAGTTGGCTCTAAGGGTGGTATGGTGCAGTTTGAGTTATCCGCTCTTCCCACCTCAAGCAATGCTTGTATAACAGAAAACCAGTCTTTCTGCAGCCAGCCAGCAAATACCAGATGGAGGAGCTGTGTTTTTTTCGTGGTCCCTGCAGAATTAGTCTATGATCCAGAACCTATGGACATTTCAAATCCATGAGAAATGACAGACATCTCTGTTGTGGGAGATGAAGAGCTGAAAAGAGATTCCCCACCTATAAGACCATTTTCTGCAGCACTCGTTCAGAAGTTTAGGCACAGATCCAAAACAGACCATTAATTCAAGGGCATTTTGTACTCTGTGATGAAGATATAGAGGTTAGAGATGGCATCAGGCAAAAGCACTGTGCACTGAGGCATGCCAGCGTGCTTCCCTAGATGGCCATGGAAGCCCTTCCCCACCCCCTGGCAGCAGACATGAGTAACAGGGACGCTTGATACTGCTCATTGAAGTTTATTAGCATGCCATAGCTCAGACAAGTATAATTCTCCATCCCAGTATTTTGCACTGGTATGATTGGTACACGAACACCTAATGTTTGCAGGGGGGCACATCTCAAGCCACTCAGTTCCAGGTTACTGACATATTCTGTCTTCAAATGTGTATGCAGTATTTATTTTTCCAATAACTTTTTGCTATAAGAATGGATAAAAACAAGAGCTGTTCTTTTTTCTTCACAAGATTACACATCTTTGCAAAGCTTTAAGAGCATCTAACTTGCTGAAAGCTTCAGCGTGGCCGTTTTGGCCACTCCACCTCACTCCACTTGCAGCGGTTTCATTCGATCTTGTAGATCAGTTGTGAAGAGAAGAATTATGGTGACGTATTGTAGTTCCTTACAGCAGACACAAATCAGGAGGATTGCATTTGGAGGCATATCATTAAATTTCAACAAGCAGGTTTAGAGGAGAAGTCTTCCTATGAGATCACTAAAGCTGCCATTGCCTGTAGACCATTTGGAAGACATGAACAAAGGGCTCCTTAAGGTCTTCAGTTGATAGTGCTTAATGCTGCGTTTTGTTGTTCCTTTGTTGTTTTTTTTCTCCTACTTAATAGTTGTTGTGTTCTTTTTTCTCAGTGCCAGAAAAACATCCAGTCAAAGGCTGCTGGAGAAATGAGTCTATGATTCTATGAAACAGGGTATTTAAATGCTACTTCTGTCTAAAACCTAGAGAGAGCTAAATATCTGCAAGGTTTTTGGTGGCTGCAGCATATGCGGATGGTTGGCTCATGACAAAAGCATGCCGCATGAGTGTCTGGGAGGCTGAGTTTGAGTACCAGCCTTCACCTCAGATTCTGTTTTCTTTCTTTTCATAGTATTCATATGCACAACTTTTAAAAATTAATTCTTTTTTATATACCATCAGTCTGCGCTCTGGGTCTAATTCAAAGACCTCAAAACCAATGGAGAGCATTCTAAGCGAAGATTAAAAGGATTCTGTAGAAAAACAATAGAGATTGTGATATTTTATTAGATTTTCCTTTATCTGAATTTAAAGGCTTAACAACTGCAAATGTTGTTTTCTGAAAGCGATTAGTCTTCACCTTCCAGATACTGGAAAGTGGTGCCCAGAGTCTGTGTGCTTCTCTCCAAAATATTTACTCACTTGGAACCAGAAATGCCTCGTCAAGGTTTCTCAACGGAATTTACTACTGCTTGGTGGAGAAGGATGGTTTCTACGGCGATGTTATGTGCTAAGAAGGAACGAACGGATTTACATATTAATCACAGGACAGCCAATACCATTCCCTGGTGAGTGCTTTTACTTTACCTGAGCTCACAGTTATTGGACTGATCCCAGCAGATTTGCCTTTACGGCAACATTTGCTTTTACCATGACGTCCCTTGAGTGCTCAGCTTCCATAAAAAGTAAATAAATTCTCGTTAAACTGTGTTAAGTTCATTACCAATTAATTTTATTTCACTATATGAAATTCTAAATAAAAAAGACAGGTTTATTTTAAGCTTTTAACAGACTGTTGTAGTTAATCATGCGTATCAGGCGAGAGGCTTGGTTGCTAAGAAAATCTTTGGCAGGCTTCCACGGGGTTCGTGTATTATAGGCAAAAAAAATAGCAAATTATTGTAAGTGCATCTGTTAGTTTGAATAATGAAACAAACAAACAAACAAAAAGACAATAGAATGATTTCCTGCTCAAGTTTTGAGTTAAAGCCAGCCTAGACCAGATGTAACACACTGCAGATCAATTTACAGGGCAGATATTTGACTTTGGAGTCCTGATTAAGATTTTTAACAAATTTAAATCCCCTTTTCTATGTGGACAAAACTTAAGGACCTCTGGTTGCCAGTGGCTGCCCTTGAACTGCTGCACAGAGGTTGTGAGCATGAGCTCAGGGCTAAAATAGGTGTCCAAACCACTAGTTATTTGCAGAAACTGCCAGTGTGCTCATTACTTCCAGGAGAAATCTCAGCTGCATTTGCATTTAATGTTCTCCTTTTTGCAATTCTCTGCCATAGGATCAGGCATAGCTTTCTCTGTAATTTTCCCAATAGCCACGGTGCAGATGAGGAGAGAAAAAAGATGGCCTGAGGTGGGCGGAGAAGACAGAGTGGGATCTTCCATAAAAAGCAGTGATGTTCCTTGCCTCAGTAAATGCCAGAGCAATGGGCACCCAGGGCTTTAGCAGAATTACGCCTTCCCACAGCAAAAGACACCGGGTGCCGGGGCTTAGCTTTGAGCTCAGGATGCTGCCAGGTGCAAGGTGGACATGGCCAGGACACCAGCACAGACATACAGCCCTGCACAGGCCAAGGCTTAAAGACTGATTGACTGTGAAGAGAACACTCAGTCCATTTTCATAACTAAAATATGGGCTGGGGCACCTGGTGATCATGAACCAAGCAATGGGATAAGATGCTATTAAAACTTTCTTAGAGATGGTGATTTTAGTTGTTCTGTAGTAAGACCCTGGGCTATGCTAATCCTAATTTAGGATCTTGGAAGGAAATGAGTCCCACAGTGTTTATTTTTCTGGATAAAGAAATCTTAATTTTTGTTTCTCTTTCATTTAAGTCTTTCTTAATTGTGTCCACTTAAGCACAGGACAATTTTGTAGGCTGAGGAATAGGTTCTGGGCTCCAATTACCACTGAGCTATTATTTAACCGGCAAAACATTGCTGGACAATGAGAGAGGGAAGAAAGTAGAGAACAAGATTTTTTGTTATAATTTAATAATAGTACTGGAGAAAATTCTTCTTTTGCTACGGGAGATAAGTAGGGTTTTTTTTTCCTGTTTTCTTTTTGCTTCTGTTACCTCATCCACCCTATGACTTTGGGCAGTCCTCCCAGTTCCGTGGTCCCTCAGTGTTCCTTTCTGCAAAACAGCAAATCAAACTGCCTTTCCGGAAGGCTGGGGCGGGGGGGGGGGGGGGTGGATGGAGTG
>JANHGO010000042.1:96229577-96244124 GCA_024606505.1 Aquila spilogaster
TGATGATTTTCTTAGTCACCAAGTAAAATGCTGGAAGGAACATACACTCCAGGATGCTGAACTGTGTCTTCTAATAAAGGGTTTAAGAGCACTGGAAGGCTCAGCTTCAGGCCACAGAGGCCAGCATACAAGTGAGCCTTCCCTTCCACTGCGTGGTCTCAGAGCTGCAGGTTCTCCCATCCTGTGTAACTGGTCACTGGATCTACAGAGATATACTGGACTCTCCTTCCCTACTGGACTTCACCTGTTTTCCAGCAGAAGCGATGTTTCTGCAGCCAGATGTATCACTCCATCCTCTGGCTCTCCCACTCACGCTTTCTTTTTCTGTGCTGTACCCAAGCCGGGCAGGACGCGGCTGTGGTCATCTTGCTTGATAAAGTGATGCCGAAAGGGTGCAGAGGTCAATGGGTGACATGAGTTATTTTCCAGAATGAAGAAAGTTGCATTTAGATCTCTTAATCTATTTTTCTGCTTCTTGTTTTTTAATGAAGAAGCACAGAGATCAGGGAAGTACAGAAAGTGCCTACTGCAATCTCCCAGCTTGAGGCAATGCACGGTTCAAGGGAAGTCCACAGTAATGTAAGCAGGATAATTGTGTAAATAAATGTCTGCTCCGCAACAAAAAATGAGCTTAATTTTAGAATGGAACCTTCAAAAGGATGTATCTCATTTGTCCAGGTAATTATTGTAATTTCATGGAGGTGAAGCAACATCCAACAAAATGGTCTTTCACATGCTTACCTTCTCTCTCACTCCTTATTATGATTGCTTATACACTCTTCTGTGCAATTGCATCAACGTGGTCCTGATAATGTGGGTTTATATTTTATACTTACGCAGTTAATTAACTGCAGAGCTGCAGCGAGCCCATCTCTAACATTGCAGATGACTGGGGACTGTTCAGCGCGTTCGCAGCCTCTGAACCAAATCATTGATCATGGTCATAACATTGTCATCTTCATTGGCTTAAAAGGTACCGATAGCCTACAGCGGGAGCGGGCTGACTGGCACAGGCAGAGTGGGAGGACTGGGTTGAAGGAAGGAGAAAAGCTCGGATGAGGGTGGAAAAGCCATCCTTTGATGGCTCACAAAGGGTTTTTGCAAGCACCGTGGAGCGCTCATAGGGCAGCAGCAATAGCTGGAAGGCAGCCCAGCAGACGTCCCTAGGTACGTAATCCTATGAATCTCACCAACCCATCGCTTATCTCTTCCTCCATCCCTGCCACAGGTGATTTTCATAACACCCAGTGGATTAAACCTCCTGGATGGACCTGATATTCAGGAAACTCAGCATAAACTTTTCTTGTGTTAGTGGGACTCATTGTTATGCCTCAATCCCCAAAAGCTTTGCAACCTCGCTCTTGCAACGCATTGAAAATGTGAAATCTCTTCTAGAATGTTATACAATGTCCTTTTTTTTTTTTTTTTTTTTTTTTCCCCCTAGACCAAACTTCTGGTTTATTTGGGTAGTCCTCTATGGCAGGCATGTTTACATCTCTGTGATCCTAAACCTTAGGGAATTGCATTTCATTTTGGGGCTGCTGAGTCTCTGCAAATCCCATGAGATTTTTAGATTTGATTTAAAAAAAAAACGGGGTGTTTTTTTCCTATGGTTGGGGAGAAAACCTTTAAAGATAGAAGCTAGAGTCCTCACAGAAAAAGAAATAGAAAGTACATTTAAGAAATAAAAATATATGATAAAATAATAAAAGTTCCAAATGCCTATGTCATCTTGTACTTTTTTTTTTTTAATATCTTCATTTTCATGACAGAAGGCGACAATTCATGATTTTGGATTGGCTCAGAAAAATAGTTCTTTAAGTCTCCATTAAGATGACCATGAGTTTCAGGCTGGTTTGTGTCATTACACTGAATGGTGTATTCTTCCTAAATAAGAGAGGAATTACCCAATTAAATCCAATCCAATTAAGTAAGTATATATTATCAGTATCTCCGCCTTACAGGAGGAGAGCGAGTACACAGAATCTGGCTCTTCCAGAGCTGCTGAGAACGCCTGGCTCCCAGGTGCCTTAAGGGAGGCTTAGCCACTCCGTAACTCTACCCAGTTGGCCCAGTTTCAGACCTGGAGTGCTGCGTTTTTATCTCAATTCATACGGGAGCCCGTGGGGCCGGTGACAACCTCTCTGTAACCGCAAGTTCTTTGTACCTTTGTTCCTCCCTCTTCTAAAAGGTAAGAACAGCGATGTGTCTCGGAAGGGTACTAGTTACCTTACAAGTATTTGTAACCCTTTCTGAGATCTTCCTCCCATAGTTCAAGGGTCTGAGGCACCTCAGAGTTGAGATCATTCCAGTGAAGTACAACCCAAATTTGAAGGAAATCAGTTACCTATTGATCTGTTTTCACCTTCTCTGTTTCAAAACCATTTATAAACTACCTCACTCTTAAACCAGGTTCAAGAGCACTCGTGCACCTGATCCGCAGGGACAACAGCGGGCAGTCGGTCCTGAAATACTCCTGAGCATCTAGGGCACGAGTCTGGAGCGCCTCCGAGTGCGACCAGCCCGGCGGGCTGCAGCAACCTGTGGCTGGACCAGGGATGCTGTATGTGACATCTCGGGCTCGTAATGATTCTTCGTGAGACGAGCGGGCTCCCAGCTGTCAAAAACCAAAACTAGCAAGGGAGAAGGTGGCCGCAGACACAAACTAGACCTGAGCCTGGAGTCGGTTCTTGTGCTGACTCACTGCTCATGGCATAAGACATCTTCCCTTTTCAGTGCAGCTACCCGCCGCGGGCTCCCCTATAGCGTAAAAAAGGGAAGTACTTGGGACCCTGGGTACCTCGTAGGCTGCAAATTCACTTCTCTACTGCAAAGCAGCATAGACAGTCGTAGTCCTGAAGAGAGGTCACATCGCAGTTGTGAGAGAGGCTTTCGGGAGCAGAGCAGGTTACTCCTCTTGTTAGAAGCACACTCTTGGCTCTCCTCTTTCTGGAGGCTTGTCCCAAATACGGCAGCACTTCACCTGCTTCGGCCTAAGAGAGGTTTTCTCCAAAAGGTGTGTGCTCCTGGTCTTCTGAAGGCCAGTTATTGTCAAATGCTGTCATGGGATGGTCTGCAGTCATTGATGCAAAATTATGAAATTGTTCCTCTGTCACTATGCCCATAATGGGTTCTGCTTGAATTTTAAGCTAGACTTACCTTTCCAAAACACAGTCAGCTTCCTCCCTGGAAAGTCAGAATTCAGCTACATTTTCTTTATTTAAAGGGAAACTGCTGGTAATACATCAATGGGGTTATATCAAAGACAATTTACTCCTTGTACTCTGAATGCTGTCCCACAACTGCTCTGTGGGTCAGAAGCCCGCAGTGAAGAGACAGCAGTCAGTTGATGAGACTCTTCAGCATGGGGGGGAATAAAAATGTCTGGGGTGGAGTGGGGGTACCATAGAAGTTATAAAACAGTCAAAGACACAATGGGTGGTGACAGTATTATTAGAACTGAGACAGTGACATTAAAGCAACGTATTTAAATCAAATGAAAGGAAGTGCTTTTTTTTGTTCAATGCTTAATTAAATTCTAGAATTGTTGCTGAAGGATATTGGGTAAGCTAGAGGTATAGATGTAGTTATAGCAGGACTAAATACATCTAAGAAGGATTGGTCCTTCCCTCAACTGCAAAATGTTTGGCATGGGGTGCCATAGGAAAGATGATACCGTGGACACAAAGTTCATCCTGTTCCTCACAGCCTTTCCTGAAAGGTTTGGACAGTGAGCAATCCTGGCTACTGCTCTCCGTCACTGTTGTCACTGTGGTACTTGGTTTCAGCTCATGTTAGCATTTTTTTTAGACTGGGCTCAGTACCAGGGCTTGCTGCGGTAGTTTGTGTGGAGCCACCGGTGGTTGTTTTTTTTTTTTTAATAACATAAAATCATCTTATTTCTGAAAAATAAAGTTGACTTCTCATTTTCCTTTACACTACCAGTCACATCCTGCGTACCTGGTATACAGCTTCTTCCCCTCCCGCTGTTGCCAATGGCACACCATCAAACCTCCCGTTTGCTCAAACCGCTAGCTCGCCCTTCGATTGTAAAAGTGATGGTCAAGAGACTTCTGTTGCAGTCACCCCCAGTTACTCCGCAAGATTTAGTTATTGCCTGAATGGAAACATTGGACAAAATGCTGCACGCTGTTCTGAGGCTTCGACTTCTTCAGACATTGCTGTATCATTAGGGTGACTTCTGACTTTTATAGTGGAAAATAAATGGGTCATTGGCATGGCTGTACCTTCAGGAAGCCCGTTGCTTTAAAGCAGTGCCAGCGTCATATTTTTTTTTATCTTTTCAAGCTTTCTGTTTCTCTCTCTCTCATTTTAGACATTCTCCAGTTCACCTCGATCCTGACACTGTGCCCCACTGCAGCCGTGCAAACCGCCATAGCACTCCAGCCTCCTAAACCTCTCTCACTTTTTGCCAAAGATTTTCCTTTTATTCCATTTTATGACCTTCATATAACTTTCATACGCAGTTCAGCTGTACCCACTCCTAGCCCCCGGCCCCTGTTTCAGTGTAACAGCAGAGAAGCAGAAGGGACCTCTTCATCATGAAACCCAGTCCTGCACTCAGACAAGAAAACACGTCATATAATCCTCGACTTAAGCTGATTTAGCTCAGTTTTAAGTAAATTGGCTTTTGTGCCCCATGCTTCCTTCTAGAAAGCTATTCTCACTACTTTAGCGACAAGAAAGCCTCTGATTTTCAAAATTACCCTGATGGTACTTTTCTGGTTCTCCACTGGCTGTATGGTATTTCTGAAAGGAGAAATTGCTTTGCTTCATGGTGCTAAACAAGTCAGGCTCCCCTTATCTCCTCTGGAAACGTCGGCTCTGCAGCCCCTTTACTGTCCTTACGCCCTCCAAGTGTGTATGGAGCCCCCTCCTTAGGAGCTGGTCAGGCAGACGTAAATTGGTGCAGGTGGCTGCTAGAATCATTATATAGATATTATCTTGAGTTGAAATTGATACATGGATGTGAGCAGCTTCAAAGCCAAGGGAGCTAGGACCCAGGCGTATGATCTGTGCCTCATCTTTTAATAATTAATAATTATTATTTATTATTGATTATAGTAGTTTGCTCAAAACACTAATGAAAATGTGGCTGCAGCTCCAAAAAGCTGATAGCTTGATTAGGAGCTATATTAAAATTTTATGACAGTTCCTCAAATATATCATAATGAAATTTGTCATCCAATGTATTGCTGATAACTGATGGGACCTATAGATAGAAGTATATATCCAACATACAGCCACAATCCCTGATATTTTTCAGCTTCACGGGCTAACTGCCTTTCCCACCTAGCTAACGTGAGGACAAAGGACTGATAAGATGAGGGACAATTTCCCATTGTTTCTGTTGAGGCCAGAAATGTTGTTTTTCAAGTAGCGGGTGTTAAATACAGAGCTCATAGAAGCCCCTGCTCTTACTCAGTGTGCCATTCCTTATGCATTTAAAGATCCTGTTAACCCTTTAAGCCATCACCTTGCACTGAAGCTTCATGATTAGCTGACCATCTACCGTGACTCTTCAACTTCTCTTTTCCCCAGGGCATAATCTCTGCTCCCATAAGCATAAATGTTCTTTTTCCAAGTATGTAACTATTTGGCTTCACTCTAAATGAATTCTGTTTGCTTGTTTGTGCTCAGTTTATTGCATCTGCTAGAGGGAAGACCACTCCTTTTTGTTATTTAACAATCCTCCTGGTTTTGCTTTATGTGCAAACTTTATCAGCAGTATTATATTTCTTTCCAGTTCACTGATAAAAGTCAAATAATATGAAGAGACGTGGAAGCACGCTAAAGATGCACTTCCTTAGTGAGGATTCCCTAGGTATGCTTTGAGATCAGTCAGTAAACTGGTTTTATCATCTACTGTTTTAGTGATGATTCAGCAGAAATATAATTATAATAATTGAAATTTCCTGTATATACATATATTTCATATATCGCATTGGCATTTGTGCATTTATCAACCAAATCTGTGGCATGATGAAAAAGGTACTGAGTTGCTTTGGAAAAAATCTGGTTTTCTTATTTTCTTATTGATATTGATTGTACGTATCTGTTTCCATTTGTTTAATAATGAAGTCCCGTATCTGCTCTTTTGTTATATTTACTGGAACTGATATTAGGTTGACAGAAGAATGGTTAATTTTGTAATCCTTTTAATGCCTTTTGCATTCTTGTATGTAGCTACGGTTTTTTTCTTCCTGCTTCTTATTAAACACACGTTCAAATGCCAGAAAATGTATGTCAAAAGATAGTTGCCTTTGGCATAAACCAGTGTATTGCCTTCTTTTCAGTTTGCAACAGGATGAGGCTACCAGAGTGTTTTTCTGTAATCAGACAGAAAAATGTGACAGAATTCTCCCGAACAGACAGAGGGATATGTATTGGTATACTGAGTCCATCTATTTCCTGGGAGCATCCTTTAGTGATGAGAGAATTAATTCCCTTTGCTTCTCTTCATCTTGTGGGTATGGCCACTGCTGCTGTGCTTTCACACTGATGCTTCTCCACCTTGACATACTCTTCTTTCTTCATTAATTTTAGGTGACTGCTGCTCTTGTCTCTGTTCTCGGCATCCTTTGTTGCTATTTACAGAGTAGGAAGGTCAGTTTGCTCTCTTGAGACTTACTTTGTTAATCCTGGCAAGATCCCATTTGTTTATCTGAGAAAATGGTTGAGATCTCATTACTTTTCTCATCAACCCACAGTGAGGTTTTCCGTTCACGTATAAATGTCTCAGACACCTGATAAGACTGGAGCTAGAGATGGGTAGGAAACAGTTTCCCCTTGCTGCAAAATTATTTCAGATTTCAAAAGCTCTCCAATCATGTTCTGGGACAAACCCAAGACTTTTCCAGGTATTTTATGTTCACACACAGGGTGAGAGAGCTGGAGGTGGTTCGGCATATGGGACACGCATTCAGACTCTGCAGCCCCCATCCAGGACGGGAATTTGGTCAGTCCTCTGCAATGCCCACGTGGCAGCTCTGTGGAGAAGGAGCAGGAGACAGGTACAGATTAAGAAACCTAAGTTTAGGTATCTGGCTGTAGGCTATGAAAGCACGTCAGCTGTCCGAGCTTCTGCCGTTTATGAGTGTCATGTCTACTAGCCCTTTGTAACCCTTGCATTAAATAAACAGCCCCAGCTGGCACTGGGCTAGGACTTTGACCTGAATCTGTTACCTCCCAAGTCAAGTAAAGAACAGGTTTCTTTCTCTGGCTGGTAGAGATGTCATTTATACATCGTGGAACAGCCTGGACAGCTGAGGAGAATTTGTTAGAGAGTGGCAGAAGAAGGATGAGAGTGAGCAACTCCTGCATCTCAAAAGCTGTTGAATATTGCCAGAGGAGGCATTGCTGATATTTTGATAAGAACTTCATGACAAAATTGTTATTAAAACTCGAATATTTTGGAAAAAAAACGCCACCAAATCTTTGATAGCTGACGCCTTCCAACATACTTCCATATCCTTCCAACCTCCCCATGGCTAGGGAAGGCTCCCTTTGAAAGACGGCGTTGAACTGCTCACTCCCGTGGCACTTAGAGCCCCGTGGCTGGCACCTTTCAGAGACCAGAATGGCTCATTTGAAGCCTCTCTGTTTTCTGTCTCCACTTTGCTACTTAAGATTAAGATTTAAGATTAAGAGTTTTGGAGATAAGTCTGTACTTCCAACTGTTGGCTTTTTTTTCTGGTTTAATTCTACTATGAAATGAGCAAAACCACTTCTCCTGACATCACTTCTTACCCAAGCCTTTTGTTTTTTGATCGGTGAGGAGGGAATGCAAACCCTTTCCTTAGACTGGCAGGGTGTTCAAGTGATCTCAGATTTCCTCCGTGGCGATGTCCTAACTTAGCTGTTGTGATTCTCTATTACTTAAGCAGGGATTTCTGCGTGATTCCTCAAGTTCAGCATGACTCTTCATCCCCTGTTGAAACTACTCTGCTTTTGAGGTTCCTGAGTCCAAAATGGCCTTGGTGCTAGAGGTTAGGATACATCTTTTTTCTTTTTTTTTTTTTTTTTTTTTTTGCCCTTACCTTCCTTGCTGTCTGGGATGACAAGCTTTGGATAAAAATGTCTAGGAAGTTATCATCAGCCCCAAATATACTGCTATTATATATCCACCTGCCCCAGCACAAGTCATTTCAGTGTTACTACTTGGCTACAGTTCTCAGTTAACCATCAGGACAGCTTTATTTTCCTGTTTTTTGAGGGCTGAATAAATTCATCATCTTCGTACATCTATACCCCAGCAAATCTGGAGTTTCTACTTTCAGAAATACTTCTGAGAGGTCTCAGCTCAGAAAACTGCTTAATTTCTGACTCTATTAACAGGAAACATTTACAGAATTCCACATCTTTTCTGAGGTCCTTCATTCAGGTTCTTCTTCAGTCCTGGGGCTTGGAAGATTGTGTGCACTCCAGGTCACCCAGTGTTCAGAGTGATTGACATCCTTTGGAAACTAGAAATTTAGGAATTGTTGGTGAGTGTTTCTAACAGGAGTATGAGCATCTTTTTGTGTACATACAGTGCTTGTTAAAATTGCTCCAGGGAGGTATTCTCCTTCGGGTTGTGGGTGGCTGACAGCAAAGTACTATGGTTTTGGCAACTGTTTTCTGCACACTTTTTTTTCTCTCATTTAAGAAGTATGCTGTCTATATATAGCCTAAGGGCATAGCCTCTGTACTGAAATGAGTTGAATTTTTTCCCACTGTTTTGTTCTTCCCTGACCCCATTCCATATATGCTTTGTCCTAAGGGCAATTACCATCTGGAATGTGCTCTGCTGGCAAAACCAGTACTTAAGGACAAGGACAAACCAGCACCCATCCAGATCCACTGGGAAAAGGGACTCGTATACTGAGGTCAGGCACAAATATCTGGAAGCTGGTTTAGCAGCTGAAGCACCCAAATGAGACCACTCTCATTGCAGAGCAAATACTTCTTCTACAGAGAGATACCTTCTTGTTCTCCCCCAGCTTCCAGACCTCTTCCTTCCTGCTTCTCCTTCGATTTCTCAAAAACCTTAACATGATTTTCAGGCCATCCTCCTCACCCAGTTCTCTGTCTGGGATGCTCCAACGGAGCTCCACTCTCTCTTCTTTTCTCTCCGTGTGTAGCTGCTGGGTGATCCCGTATACAGCAAATATCTCTATGCAGGTGATAGAGCTGGTTTAACTTTCTTCTGGACCTCTCTTCTCTGTTCAATCCAGGCCTGTCTTGCTGGTATGTCTTGGGTAATTATCAGGTCCCCAGAATGACTAACACAGATCTCAGCCAAGCCTTCTCCTGGCCTCCTTTTTTGGGGGAATGGGGGAAGATTGTGCTGGCCACCCCATGCTGCCAGCAGTCAGGGCCCTAGAACTGGGGATATGCCTCAAGTCATGCCTCTCATCTTCGGACTCTTCCTGTAACTTGCATAAATATAAATACAGACGTGTCAAACATCTTATGTATCCAATATATTTATTGTGGCTTAACTCTTCTAGGAGATGCAGTTTCACTGTCTGTCACTTATCCAGAACTTCTGCCCAGGCTCACACCAACCCCTGCAGCATCTTTTTCTCTGGCCTCAAACTAGCTGTGCCCTAGCAATGCTACTTGGAGGGTGGCTTTTGCATTAATCTTGCCTCTTAGAATCCACTTCAGACCACGGAGGAGCATCCTTTTATCCCAGGAAAGCCACCAGATGTGAGTGGAAGGGCTCTCAGACCCTCCACGGCGAAGCCGGGAGAGAAGTCGCAAACGGGTGCCAAATGCGACTGCCCTTTCTTCCTGAGGCCGTTACACACAACCAGGTCTCTCGTCGTTTTCTTGCCGCTTGGTGCCGGTTCTGAGCGAGGAACTGGCATGGACCAGGCAGGGCCGGGAGGTGCTCGTTGCTCTTCAGGACTGGGGAGGCGGCGGGAGGCCGGGCAGAGGAGGACCGGGGACTGACGCTGCTGCGGGTAACGGGATTGCCCCAGCCTGGGGATTTCCTTGGGGTCAGCGGAGTGAGGACGGCTGCTCGGACGGCACTAATGCCTAACGGGTGTTGCAAGGGAAGTTTGAACGCTTATCGGACAACCCAACTGACTTGTCAGACAGCATCGCCCGCGTTTTGGAAAGGTGAAAATTCAAATTCAGGCTCCTAAGCCAGGCAATGCCACTAACGACCTCAGATCTGTAACAATTAAGGGACTAATGGCCTTTTTGTTCTGGCTTTGTGCATCATGCAATGAGGTCTTGATCCATGACTACAACTCCTAAGCAATAAAGTAATACAAATAATTAATAATAAAAATGAGTTGGGTTTCATTACGTGTCTTGCACTGCATAAAATCCCCTGTGAGCAGTTACTGCCTGTGAGAATATTTAATGTCTTGCTGCAATTTGAAAATGTAGTGCAAATGACAGTGTAATAAACCAAAGAACTTCATCAACTTCTAATTGACATTAATGAGAACTGAACTACTGCATTGTGCATAAAAGAAGAGACTCTTCCCCAGCCTTAAAAGTGGTTGGCTCCAGGCGTGGCTCAGTTCGAATTACCTTCTTTTTCTACCTCAAACACTGTTTTTATTGCAGAAAAGTAGTCTTATTTCAGACAGACAGCAAATATCACATAGAGTAAAAAGTTAGACTTTTCTCTTGATTCCTGCAGAACTGTTTTCCCTATATATGTATCAGATCTGTAAGAAATGATGGCCATCTGTGTTTTGGGAGACTAAGAGCTGAAAATACGTTCCTTACCTACAAGGCCATTTTCTACAATACTACTTCAGAAATTTATGCATAGACCAAATCTTAACAAAAAAGGCTCTGTTATTTCAAGGTCATTTTATACCTCTGCAACAGAGCTATGAAGGTTAGAAATGGCATCAGGCAAAAGCGCAGTGCACTGAGGCATGCCAGTGTGTTTGTCAGAATGGCTGTGGAAGCCCTTTTCCCATCCCCTGGCAGCAGAAGTGAATAACAGAGATGGTTGGTACTGGTCATTGCATTTTATGACCGTGCCATAACACAGGCAAATATGATTCTCCATGCTAACATTTGGCACCGGTATGATTTCACAGACCCCTAACGATTGCAGTGGGGCACAGCTCAAGCCACTCAGCTCCAGGTAACCAAAGTATTCCTGTCTTCAGAGTTACATGTGATATTTACTTTTCTAATAACTTTTTGCTATAAAACCTGCTAAACCAAGAATTGATCTTTTTTTATTTTTTCTTTACTAGTTTGCACAGCTTTGCAGAGCTTTAAGAATGTCTAACTTGCTGTAAGCTTTAGCACAGCCATTTAGATCATTCCACATTACTGTACTGCAGCTGTTTGTGTTACATCTTGTGGGTCACTTGTGAAGAGAAGAGTTGTTATGATGTATTGTACTTGCCAATAGCAGGCACAAATCAGGAGAATTGTACTTGGAGGCATATCATTAAATTTCAACAAACAGGTTTACTGGAGAAGTCATTCTTCCTTTGAGATCACTAAAGCTGCCATTGTCCATAAACTATTTAAAAGACCTGAATAAAGGGCTACTTAAGGTCCTCAGCTGATAAGGCTTAATGCTGTGTTTTCTTCTTCCTTTATTTCTTATTCTCCTACTTAATAGTTATATTATTCTCAGTGCCAGAAAAATTTCTGCTCTTGGACACCTACTTTCAGGATTGTTAGAGGAATAGGATATTTAAATACTAGCTCCGTCTAATACCTACAGAGAGACCTAAAGGTCTCTTCTTAAGTTTTTTGATGGCTGCAACGTAAATGGACGGCTAGCTTGTGACAAAAGCATGCCATACAAGCCTCTAAGAAGCTGAGTTCAAGTGAGTGTCAGTCTTTACCTCAGATAATGTTGTTTTATTTCTTTTCATAGCAGTTATGTACACTGTTTCTAAAAATAATGCTTTTTCGTATAACATCAGCCTATACACTGGGTCTAATTCAAAGACCGTGAAGTCAATGGAGATTATTCTAAGCAAAGATAGAAAAGATTCTCTAGAAATAGGATAGAACTTGTGATATTTTGTTCTAATTTACTTTATCCGAATGCAAAGACATAAAAAATACAACTTCTCTTTTCTGAAAATGTGATTAGTCTTCACCTTCCAGAGACTTAGAAAGCGGTGCCCAGAGTCCTCGTACTCTTCTCCAAAATGTTTACCCTCTTGGAACTAGAAACACCTTGTCAAAATCCCATCTTTCCTAATGGAATTTACTACTTCTTGGTGGAGAAGGATGCTTTCTGCAGCAGTATGATGCACTAACAAGGCATGAATCAATTTACATTTTAATCATAGGGGAGCCAATACCATCAATTGGTAAGAGTGCTTTTACTTTACCTGAACTCACAGTCGTTGGACTGATCCCAGCAGATTTGCCTTTACGGTGACACTTGCTCTTACCGTGACATCCCTTGAGTGCTCAGTCTCCATAAAAATAAATTCTTCTGAAACTGTACTAAATTCATTACCAATGAATCTTCTTTCACTATATGAAATTCTAAATAAAAAAGACAGGTTTATTTTAAGCTTTTAGCAGACTGTTGTAGTTAATGGTGTATATCAGGCAAGAGGCTTGGTTGCTAAGAAAATCTTTGGCATGTTTCCATGGGATTTGTGTGTTATTGACAGAAAAAGTACCAAATGATAGGAAGTGCATCTGTTAATTTGAATAGTGAAACAAAAAAAAGAATAGACCAATTTTCTGCCCAACTTTTGAGTTAATGCAAGCCTAGGCCAAAAATAACATACTTCCCATCAATTTACAGAGTGGATATTTGGCTTTAGAGACTTGATTAAGATGAAAAAAAAATTAAATCCCCATTTCTATGTGGCTAGAACATACAGACCTCTGGTTTTCAGTGGTTGCCCTTGCACTGCTGCACAGAAGTTCCTAGGGTGAGTTCAAAGCTAAATATATTAGTTATTTGCAGAAACACCCAGCATGCTTGTTACTTCCAGAAGAAATCTCAGTTGCGTTTACATTTAATATTCTCTAGCGTGCGTTTGTCTGCTGTGTGATCAGACAGAGCTTTCTCCATAGTTTTTCCAGCTGTCCCGATTGCCATGGTCCAGAAGAGGGGGAGAAAGGATGGCCCGAGATGGGGAGAGAAGACAGAGCGGAATCTCCTTTAAAAAGCCCTGATGCTGCTTCCCTCAGCGACAGACACAGCAGTAGGCATCCAGGGCTTTACCTGAATTAAGTCTGCCTAGAGGAACAGATGCCTAGTACCGGGTCAGAGCCTGGAGCTCAAAATGCTGCCAGGGAAGTTCTGCCAGGTACAAGGTGGACGCAGCCAGTGGCAGAGACAGCCACGATCCCGGCACGGACGTACGGCCCTGCCCAGGCCAAGGTTTAAAGACTGGCTGACCGTGAAAACCATACTTAGTCCACTTTGAAACTTTCAATTTTTGTATTTAAATATAGACTGGAATCACCTGGCAATCAAGAATCAAGCAATGGGGTTAGATCCTGTTGATATGTTCTCAGAAACTGTAATTTTAGGTGCTCTGTATTTAGACCCTTGGCTACGCTCCATAATCAGTACATGACCCCATAACTTACGATTTTGGAAAAGGAATGAGTCCCACAGGTCTACAGGCCAAATAAAACAGTGGATGCATCGTGGGAGGATATATTATTTAGCAGGATAGCAGAGTGCAATAAAGTAGCGTGGTGGCCAAGGAGCCTATTCAGAGAATAAAGTTTCTGGGCACACTGAGAACATTGATCTACAGTGCAAGGTTCAGAAAATCCTGTGGGAAGTGAATTATTCTGTGAGATGATAATTTTATTTTGACTTCCTTAATTCATGTTGGGTTTAGGTATAATTTTTTATGCCTGGACAAGGAAAATCAACCCTACAGCTGAAACCTACAGCTATACATGGCACATGTACTGCTCAGTAATTGCCTCCTCCTGGTGAAAGAAATCTTGATTTTTGGTTCTCTCTCATTTAAATGACTCTTTCTTATTTCAGTTTAAACACAGGAGGATTGTATAGGCTGAGGAACAGGTTCCTGCCTCTGAATACCATTGAGCTAATTAAGCAGCAAAACATCACTGGACAATGAGGGTATCTTATTGGAGGTAAGAAAATTGAGAATATAAGACACTCCGTTACAATTCAATAATAGCACTGGAGAGAATTATTCACTTGCTGGGGGAAATAAGCACTCAGGTTTTTTCTGTTTTCTTTCTGTTTCTATTATTTTACCCACTCTGTGACTTTGGGCAAGTCCGCCTAACTTCTTGGTCCCTCAGTCCTCCCTTTCTGCAAAACAACAAATCAAACTGCCTTGCCGGAATGTTGGAGGAATGGATGTAGTGCTTTATAAATACGTAACGAGCTCTATTTTTTGCTAGGAGGCAGAATGGACTAATATATATATATATATTTAATGTTTGCCAGTGTTGTTGGTATTTTTTCAAGACATGGCAATAAGAGAATAAACTTAAAAGCTACTATGACATATCTCATTGAATGTCAGAGGTTTGTATCAAATATATGATTCCAGGTTCTCTGTGAGTCTGCTTTTAAAG
>JANHGO010000042.1:96249818-96263344 GCA_024606505.1 Aquila spilogaster
GGTTTCCAGTTACCATTGAGCTATTTAGCTGGCAAAACATTACTGGACAATGAGGGAGGGAAGAAAGTAGAGCGTATATGATTTTCTTGTTGTAATTTAACAGTAGTACTGGAGAGAATTCTTTCTGTGTTCTGGGAGATGTGTAGGCTTTCTATTTATTTATTTATTTTTCTGTTTTCCTTTTGCTTTTATTACTTTATCCACCATATGACTTTGGGCAGTCCTCCCAGTTCCATGGTCCCTCAGTCTTCCCTTTCTGCAAAGCAACAAATCAAACTGCCTTTCCGGAAGGCCAGGGGGGTGGATGGAGTGCTCTACAAATATGTAACAAGCTCCATTATTTTGCTAGGAGGCAGAATGAACTAATCCATATATTTAATGCTTGCCAGTGTTTCTGGTATTATTTTTTTTGAGATGATATAGTAAAAGAAGAATAAACTTAAAAGCCTCTATGACATATATCATGAAATGTCAGAGGATTGTATCAAATATTTGATTCCAAGTTCTCTGTGAGTCTGCTCTTAAAACAATGCTGCGACAAGGCAAACCGGCTCAGCCTAATATCCCTAGAAAGAAATCAGAGCTACATTTTTTAAAACACCTTCATCTACTTATGAGAAGAATATCTATCCGCAATACTTCATGCATGAAGTGCCTCATGCCTGCGTAGCATATGCACAGAGCATATGTTTTAATTTTGTTGCAGTTCAATATTTCAAATATAAGCAAATTAACCCAGAGTACTATCAGCCTTCTTTTTAAAAATATGTATATATATATGGCAGATCCCATAAAAGTGTTACCAATGGAAAAGACAATCATATCCCTGTGCATATTTTATTTATTCCTCATTAAGAAAAAAATATACCTGTATTTTTATTTAGACTTTCGTACAGTAGAAGGAAACTAATTGGAAATGAACTTATCTTGTTATTTCTTAAAGGTTTTTTTTTGCAATCTTTGTTTTAAGGGCTTCTTGAACTGAAGATGACATTCGAGTTTTGTTATTTAGGGCTATTCTTTTTAAAAGTTGTCCAATTTCCATGCTCTTTAACTAGGGGATGTCATGTTCTTTAAACTACTTCTGCCGTAACTAGGAAGAGCAAGTCAGAAGGCTTACATTTACGGGTCTGGAGTCCACAACTTGAGTCCTGTTAAATGGCATCTAGTATGTATATTGAATGTGTACTCCAATAAACCTTCTTTATTCAATGGAAGCCTCACCTTAGCACAGGATGCTGTTCCTCTGGTATCATGATAACTACCCTGTGGTAATGCAACCACCAGAGATGATTGCTTTCTAGATATGTAAAACTGTATGATGAAGCCTCTTTAACTTAATTCAGAAGTCTTCTCCTGAAAATCCTCTCACTGGAGAAAATTCAATAGTCAATATTAATGCCTGTTATTGAATCCTCAGGTAATGCAAACAATTATATAAGTCATTTGAATACAAATAAGGAAAAGACTCCTTTTTTTTCCTGTACAGCAAAATGATCACTGCCAGAAGAATGTTATAGGTGAGCTCAGTGTTTAATGCCCATATAAAACAACACCTTTAAGTCTCCTACCAAAATTTATTCTACTGACAAGGAATGCTAACTAGGCCAGAAACACATATCCTGTTTCATCTCCGTTAGAACTGCCTACAGGGCCTCCTGCCTCCACCAAGCCTTGAATCTTCTGTCCTCTGATTAGCTCTTATGAACTCCTTTTCCTGCCCTGGGTGCCATTACCTCAGATGTTTGGAGCAGAATTCGTTTTGATCTTTGCGAGCTCAACTTCTGGTGCCAGGACTGGCCCATAGACAGCTCAACTGAAGAGTATGGAAACTTCTGGTGTGAAGTAGTAGGGAATGGGAGGTGTGTCTGTGATGGCAGGGGTGTAAACAGTAATGAGGGTGGCAGAAGCTACCTAGAGAGAGGAGCCTCTCCAGTTGGCTCTGCTGAGCTGGGAGCAGATGGGCCCATGGCAAGGTAGCTTAGAAAAGAATACAAAGGATGACTTGCTTGGATCTGCTTTCAGGAACTTCCCTCATGTTGCCACATTAACACATCATCAGATAGCACCGATCTTAGAATCAGTGGATATATATGGCTTAGGTTGGAAGGGACCTCAAAGCCCACCCATTTCCAACCTCCTGCTGTGGGCAGAGCTGCCCCCACCAGATCAGGCAGCCCAGGCCCCATCCAACCTGGCCTTGAGCACCTCCAGGCTGCCTACAGCTCTCTGGGCAGCCTGTGCCAGTGCTTTACCACTCTCTGAGTGAAGAACTTCCTGCTAAAATCTAATCTAAACCTCCTCTCTTTTGCTTTAAAACCATTCCCCCATGTCTTATCACTATCTCCCTGTGAAAAAAGACAGTCTCTGATGTGTAGGAAAAGTATGGCTGCAATCCCACCCTCCTCTGGTTCCTGTGCTTCACACAGAGATGAAGGTGCCCACAAATCACCTCCTGCAGTTGGATTCTACAATCCTTCAACCCAAAGAGCGTATCTCTGGCTATTTCCACCCAAGAGAAGAAGGTTGCTGGACTCTCCTTTTAGAACAGTCTAGCAGTGGAAAACCTAAACCAAGGTCTTATGCCAGATGTCTCACCAGTTTGAGAGAATTTAAACTCCAGTCACTCCTCTCAAGGAGATCCGAAGTGCTGGAAGGAGGATGTACCGTCTATCCCTTATCTGGGAGCTAGAAGAGAAAACCATTCGAGACAAGAAGAAATAGAAGGAAGTGAGCCATGATCTGGCGGCATACAGGTGAGAACACCAAAAGGCAGGAGACAGGGCTGTGTTGTGTTCCTGCCCTTTCTGCCTGTTTTCTAATTCTTATTTCAGGGACTGTCCAGAGTGAGGCACAGGAACGTCCAGGGCTGAGGCCACAACGTGTAACTAGCTCTCCACAATCCTCCTGCCCTCCTTCTGGCTCCTGATCTTTATTCAGCCTTCTGGTTCAAAAAACTCTTGCCTGTCATCACATAAAATGCTACAGTGGAGCAAAGAACTGGAATTTTGTCTCTGACTCACAGACAACTGCTGTGTAGCAAACCCAATTTTCATGTTTCAGAGCAACATTCTTTCACTGAGAGATGGATCAGTACAGCAAAATACACTCTTCACATAGGCACCCACAAAGCTATTCCAGTTTTATACTGTTAGACTGGAAGCTGAGTCCGGTTAATAATGTTTATCAGATATTAAGGGAACAGATTTTAAGTATTCTGTTGAAGCGCTTTTCTATTTTGAATTTTGTATGAGAACCAACAGTGTCTCTTTATCGCAGTGCAGAGCAGAAAATAGACTACGGCAAGAATGTTAAACCAAAAGCAGACTGTGTTTTATGCAGTCATTTCTTAACACGAGAGTCATTTTCCCATTGCTTTGCTTCTGCGTTATAATTAATCTTAAAAAGAAGAATGGTTTAAAATTTAAACGAACCATAAAATCTGTGAAGTCCAAAAGCAGGCACCTGGCAATGACATTTATTGCACATGGACTAAGGTACGGCAGCAGATACGGAAGGACAACTGACATCAAACAGGCACTCCACATGAAGTGCAACAAAACGTGTTAGGGAGGAAAGGCATTCGGGGGGCATTTGATTAATGCACATTTAATTGGACTTTCCTGCCTCATTGGTTTTATTCTCTCAATTTAGCTCAAGCTGCTCCACTACGTAAATAGGCAATGCACCTACTATAATTAACAAAACACACTGTTTGCGAATTACGGGATTTGTCAGATTGTACATAAACAAGTAGTATGTTATGCAAGTCTTGCTGAAGTATACGGAAATGTAAACAGGCAAAGAAAGTCCAACATTCACTAAGAAAAGCCCACACACTGCTTTGGAAGCTCTTTAGGGCACTTCATTTTTGTGTGTTGTTTTCAGCTGCAATTGTCACTTCAGTTCTATATTTCATTAAGAATTTGTATGATGCTCTGCCAATGTCATTCCTGATGGAATCTGAGCACACTCAGTTATGTCCCTCACGCGATGCTCTCTGGTCATATAAAGAATGTGTGAGACCATATTTGCGGCATAAAAATCAAGAAACAAAATGGAAAAGCAAACATATATTGTATGAAGAACGCTTACAGCAAAGAAACCCAATAGAAAATGTCAGCTTATAGTGCTATTTATAGCTTTGAAAAGATTCTGTGACTGTTAAGAATCCCATGCCATGTGCTGTAAATCTGGGATATAATTTGAAAAGAATATTGAAAGTGAATATATTCTAATAAAAGAGATTAATTAACAACTGAAGAAACCTTGTAGGTAATTTGGACTTGCTACTTACATTCTCAGCAAATACGAGGGAAATTTCGGCAGTGAAGCACATGTACAGTAATTCCACAATCGGGATATGATTTGAATGAATGATTTGTTGCGTGAATATTTGAAAGGAAAACAAAACAGACAGGAAAAGAACGTGCATGTTCCGTGTTTTTAGTGGTCATATAGTTGCACAGGATTTAAAAACTAGTGAAACGGTTACTGTCGTTATAGAGACTTTCCTCTTTAAATACTCTTTGGTTACCATCTCAAAAACCCCACAGATCTCTCCTTCCTCAGAAAACCCTCTTTAATTTGCATATTAAACTACATTCACTTCCACCCTGGGAACACCACCTACTGCTGAACGTGTCCGTGCACAATATGGTGCGCGAGGGCGCCTACCAGGTTTATGGTTCTATTAAAATTAGGTTGGAAAAACACGCACTTTTGCATTTATGGAATAAAAATGGAGAATTAGAGACATATTCCACAACCCACCTCTACATTTAATGAGCCAGGAGGGAAAGACGTGATTATTTTCCTCCTACAAATAAGCAAAATGTTATTTAGAAAGAAACAAATACTGGACTTATTACATATCTACTACCTTCCGGTCCTCCTTCAGTCCCCCTTGCTCTTTACTGTAGAAAAGTACAAAATAACAATTTGCTTTTTCTTTACAAGGTTTTTCCATTTCACTTGACTAATTCACTTATACAGGCTCTGATGTTTTAATGGCTCTTAACACGAGTGTAGTTGCCCTCATTAATCACTCACAGATCATTTCCACAGCATCCCAGAAGGGCAGAAGGTCCACCCGGCCAACCCCTGCTCCAGCAGGGACACCCAAAGCAGGGGGCCCAGGCCCACGTGCAGGAGGATTCTACAGATCTCCAAGGAGGAGACCCCACAGCCTTTCTGCACAACCCGTGTTCAGAGGGAACCTCCTGTGCTCCAGTTTGTGCCCCTGCCTCTGATCCTGGCACTGGGCACCACTGAAAGGAGCCCAGCTCCGTCCTCTTTGCACCTCCCTTCAGGTATTTATGGACGTTGATGAGATCCCCCTTGAGCCTAATGTCTAAGATGCTACGTTTTTCTCATTGGGAAGGAGGATTTTTTGAACAGATGTGCAGTCTGTGATGTGGATATTTCTGAGGAATCCCTGGGTGGGCAGCAGACTGACCGGGCACTGCCCCAGAGCTGAAGGTTCTGCAGCATACATGTTTAGCTAAAGAATTAATTTTACAGGGGAAGGAATTTAAATTGAATCTCCCCAGCTATCTTGCTGCGGAAAACAGTAGGAGACCAAAATAAATGTCCATTAGGAGGTAATAGCTGGAGTGTGCTCCACCACCGCTGTGTCTGCACTGATTATGTAAAACAGCTGTCAGTCAGGGGATTCCTTTGGGAAAACGGTTCTTCCTTCTTTCCAAATTAATTACATTAAATGTGGTGAATTACATTAAGGAATGGGAGCATGGAGGAATGGTTGTGGGAAGTTAACTTCTGTGCTACGAACAAGTTTTTACCAATTAGCTCTTTTTGCGGAGGTGCATAGCGAAACTGAACTTCCCCCCCAGTTTCCTCTCCGGCAGGGCTAAATATGGAAAATACTCATACATTCCATTTTATATGCCCGCATTTTTCCTTTATTTTTAAGAAAATATCTCAGCCTTTCATGATTATATACCTTTGAATGGTTACCTGTTATACACTTAATACACATAAGTAGCATTGACATTCCTGATATTTGCATTAACATCCTCTTTGGATTCATTTACAGTTTTTAGCAGCATTGCCTCCACTCCTTTAAAGTGGCTCAGCACAGGAGAACAAACTGATGTAATTGTCTATGGAATACTTAAAAAGCGATGCTACATGGCCTGCTGTCTCTGCTATCCCAATTAGGAAACAAAAGCTGATCTTTGCCATTCTCTGTCCCCCTCAGTTCTGCATAGTGTACCCGAGGAAGATGGCCTAGGATCATTTCACTCGTTCCTACAAAATTTTCTGAAGGTCTTCTGACAAACATCATTCTGCTGGCTGAAAGTTGGGGGCTTTCAGCTGTTCACATCTGATTTGAGATTGCCACAGCTATTTTATATTGAAATGTGTGTCACTGTAGTTGCTTAACATTTGCCAAGATATTTGGTAGTATAGTCTCTGCATGGAGGCTGAATTATCTCAGTCATGCTTGAGGCCAAAATGAGTAGAACTGCACAATATTTATCACTGTATGTATGTTATGGTTTATCATTATATCGGTCATTCTGTTGTATGGATGTCATAACATAATGGCAATAATGTCAGGTTATGAACTTTTATTCTGAAGGAAATGAATATTCAGCAGAAAGGAATGGAATTAAATATATCAAATGTCCTCTCAGTACACTGGAAACTTCTTTTGAAACCAGGCTATTTCTGCTAAAATGCTTTTAAGTGTTCCAACACCAGTAGTGTTTTAACAACCCAAGCAAGCTATGCAAATATCCACTTGCAGGAGATCTTCTGTTTCTCTACACATAGGTCCTGCCCTGCAAGCATGGGCAAACATTACTGCTGAGTTCGGTGTAATTATTCAGTGTTCATAAAAATACCGGAGGAAGTGGATGAAAATCCACTGCCATTGAAGACAATGTATTCAGAGAGGCAAGATTTCACTCAAAGTGCAAGAAAGATGGTTTTTATTATAGAGCCTCAGCATCTGCAGTATACCCGAGGAAAAGCACTGCTCAGACCACAGAGCTAATTTATGTCATCAAAAATACCTGATGTTTAAGTTGGTGAATTATAATAGCTATACCCTGCTGTAAGATTGCTCATGATGCAGTAAAGTGAAACTCACAATGCATCTGTGATGAAAGATCAATCATTTGCTGACATTTGGCTGGGGTTTAGCCAATTAGAACAACAAACTCAATGAGACAGGTTTTGGGTAGTATCAGTAATTCATCTTTTACAGCATACAGCTTTGACGATAACCAACATTTATTGCACCGAATACTGTCTAAACATTCTGCTTCTCAATGCAAAATGGCTGTACTGTGTTTCTAAAAATATTCTAATTTACCTCTTTCTGCTGCTGAACTCCCTTAAGCCCTCGGAAATAATGTGCAGCATCTTAGCTTCTGTAACACGCTATATTGCCCTTCAAGCATGGATTTTTGTTACATGAGGTACGCTAGTTCTGATGTCCTTTTGGTCTGAAGGATCATAGACAGGTCCAGGGAACAGAGGCAACCACTTTAAACCTTTTAGCAAGTGTTGTCATTTTATCTTTTCTTTAGAAAGCTTAATTGGCTTCAGTGGTTGCTGGTCTGGTTGCCATTCACACGCTAAAGGAGCTGTAGTCTCTCTGTAATGCTGGTTATCTGGTAGGACTGATGTTACTCTGCTTTGGCTCTCTAAACGTACAAGGCTGAGTCTAAACCACCTTCTGGATTTCACCTGCTCTCCATGGAGAGAGATAGCCTCCTTCAGCAGACGTTTCATCCTGCCTCTCCTGGAAACTTGTGCCGTGTTCCTCCAGAAAGACCCAGCACCGGAGGGACTGCAGAGGGTGGAAGAGACACATCTCACAGCAAGGGAGCAGGGAAATCACATTACAGAGTACCTGTGTCTCAATAAGAAGGAGAGACTGAGCCAATACGTATTGCAGCTGCCATCATGCCAGGGCCTGGTGCCACTGTCAGCTCTGCATCCATCTTATACCAAGCACCACTGCTGTGCCTGCTCAGATTCCATGGCCAGGCCTTTGCCCCCTCCCATCCACCACTCCTTGTCACAGCCGCTGTCTAACAGGAGAGACTGTCCCATTCTCAAGCCTGGCCTGCTTGTTTTGTCCCACAGGCCTACAGTCGCACTCAGCCCCAAGGGCAAGCTCAACACACGTGAAGAGCAAGTCACGTCTGTCTGAGCCTGTGTTACCCACTGCTCTCACACCTTTTGGTGTGATCTTCAAGCATCATTAACATCAGGATATGGCTGCAAGCCAGCCCCAGCTGAATCCTATGGCACCCATTAAAAGCATCGGGTTCCAGATTCTGAACTACATTCAGGCACCGTCCGTTAAGCACTGTATCCTTCATGTGTTACATATCATATGGGCTGTCAGGAAAAACGTTGTGATGTCATGTATTTTTTATTTATTCTATGAGCTTTATAGGTTAAACATGTAATCTCATTTTAAAAAAATATCAAGATAATAGAATTCAATCTATTTTCGGTAAACCCCTGTTAGATGGTACTAATTATATTCCCCTCTTTTAATTCTTGATGAATCAAATCCTGCAATCAGTTTGCCCAAGACTGATATCAAGCTGTCAGAACCATAATTACAGGGTCATCTTCTTTGGCTTTAGTGTAAAAACTGGTCACACTCCCGTAAAGTTGTTATAACTAGATTATGCTCGTTCTCTTCAATTAAAAAATATTAATTAGCTAGATGATTACTTGCTGTAAATCAGAACTGCTTCAAAGGAACCTTCCAAGCCAGCTGGATAACATTAACATGGCACGTTAACTCACAGTTTTCATTCAGCCAAAGGAAGCATTCAGTGAAGACATTCTCCATGTTGGGACTGACAAGGACTTGGCTGTAGCTCCCCTTCACAGCCCTTGTAAACACAACTATTTGTGGCTGCTTGTGTGGCTGTTAAGGCAACCTCATCTCCTCATCCTGATGAGGGTAGGGCCAATCCCCATGGGCACGTTTCCAGACTGCATTCCAGCTGCAGCTGCAGCTGTGCTCGGTGAACACCAGCAGTAATCCCACACTCCTGGTCTGCAGTGGGCAACGCTTACAATGTGGCATGATGTACGTTTGCCAACTTTATGTCTCATATGGTGCTTTGCAGGTTTGGAGCATGGCTTTCAGGTTCCTCTGTTGCCACTGGCTGACTAGGTAGGAACACAGTAAGTGCGTGATGCCAGCAGTCCACCCAGCCCTGTGTCTTGCCCATGAGCATAGTAGCAGACAAGGCTGTTCAGGGGGTGCTCAGGAGCATTTCCCCTTTCTGAACTCACACTCCTCCGTCACCTATCCTTGCTGGATCACAGGGTACATCCCTGCTTGTTTTCTTTAGTACCTGGCTATAAATGCATAAGCCAGTGAACTTCCCCAGTGCCAGTATTGGAGGTTCCACTGTATACCCAGTTCAATTTACCTACCACTTATATACATTTTTAACTCCCCTTAGCTTTCTGCTCCCTGTGCGGAAAAGCCCCACTTTCTGTAGTATCCCCAGCCTCTGGAAATGGAAGAACAAGAGCTCCAAAGCTGCCACCCTGTTTTGTCCTGTTTCCCACTCCAGAACAGCCCCCTTTGCTCTCAGCCCAGGTGCAATGGAAACAGTGCCAGTGCTGCTGGAGGTGTGCAGGAGGCAGGGGCTGGTGAAGAAGCTGAGTTTTGCCTATGGTGGTGAGACAATCTTGTTGCTGCCAAGGCTCTTGCATCTACCCCAGGCTGCACATACAAGCCCTGCTGACAGCTGTCCCCACAAGACTGCTCTTCTCTATTTGGGATGAGGCTGTGCATTTAACCTACCGTGCAGTCATGCACGTAAGTGAGGAGACATGAGCGCTTCTTCCCCACCTACACACTGCCTTCCTGGGCATGATGGTGCAAAGCTGTTTCATTAAGGGGAATGAGCACCCGTAAGACAACTCAGCAACAGATAATCTTTCAAAAGTCCATTGTCTGAAGATGGATGTGCCACTTCTTCTTTACAATCTTTTAATCTACCAGTGCTTAACACTGTCTAACATGTGCTTAGTAATATGTATTTGGCCAATTTTCTGCTTGTCAGTCTGGAAAATCAGCATACAGTCATCTTCAGCACTGAGCTTTGTACACAGCTAATGATAAGGGAAAACATGGGATTGTTAATAAAGACAAAGAGCATGAGCTGACATTATTTACTTCAAGCTTCATTCAGCAGGAAAGCCCCGTCAAATGAGGCACATTATTCCCCAAAGAGTATTGAAAACAAGTGGCAGAACATCCTCCTCTCTGAGGACAGGCTGGGAGAGCTGGGGCTGTTCAGTGTGGAGAAGAGAAGGCTCTGGGAAGACCTAAGAGCAGTCTTTCAGTATCTAAAGGGAGACTGTAAGAAAGAAGGGGACAGGCTCTTTAGCTGTGAGTAAACAAGAGGAAATGGTTTCAAACTGAAAGAGGGGAGATTTAGATTGGATATAAGGAAGAAGTTTTGTATGATGAGGGTGGTGAGGCACTGGAACAGGTTGCCCAGAGGGACAGTGGATGCCCCATCCCTGGAGACACTCAAGGCCAGGCTGGATGGGGCTGTGAGCAACCTGATGGAGCTGTAGGTGTCCCTGTTCATTGCAGAGGAGTTGGACTAGGTGACCTTTAAGGGTCCTTCCCAACTCAATGATTCTGTGATTCCCCAGTGCTTGCCCAACACCAGCAGTGCTGCAGGGAGAGACATGCAGCAGTTGGGCGGGCCTCGTGGCTGGCTCTCCTTGGCAAACAGCAATATAGCTCCTGTGTTACTAGTCAGTTATTTGTAAAACAAACAAAGAACAGTTTGGAAAGAAGTGGGTGAAAAGCTGGACGTAGCCTGGTCCAAGTTTGCAGCTGAAATGTAGGCATGAGGAGAGGACAGAGGCCTCTCCAACAGTCTGCCTGTATTTGTCAGTCAATCTGTAGTACACCATTTACAAAGACAAGAGTCTTTCAAGTGTTTCCTTAATTGTTCCCTTAATTATTATAATTAATGAGTGTCTAGTAGCTTGCTTCAGTCATCGACGAATTCAAATGCTGTGTTTCTACTTCCTGCCTCATCGTCAGGAATTCAGTAAGACAAGAAGTCAAGAATACAAAACAGTGATGAACAAGCAGCTTGTAACTGGAACTTGAAAGGAAACAGTGATAAAAGAATAACTGTGATTTGAAGTGTAAATATGGTGCTGGAAAACTCTCAAGAGCACAGGAAGGGGCCACAAAACACATTTTTGGGCCACTGAGATGATGAAAGGTCTACAGCACCTCTCCAAATGAAAACAGCTGAGAGAGTTGGGCTTGTTCAGCTTGGAAAAGAGAAGCCTCCATGGAGACCTCATTGTGGCCTTTCAGTACTTGAAGGGGGCCTACAAGAAGGATGGAGAGATACTTTTTACGTGTAGTGTTAGGACGAGGGGGAACAGTTTTAAACTAAAAGAGGGAAGATTTAGAGTAGATGTTAGGAAGAAATGTTGTACTCAGAGGGTGGTGAGGCGCTGGCACAGCTGCCCAGAGAGCTGTGAGTGCCCCATCCCTGGAGGTGCTCAAGGCCACACTGGGTGGGGTCCTGAGCAGCATGAGCTGGTAGGGGGCAGCCCTGCCCATGGCAGGGGATTGGAACTAGATCATCTTCAGGGTCCCTTCCAACCCAAGCCATTCTATGATTCTATGAAGACAATTTGCTGTCTTCCTGCCTGGCATGATTAGCTGTGTTGTGGATTTCTCCTTTTTTTGCTGGTGGTAGTGACAAGAGAACATACACTTGAAAGGGCCTTTTCAGTCAGTACACACTGAACTGTAACTTCCTATTTTGAAAACAGCAGACAACTATGTATTACTAGGCAATCTAATATCAAATGATGAACAAACAATTCAAGAATAAATTTAGGTCTCAATGAACCCAAATTACTCTTCAAGCTGAACAAGCTATAAAAATATAATTGCATTTTGGGAGTTCATCTTCTCTTTCCAAATAACTCTAAATACATATTTCACAACAACTCTGTTCATAGGTTGTTTCTATTTGTTTTTTTTTTTTTTTCTTTTTTAATTTTCCTGAATTAGATAATGCAGTATAACATGAGAGAATGCACGATATTACAGTGCTAGAACACTAGAGATGCTGCTTTTGCTTACATGGCTCTGCAAAGAATAGCATGATAGACTGCCTGAGCATCACTGTTGTGTACCTGCTTTGCGGTGAAATGCTGATTGTCCGAGTCAGCTGGGTGACAGTAAAGATTTGCAGATAATTGAAAATCAATACAGAAGTAGAAGATAATGGTAGTTCATTAGAGGGACAAGTTTGGATATCAAATGTTCAAATAATGGGTTTCTCCTGTGATTAATACTTCTCTTCCCACTGTAAAGCAAGTATCCATAGGAAAATAATATTATCCTTTTTTTTGAGAAAGAAGATCCACAGTGAGAGTTGAAGAGGAAAATCATTAAGAGATGTTAACTAGGTGGGCCCTATTCTGAACATGCCAGCAGGATTCTTTTTATTTGAAAAGAGAAATGCTTTTTTTTTTACCTGAGCAGGGAAAAGGCCCCAATTGTACAATCTAATCCATCTGAGCAGAGTGTTGTGTGCATGAAAAATACTCCTGAAACACATGCTGCAGGTTTCAGATGTGGGGGTTCCAGCACACGGATCTGAGAGAACTTGTCTACCAAGATTCATTTCCAGTTGATTAGCTTAAGCATGGAAGAGAGACATGGTTATAGCCACAGCCAACCTGAAAACATTATCAATACTGATGCTGTTAGTCCAGAAAGAAATTATTTGCAAACAGAAGTCAAGTCTCTATGACCTGGTCTCTAAAGTCAAGAGAATACAGTTAACATTGCTGCAATTTCAGAGCAGGCAATGGTGCTATACAGCCCACTAGCTGAATTATTCTCCTTTTAATTTCAAACTGAACATGCTGCTGGAGGATGTTTAACACAGTGACGGAGCACTGCATTGAATCTTTGCTTAGCAAGGGTTTAGCTTCCTCAGAAAGGAGGATAGAGAAAATCAAGAGCTAGGAATCAGTCCCAGTGAACTCCTTCTGGCTCTCTCTCTCCACTTCAGCAAGAGCTTTTGAATTTCAGTCTCTTGGTCTGGATTTCACGTACTTTTTTTTCAGAATGTGAATTAATTCATGAAATACAGAATTTTTTTTCCCTGTAGACTGTCTAGTGATGGCTGCATGTGGCTCTTTCCGGATCCCAAGTATAACACTTAGCCTTAGAGACCTGTGTCAGTTTTCATTTATCTCCTTTTCTTGTGTAATTATCAGTGGAAGTATAAAGTGATCCTGGGAGTGAGCAGAATAAATCACTTTATTTCTGCAACAAGCTGGAGGAAGCACTCAGCAATATCTACTTTCCTCCTCTCATGTTTCTGTACACAGCACTGAAAAAGTTGGAACTTCACATTTGTTCTTCCCCTTCCCTTCTTCCCTTCTTCCCTTCTTCCCTTCTTCCCTTCTTCCCTTCTTCCCTTCTTCCCTTCTTCCCTTCTTCC
>JANHGO010000042.1:96268373-96286382 GCA_024606505.1 Aquila spilogaster
ATTGTGCATCACTTGTATATTCCAATCCTTTTATTATTATTATTGTAATTTTATTATTGTTATTATTATCATTATTATTTTGTTCCTTTCTGTTCTATTAACTGTTCTTATCTTAACCCACAAGTTTTACTTTTCTTCTCATTCTCTCCCACATCCCACTGCGGGGCAGGGGGAGTGAGTGAGCGGCTGTGTGGTGCTTAGTTGCTGGCTGGGGTTAAGCCACAACAGAAGTACATTATCCTATTTACAGGTTGATATAAAATAGAAGCTCAGTAGATGGAGACACTTCACATTGAAACGTACACACAGAGTCACAACAAAGGAAGATGTTTTACTCCATGCGAAGTCAAGGTCAGCCAAGTACGGATGACACCTGCTCTGGCAGTGTGACATTTCCATCCTTGAAAAGGTGAGTCTATTCCTAAAACCACAGGAGGAAAATCATCTCTCAAATAATTAAGTGTAAGTAATTTTGGGGGCAGGATGACTGAATCTGAATGGATTCCCTGGAAATCTCTAGAGAAACAGTACTGGCTGTAAGCGTTCGGATGCTATACTAGGAGGCTGTTTCCACTGTGGGACACAACATGTGAGAAGGGCAGACAAGGAGACAGAATCAGTGAAGAGACGGCTACATCTATGCTGGTAAATAAGAGATGACTGGGACCAATGCTTCACCCTGAGGCCAGATGGCATGGATTAGCAAAGGTCCCCACTGCTTAGGGCTAGACCCCTCTAGAGAAATCAGCCATGTCCACACTACAGAGTACTTGACATGGAGTCTCTTCTGGATCCTATGTATTGCCCCCAAGATCCTAAGACATAATAATTATCTTGTGTCTTTTTTTTTAATCACAAAGTCTCTGAAATAACTTCAGGACTATATGGAAGCCTATCACTGTCATATCATTTGAGTCTGAAACTGGAGGGTTTGTGTTGTGTTCTCTACGAAGCGAAAGCGTACAAAGCCTATTAGGAGACTTTGCTGAAGGATTGTGTAGGGAGTTGAACCTGATAGTCTCTTTCTAACTGCCTGCTAGAACTGGTTTCTGGATTGAGCTACTCCCCAAATTGTATCTGGGTTTTTATCTTGCAGAGAATGTTAGAGCAGTCAAATGCAGAGCCAGGGATAAACTGACAATTAAACAATTATGTATCCATGCAGGCACTTCCCCCTCATGCCAGAGTTGCTTAGTTTCCTTAAAACTTTTAATAGGACAACCATGGGGTCCAGTGTTCAAGCTCACTCCCTGGCCCTGTGTGTTTACCAGAGTAGAGGTGCCCAGTGTGTCTATAAAACGCTGACTGTAGAGAAGGAGATTATTTGTTTAGCTGTTGATCTTGGTACCAGCAGATTAAGCAGCTTCTTTTTGTTTCTATAAACTTTTGCAATTGTGACATCTGCTTTACATTCAGAATTAATATTTCATACCTCTTTCTTTTGACCTAAGTATGATATCAAAGTAATGGGCTAAGAGGCACTGGTCCCACACCTCTCTTATTTAGCAAGACATTCCTTTAGATTGGCAAAGCGGCAATGAATTATTCAATTGGGATTTTAGCAACTGTCCAGCTTTCCTAGGATAGCCAAAGGGAAAAGGAGTGTATCCCCATGGTAGCTGCAAGAGCTGCTTTGAGAGTTTGCATCACAAAGATCGGGAAAGGAATTAGTGTGTTCCAGTGACAGCCAGAAAAGCTGTCTAGACTGTAGCAAGGTAGTAGATGCTGGTCCTGAATGTCTACGGGCAGTTTGTGTCCATGCCTCTGTCTGCAGGCATCCTCCCAGGTGACCTTCAGACCCGGCGGTGCAGAGCATCCGCACTGTCTAAAACGAAACCTCCTCAAGCACAGGCTGCTCATGCACACACTGCACAGTACTTGACTTGGGTCTCCATGGGGGCAGCGCAGGGACCCTGTGGGTCTAAAACAACATCATCATCATCATCATCATCACCATCACAACAACAACAACTCTGGGTGTACAGTGTGTGTGTGTTTGTGTATGTGGTGGGATGAGGTTTCAGTTCAAAGTGAACGTAAGGACTGTGCTGGATGGAGCCCACCAAAGTGCTCTTTTTATAGCATGATGGTGAAGGCAGGTATTGCTTACTCTGGGGCCTAGCATCAGCCCAGTGGAGTTTAAGGGTGTCTTAAGCTTTCTAGGCTAGTTTTGGAGGAATGTGAAGGCCCAAGGAAGCAAAACCTGGCAACTAGAAGCCATCTCTCCCTGCAGGGAACAATCCCTGGGACAAATGATCACCAGAACTGCACCAGAGAACAGTGGTCGATCCAAAAGATAGTCCAGGGACAGCTTTACATATGGTACTGACACTTCCTGACACATCCTGGAATCGCATTTGCCTCTTTCACGGTCGTATCATCTTGGCACCACATAGTTCTCCTGCGGTCACCTGATGACAACGTCTGTATGTATAGCAGACACTCCTGTTCTTTGCTCCTAAGTCTATTGCTTTGCACTAGGCATTGTTGAATGCCATTCCATCCTCAAACTCCTCTCCAAACGTCTTTTATACCCTCTGATTCTGTTTTATACCCTCAATATTCAAATCTTTTTCTATGTTAATGTTGCCTCTCAATTTTGTGTCATCATCAGATTTCATTAGGATATGCACATTTTCCCATGACAATATATGCTACATGAAAATATTAAATTAGAAATCAAGACAGACCAAAACTGCTCCTGGAGGAATTTTGCTACATACTTCCCCCTAGTATTATGACTATGTTTTCAGCACAAACTCCTGTCATCTGTATTCTAACTATCTTCTTTTCAGTTCTTGTATATATCCTCTCCTTCATAAACTGGTGATTCTCTGTGTGGAATAGAAAGTGAGTAAGCAACATCCAAGTTGATTAAAACTATTGCATGTCAAGGGAGAGATAACAGAGAGAAAATATTTTTGTCTTAAAAAAAATGTGTTGTTATATAATCTACTTTTGGTGAATCATAGAATGGTTTGGGTTGGAAGGGACCTTAAAGATCATCTAGTTCCACCCCCCCGCCATGGGCAGGGACACCTTCCACTAGACCACAAAAGAGATTTTGTTTCATTTATCCCAGACATACTGGCAAAAAAGCAAGTAAGCTCAGCTTTGCTACATAAGACCCTGCTTCTTTTCTGATTGTCTTTTTGTTTATACAGCTAAAATTAAAATCTACTATTTTAATTGCCTTTACAAGATCTAATTCATCTTAACTGTCAGCAGTTCTTAATTTAGCTCTATACTTTTTGCCCCCCAGGAAACTGTTCAGTCTCTTTTTGTATTTCTCTAAGGGTGTCTACTTATTTCTAATTTCCTTTTGAGGTGGTTAATAGTCCAGCTTGATTCTGAACCTTTTCGTACCAGTTTCTGAACAAAAATTCCATACTATTTTTTGCAGTTTTGACTTCAGAAAAATCCAGTTCAAGCATTCCCTTCCCTAAGCACTTCAGTCCAGCCTGCTTCACTATATAGTTTTCCCAGCTTATCAAAGTTTGCCCATTTAAAATCCTCACTGTAGGTACAAATCACTTTTGTTAATCCTTCCATTTCATCACCATTCTTTGCCAGACAACAACAAGCTCCTTGGTGAATTCTCTTAGTCTAAAAGTCTATGAGCTCTGTTAGTTTTGGCTACAGTTTACATGTCCAGATGAATGAGTTTGAAGGAAGTTGTTTTACCTGGGGCGTCTCCCTTGCATTTGTTTGCAGATAAGATGAATGCAGTGCCCCTGGCTTTCCTGTCCTACCTGCATGTATAAACATTTGAGTGTTTTAAAACATAAGGTCCTGTGGAGGAAGTCATGTAAATGTCTATGTCTGAGATAGTCACTGCAGGTTCCTCTTACAGTCCCTGAAGAGAAGCAGACATTTTAAGGTTGCAAATCAGAAATGAATAATTCTAGTCCTTCCAGTGACTATTTTTGGGTAGGGAGGCTAGACAGTTAGCTCAGATGTAGGCATTTACACTGCAGATAACTGCTGTTAAAGGAGATGAATCAAACTCCTGCTGTGCTTTAACCAGTTGTTTCTGAAACAAACTATTGCACCCATTTCAGTGCTAACGAGGTTGTGGATTCTCTGTTCCCTATTACTACTGCTGGAGATAGGATACTGGGTTACTGGGACCTTTGATATGCTACAATGTGGCATGTTCTTATTGCAGACATTTTTCAAGATAATTATGTCACTTAGATTTTAGTTCACTGATAATTAATAGTAGTGAGATTCACCTACTAGATAATAATTAGTATTATCCTTCAATAGTCTTGTATATATTAAGTACAAAAGACAATGCTTGCTCAAAATGAAGTGCTGGTCTGAATATCTGCCTTAAATTATATATCAGGTTTTGTACAGAATACGATAGTTTCTGGAGATCTCTACATTAGGTAGTGCATATAAGCTGGTGTATGTTCATACAAGGTTATCTACTAAAGTTAATTACTGAGTTGTCACATACTGCAAAAATAATGTGCCAATAAACATAAACATATTTGTCTAAAACCTTATGGTTCACTTAAATTTGCATGGCCATAAAAAAACCCCACACAATTGCTTTCTTCACACTGAGTCATCCTGATTAACTTTGTTTTCCTATATTATTAGTTAAGCAGTCAGTAAAAGATTAGAAATTTAATTTAATTCCTTCAAGCCAGGAATGGCTTTTCCTCTGATTGTCCATACAAAAATTTACTACTGAAAATATTATTCTAACAGCAAATAATGCAATTAATTAGGTATTTGCTTTTGTTTAGTTATTGAATTGTTAGGTCCAACATCCCTTTTCTGTAAATATATGTTCTGGTTTGTTATTATATTAATCAGATATGTAAAGTAATAAATGATTTCTAAAGAAATATGTCAACTTTTACTGTAAGGCTAAGGAGAGCAGAGAAAACTGCACTGACTATTATATAATAAAGAAATACCTTGACATCTAGACCACTTTATGATACTATTATATCTTCAGGCTGACATATAAAAGAACAATAATACCGATATTAAGCAGTATAAAAATATCTAGTACTGCTGACATTTTGACATAAGAAAGCTTAAGGTGATATACAGATACTCGGTGCCAAAAGATTACCTGATTTCCACAAGCTCAGCTGAGGCGATAGTCTGGTGAGGTGGAGGTGAATTTTCCCTAGAAGGTGGTGTGCAGTGATGGAAGGCAGGAGTACCACTTCCATTTCAGGAATAGGAAGTTCTGCATCAGGAAAGTTCCTCACAGAGCTGTACAGTCATGGCATTTTCCAGATAATCACATTTCATCAAGTTAAGCCCTTCTTGTCCTTGTGAATACTTCAGCAACATTCATGACAGCATTTAGGTTTGTAATATTTTACAGAGGTTACTTATTTTAAAATGCTTACTGATTTTTTTTTGCATCAAAATTGTGTCTGGGTTTTTCCATATTATTATAAGCTCAGCTATTCTCTGGTTTTCACTTGTGATGGGTTAACTCCTCACATCTTTTCTACTTCTTGATCGGACAGCAAATTTTTAAAACAGGTAGTAAACAATGGATAGCAAGTACCATTTGTGGAAAAAGAGACTTTCTTTTTATAAACACATAGCTACATCAATGAGGAATAATCTAATGATTGTGGTAAGCATTACATAAAATTACCCATTACACTAAAATGAATTAATAAGTAATTCATTAATAATTACCCATTACATAAAAAAGACAATTGGGGTACAAGCATAGTTGTACGAGGCAGTTCTTTGGAATTTGAAAGACATACACCCTTTACTGTAGTTTTTCATGTAAAACTGGCACAAATTTGAATATTACATGGGATGGAGGTGGTCAAAACAGATTAGATTTTATATTTGGTTATATCAAAAGAGTCTAGCCTGAATTACCTGGTATTAACAAACAAAACCCATAAGCTATTTAACACATACGTGCCGCAATTCTATTACAGACATTACATGGTATTTGCCAGTAAATGATCTTTGAACATTAGCAGCTAGGGAACTTAACAGTCAGATGCATTAAATTCAGCTGTCAAGTAATACAGTGACTCACAAGAACTTAGGATGAATTTGGGAGGAAAAAAACCCAACTAATTCCAGGTCAGTATTTGTGTGAGAAAAAGCAGACTCCTACCCATTGTGGCTATGATCTCAAGAACTAGTCTGAAAACCAAGTTAAAATACTTTAGAAAGCTCCTGGTTAGGAATACAGGAGGCTGAAAGGAAGGAAAAATACATTATTTTATTATTTTTTTTTCCTCTTTCTTTGGTTTTCCTTTGGCTTAAAATATAGCAGAAGTGCCCCAGGGCTCTGAGCACCCTGTCAATTATCTTGAAATTTAACTAAACCAAACTAAGTACAATCAGTTCATGCTGTACTACCAGGTAGCTATATCCATACTCCCCTATTCATCTGTCTGCGTGTTACTCCTCCAACCACTCTTCAAAGGGCAGCTAACACAAATAGGTGCTGGATGGGGGGAAAGGAGGCAGCATCCCAGAGTCTTCATAGAGAATACATTCCCGACCGACCTCTTTCAATTCTGTTGCACTGGATCTAGCAACAGCATGTCTGCAGATTGCAACCTAGGCTCCCTTAGATATCGCATGTAAAGATATCCTAGGACATACTTGGTTCATGCTACTTTTAATTTATCTTACTATGCTAGTTCAGGAGAGCTTTACTGAAGCAGACTCATGTGGATTTACCCCCAGCTGTTTGAGGATAGAAAATAATAATGGAATTCGTAATTAGACAAATGCCAGTTTCATTTCTTCTGACCTCCATATCGCAGCTCGAGATAAAAGAACAACTGCTCCATACTCCTAGATGAAAAACCATTCAGATCAAGGCTCGGCAAGGAGCCTTGGACAAACCTGATATATATATCTATTTAGAGCCATGACAGAGAAGAGCAATTTATCAACATCAGTAAATCCTGATGAATGCCAAGACACACAAGCCTCCTAAATCAAATAAGGGCCTCAACCAGGTTTTGTCTAATAATTGCTTGCTGAAAGCTGAATGCGAGGTAGGACATAATTAATTGGATTCTCCCTCCTCATAGCATAGCATAGCCCTAGAGTGCAGGCTGTGAAAGTTTAGGATGTTGAGCAGGAACAGGAAATTAACTTGCAGAAGATATAGGAATGGAATTCTCACCTTCTCCAGCAGGTAAGACCATGTGAGACTTGATGGTTTTTTTGACTGACATTTCCAAGCCCCAAAACCTGTTTTGAAAGTGAAGCTCTGCACTCCATCTGCTATCCCTGACTGTCCCATTTAGCACAAATACTGTGAAGTTTCTGCATATACTTGGCAGATACGAGAAATCTGTATTTGTTTTAGGTACTATATGATACTTAATTCCACCATAACAAGGTACTAATCTAGAAATGCAAGTGTTAAGGCACTATTTTGGGCTTGTTAAACAAATTAATGCACTATTTTGGCTCGTGAAACAAATCAAGCCTTGCTCCGCCAGGGAACAAATGTGATTTTGCATGACCATGCATATATGTAATGTTGGGGAAGTCATTTACACTTTCTTTCTCTGTTCCCTTTTTTTAAATGTGGATACCAGTGCCAGTCTGACAGCAATGGATTTATGGAAGATATATGTGTTAAAGCTTACGACTATGCTGTAATAGTGGAGCTGTGTAAGTATCTTCCAACTAGAACAGTGACACTAATATTCCTCCCGCATTTAACTAAGGTATAGAGCATGCGGATGAACCTGCAGGACCTGTGGCATCCAGCAGGTAGCAGGAATAAGTGACAGAGGGAGAGCCATATTTATCCAGCTTCTGATGTTTCCTTGAGATGTAGATAATATGAGAAAAGAAAATTATAGGGTCTGCACCTGATGTGTTTGGGTTTTGCCACTGGGATAAAAATATCACACACAAACACACATATATACACGTAGAGGAAGAATTCACAGGAGTAAGCAAGCTTCCTTTCTTTTGTATCAGTTTCTTCCGTGCAGGGGGAAATAAGATCCTGAGAAACTCAATTTCCTTTAATTTGCCAGAAGACAGCTTTCCCTGAGAAACAAGCTTTCAAAATAAAAGGCAGACCAGCTCTAATATTCACCCATCAGTAATCTCCTGTAAGGATTATACATTTTAAAAAGAAAGGGATGTGTTCTGTGATGATCCTTTTACTTCTCAACATTTTTCATAGTTGTTCTGTCAAAAAGTACTGCTTGAGAATACAGTCCTCGTGCAAGTGTGTAGGTGACTACGACTGTTGATGCTTTTCAAAACCTACTGGTAAAAATCCCCAGATCTCAGAAAAACTAAATCCCAGGCATCAAGGCGATGATAGCCAAGACGCAGCTTATGTAGCTTTGCTGTCTAAAATGGAGGGCTTCCTGTTGTAAAATTAATTTAAGTGTTAGTCTCATTCTTGTAAGTCATCATCTTAGGGGAAAAAAAAAAAAAAGACAAAGGCAATGCACAGGAAATACAGTCTAACCTTAATGAATGCTGAATTTCACTGACTTGTGCCAGCATGCTGCTCATGCCAGAAAAATGGCAGAAGATGATGTACAACATAATTAGTGCCTAGCTAGTGGAAGAAAAAGCAGATTAAAAGAAAATTTAGGGAAAGAGTAACCTGTTTCTTATCCTGTGCATGAGAAAATCCCATGGAACCTGGATCTTGTAGCCACATGAAAAGTCACTCAAAATTCATATGTCATGGGCTGCCACTGTCAACAACAAAGCGGGGCTGCTATTGACATTTCCACAGCCAGAGTCTGTGCTGTGAGCTGCAGGGCACTGACATCCTGCCATAGTGGATTTACTGAAATTTATGGTGAGTGTGACCCCTCTGAACAGGGAACTCCCCAAAAAGTGTTTGGAGCTCAGCATAGGGGCTTCCCCCCGACACGACCTATATTACCCTTTTCTGGGTTCAGTCAGCTGTAGTAGGCAAAAATGAACACTTCTTAGGTTGAGTAAAACCTTGTTGAAACGGATGAATGTAACAACTGCTCTTTGTTCAAGTTTATTATAAGGAACTGTGCAAGGGGCCTCATACCAAAACACAGCCACTTGTTACCACTCTAAACAAATGTGTGCCCTGTGAGATCCCACTCAGGAATTTGAACTATCTGGGTGGAGGGCTTAGATAGGTGGAGTTTCTGTGGGTGCTCTTGTGGATGTGTGTGGGTGGGACAGAAAGAAAAAAAAAGGGAGAGGGAAAGAGAAAGGCAGGGGAGGAAGCAGGAAAAGAACAGAGAGGGTATGTTTACACTTTTTTTTTTTTTCCAAAGCAGATGTGAGCTTGCTTTGGTTGTGCTCCAAGCAGACGCAACTTGTTGTGCCCACTATCAGCAAAGGCTTAGTAGCTCAGGCTTACTAACCATGGCTACACTGTTTATGGTTTGGAGCTGACTCATGCCCATCCAGAGTAAAGGCTCACACTGTGCAGTTAAAACCAGAAGAGACCAGAAAAACAATTCCAGGCACAAGCAGAATAAGCAAGTTGTGTCTCCTCAGAAAGGTATACAGCTCTTAGACTTGCAGCGGGACACTGTCCATAAAAGTCTAAATTAATATTAGCACTGAGCCATGGGAATTTATCTTGCAGTTCTTGTGCTCCAATGCAGTAATTTAGCACTGGGCTACACTTACTTTCTGGCAAAACTTCTGTTCTTGATTTTGAAACTGGAGGACACTCTTCAGTTACCTGCTCCATAAGTGAGCTAATCCTTATTGCTATTAAAAGTTCTGCTTTCAGCTGTGAGGTTGTGTTTGTCTCATTTTTCTGTTCTCTGCCATCTCGCCCATATTGCATGACATTGGCTAAATCCAGATGATATGCATCAAATCGAATACTGATATGCACATAAAAAAAAAGAGAGGTCAATGATTTCAGGCTCCAAACCTGGGTAAGAGATGCCCAAGTGCAAAATGACAATCTGAAAACCTCTGCTCATTCTGAACATATCACTACAGATCTCTCAGGTTTCTTCTGAAGGTGTATGTGAAGCATCTCAGCACCTATCTCACACCTGCACCCGCTGAGGTAGCAAAACCATCATGTTCCTCTATTTGCCTGAGAAGAAAGAGGGAATACAGTCAGGAAGCCCGGTTGGCCTTAAAGAAACATCTGGAATCCGAGCTGTGCTTTGACAATTTCTGCATTTTATAAGAAACAGTCAGTGAAGAAAATTCATGAACAGTTCTTGGAGCAAAAACTAAAAAAATAGCTCTCCCCCCTCCTGGGTAAAAGGCCCTAAGGCTGAGAAGCCTAGGATCACATCCTCTTTTCCACTGGGTGGAACTCAAAGACTTTTTTCATTCCTCTGGTGCTGATAAATTATTGGCAGTTGCAGCTGCAACAGGCTGCAGATGTCCAGAAATCCTAGCCAAAAGACCACTGATCTCAAGTTTGTAGATCTGCTCCTATTCTTAAAAAGGTATTGCTGCCACATGGCCTGAGGAGGGGAGAGATCCCTCTTACAGTGTTGAATGCCTAAGTCCCGGAGCAGAGCTGGAGTTACAGTCAGCATTGGCTAGGTGTAGACAAGCCAAAACCTTAGAGCGTGCTGACTGTAACAACGCACTTAGTGCTACCTTCCTCTGACCACACATAGTGCAGGGACCAGAGCTGACCCTATACAGAAATTTCATAAATCCTGCACAAGATCAAAGGGATCGCAACTTTCAATGCTGTGATATTTACTCTCAGATAGAGGTGCAAACTCTCAAGAAAGATACTGATTTCTCAGCTATGGTGGTTGTATTGCATTTATCCTGAGGATATGTATCATTTCAAGGGCAACCACTACAGGTCTTTTCATTTATTGATATGTCCTATGAATGTGTCTGAACTCTACACTGCAACAAAAGGATAATAATTCTGTATCTTGTGTTTTGAAATTTTGAGCCTAAGTAATTCAATGAGAGGTTTGGGGTGGTTTTTTCCCTTAGTTTCAATAAGGATAGGATTTCATTCTTCATACACATCTCTTCTATGTGTCTCACAACATGATGGTCAAACCTGGCAATGTTTTTAGTCAGCGGTGGAGAGTATGTCTATATTGCATACCGAAGGGTGTTACAGAGGGCTACCAAACAGAGCTGACTGAAAGCTGGTTGCTTCATGCTGGAGCATGGAGTACATGCTGTGTGTTACAGAATCGCTCAGGCACACCGATTCCACAACAGAGGTATTACATCTGCATTACAAGGTAACAGTAATTCTAGCAAATTTCTTTCTCATAATCTAGCTGCATACATAGATTCAGATAGGGTATTTAAAGGGAAACAAAGAAGCAGATGAACAGCAGATGTATGAAGCTGCAGAGGTGGGCTTGAGGCTGTGACCCCAATCATTTCCTCTCTAAGGACCAAGACAAACTTCCAATGAAGAAGCCAGAGAACCCTTAAATCAACAACGTAACTATATGTATATCCTATTTGGTGTATAAAATATAGCATGCTATATGCAACATATATTACAACAGTATATTACAATATACAATTATGTGTATTGTCTTATATTTTCTATTACATGTTATATCCCATGCCTATTTATACATTTTGTATATGTGTATATATATAATTATATGTATAAATATAAAATCGAGTTTACTTCTTAATTTAAGGAAAGGTTTAAAGATAAATGGCACTCAGTATGGCAGATAAATCTCACCTCTCCTCCCCTTCAAAGACATGTCTCTGGCATATAGAGATACCGTAGCAAAACACTGAGGCAGTTTAACTTCACAAAGTACACTGTAGAAGTGCTTTCAGAGTACATTAGCACACTGTGCTTCAGCAGCTTTGATTTCTTCTCAGAGAAGTAAGAAATTCACTTAATCAGTACATCTAGGCTCAGCTTCCCAACTTCTTTTAATACTTTAATGTCTTTGTTGGAGATAGTACTGTGAACCCTCAAAAAACAATCATCACTTCTGCTGGCAATTAGGATGAAGAAAATTAAACCCAGGAGACACACTAGTTGTACATACAAAGCTAGTCTCCATGGGGGTGACTGCCTCACCTACTAGAGCATGCCAGAAACATCTCTTAAGGCTTTACACCATCACCATACTGGAGAAAAAATTACTCTATAAAGTGTGTAGACTTCTGAAGTTTTCAGTTACAATGCCCTGACTTTGGCATTGCTACATCAGTAAAGGCCATACTAGTTACATAGCCTCAGCTGTGGACACCTGGTTGTTAAACAAAAATGAACAAACAAAAAGAGACCTTCAGTCAACTCCAGCTAACTATCTTCTCACTAAAGTTCCCCACTGTTTAAATTCCAAATGCCTAAATTAGCAACTATGGGATCCCTTCAGCTCCCCACTGAAAACACTTGTTACTGTATTTGCTGACTTCCACTGTTCACCCAGCTGTACAGGTTCCCCTAAGATAACAATGCATGCAATAGCTAATTGTTTATCATTTGGCGATTAGAAGCAGCAATATGAATTTTCAGGAAGATTGGTTTCTTTTTAGTTCAGTTTGTGGTAAGGCATTTACAGAGCTAGTCATATAGGGTTGTAAACATTTTAAGTATAATACATATTTTCAAATGTTTTTCATCTTTGCCATTGACAGGGAAAGGATTTGTAGAAGCACTCAGCTTTGGCCTAACTTTGCTTCTATCAAAGACAATGGTTTCATTGTTTTCAGTGGCAGCAGATAGCTGACAGCAAATCCTTGGGAAATCCCACCAATGATGTCTCCTCAGTTTGAAGAGGATGCATGATGTAAAGTTTTGTGGTTTTGGAGGGTGGTGGTGCTTGGTTTATTTTTGTTTGGTTTTATTTATCTTACGGCGTTAGGAGCTAACTTGTAGCAGAAGTGGGTGGGCTGGTTATATTCTCGTATCTGTTTTTACTAGAGGGGATAATTATAAGATTAATTTAGGGGGAAAAAAAAGGTTTGCATGTAATGAAAAAAAAGAATGAGTGCAAGTATGCTGTAAAGAAAAAAAAGAGTTTTGCAAATACAGCCATATCTAACACACTAAAATTTTCATAAAGATATCTTATTAGAATATACCATGCCTGCATGCCTATACAGGTTTTGTTTATTTTATTTTTTTTAAATAGTGACAAAATTTCACCAACAAATGCTTTTTCGGTACAATGTCTATATACTGTTTACTGTACAGAAACAAGCACTCTTCCAATAACAGTTCTACCATGCATTCCTGAACTTTAAGCATTCTTTGAGCATTAACGCCTCTAAATCTCCTAAGTGGTTAGGTCTAATTGAGAACAAAACAGATTTTTCAACGATGATTCTAAAGCAGCACTCTGGCAATGTTTTTTTAAAGAAGTGTTTAGAAGCTGTAATTTATGAAGTCCATAAAATGATACACTATCTTTATTTCCTGAGTTTCATTAACTGTTCCTCATGCCTTTGTTGACTGCTATGACTAGACTTTGATATATCAACAAACATAATTTCTGACTTTCTGGCTGGTTAATACGTTTACTTACTGGTTAATATGTTTACATACTACATTATCTAGCAGTTGATTTAGGATTTCCCATTTAAATTACACTGGCTTTTTAAAGGCCTTGTTTGATGAGGTTTCCATTGCATTGTCTTTTTCTTCCTGTCAGCTCAATCAATTATTTATTGACATATTTATCATGAAATATACACAAAAAGGGACAAGCACAGTTAGCCCAGGAAAACATATGCAAGGAAGATGGAAAGACTTAATTAATATATATTTACACTACTTCCTTGCCACAAAATATCTAATAGACTAACTTTTACATGCCTAGTGTGAAGACAGTACAGAAGACTGATTCATATTTAACATCTAACAGCAGCCTCTTACCCAGTACCAGATGCAGCCTCAGTGTAAAGGAGAGAGAAGGGCAATCTCATTGCTGTAATCTCACAAACTCTGTGCCAGACCACTGCTGCTACAGTTTGCGTTCTCTTGCATGCTTGCTACCTTTCCAGTTTGAGGCAGATGAATTGATAGCAGAGAAACTCTAAGCAAAGACTGAAAAGAACTAGTAATAGGGGATGCAGAGGAAGTGCTTGGGTTTTTTTCAGCTGGTCCAGAATTTCAAAAGAACATTAAAAACATTGGCTTGAGCTGTTCAAAGTGTCACTAAGTGACAAGCTCAGAAATATTACTGTTGCTGTGTTGTAGCAGCATTTTGTCATTAGTCAAGGTGGACTCATCACATCTTCAACTAAGATGAACTTTATACAGTATCTATACCAAAAAACCCACTTACCTTTTACCAAAGTAAATACATGTATACCCAGCACATTTAGAGAATTTTTTAAACAACTATTAAATTTTAGCTGATCCAATTAGTCCCTTTATAATATTCCCTACAGTTAAATTCTTACTGATTATTGACAGCAGGCCTTAATGCTGTGGAACAGAAATAAGTCAGTAGGTTTTTTGGGGGGGGTTGTTTTTTTCTCATTGTTTGTTAACAGAGGACCGATCACTTACCTAAACTTGCCTTAAAATTAAACTTGATTTTAAAATTTAAAAGAAACTCTTCCCTGTTTTTGTCAATCAGCTGTAGTATTTCAGAGAAGCATGATAGTGATGGAAACGCTACTCTATACTATCAGGAAAATATTAATCTAGATTTATGAATCTCTTCCCAATATTTACACAGTTTTTGCAATTTCAAAGGGTCATTCAGAACCTTAACAGGATGACGTACCTCTTACATCTGCCCAACTCTCTCCATCAATTAAAGGGGATACTCAGGGCAGACAGTTTTCTGTGTTCACACAGCTAGCTCTGGCTGTAGCGAGGCTGAGTGAAGAACACCTGAGGCACTCCCAGCTGCTCATTACCAGCCCCACCATAGATTTCCACCTCCCAGGTTCCTCCAGTGTAACTTGTCTGATTGCTCCCCAACCTGTGTTGAAATGAGCCAGGCCCACTCACTTTCAATGACAGGTCTTTGCAGGTCCATTTTGGTTTGCCCAAACTAAAATAGAGAGTGACTGTTTGAAAGACTGGGCCAGTGGAATTGAGGGCATCAGCTTCCAGACGATTTTTATGGTCAAGGAGGTGGAGGGGTCCCTTGACCTAGCAAAGCTGCAAATGAAACGGGGCATCACTGCAGTTAACTGTCTGAAGGCTAGAATGCTGCAGTACAACTGCAGTCAGACAGGCTGTTCGTTAGCAGCAGCTAAATGAAGTCTATTGCCCCCAGCTACAGATTACTGCCCTGCCTCATTAACTGGAGGTTAGCATTTGCCCAAACCCCACACTGTATCTGTGATTGCTCTCAGACTCAGGTCTATTAAACGGTTTGATTAATTAAATACTTCTAAATACTTGTGACCCCTTTGATAAGTAGTGAACTAGGGTGTGGCCACATAAGTTGGTATATCAACAGACTTAAGAGCAATCTCTAGCTTCACCGGGTTCAGTGGTAGATGGAGCAATGCATAAGACCTTTGTTAAAGCCTTCTGAAGAGGAGTCAGGTCTACTTCTGCCTGTTTGATGTATACTGCAATGTGGAAAGCACTTCAGGGTGCTTCTCTGTTCTCATTTATTAGCTACTTCATTCTAGAAGGGCTTAGACATGCTAAGAATAAATGTGGAAAGCAGTGTGTTCAAGGTAAGTCTCCTACATTCAGAAAACAAATATTAACATCACGCTGGAAGTATGAGTGTGTACTTACAGGTATGTGTTTGTGGCTGCTTTTAGAAAGGGCTGGCATAGAATAAAAGACAGAGTTCTAAAGACAGGCCTACTGCAAGTAGAATGACTCAGGAGAAGGTTTAAGATGATAGAATCACTTCTCTGGAATTCCTGCCTAATGGAGATCAGAAAGGGTCTTCCCCTGGCTGTGCAGATTAATTCAAGATTTACTACTTTTAATACTACTTTATCTCAAAAGGCGGTATCTTTCTTGGTCCAGCTTTTGTACACAAGGAGATTAGAAGGGAGGAAGCTCAGACAAGGGACAGGAAAAATACTGTAAGAACATTGTTAGTTGTGGCAATTTAGTGTCTATATTAGCATTTAGAAGGCATCACAGCTGGAGGTGTTGCTGAACCTGAGACAGGTGAAGGCCTTTGCTCTTGCTTCAGTAAGTCACGCAAAACAATGCACTTGTATAAATAGGTCATAAATTGCCTCAAGGATTTATGTAATAGAGTAAGCAAGCTAGAATGGCAGGTGGTTGCCTTACTTTGACAATGGGCTAGATAACCATGTGGTGTGCTTCTCATTTAATTTCAATATTCACTTGCCTCTCCAGGCTGAGTGTTTCTACTGTACTACTGCATCAAGGCTTAACAGACTTGTTAGTTGTGGAACCCTGATTCTTCTCAGCTTTTTATAACTTACTGTCCTGCAGTCTTTATTTTTTTTATAAATCACAGTGATTGTTGTAGATATCTAACTGATAAGATTCTTCTCACAGCAATCTCTGATATCCGAAAAGAGTTGTTTTGCTTGCTCAACAAGCCCTCAAGAATTACCTTTTTACAGGTTTCTTTTTTCTTTTTTTTTTTTTCCATTATTTAATTTGTTCTTGATTCTGTGGAACCAAAGTGCTTCCAGAAAATTCCAAAGATATTTCCAAACAGTCTTGCTTTGCTTGGATGTTTTAAGGACTCACAGGACTGGGGTGCTGCTGTGGATGGATACAGGCTCTTGAGGAGGGACAGGGCAGGATGGCAAGAGTGGGACTTCTCCTTTATGTGAGAGCAGCAGGAACACACGGAGCTCTGTCTGGGGACAATTTGCATCTTGACCCACAAGCTTTCTTGCTTTTACTCGTTTTCCTCTTCCCTTGCCCCACTGGGGTTGAGGGGGGAGTGATCGAGCAGCTGTGGGTGGGTTAAAGGGCAGACCACCGTGGGGCACATTGGGGTGAGTGTCTGATACAGGCTGCCTGATCAGAAAGAAACAGATGAGGCCTTCTTTGGACAACTGGAAGAAGCATCACATTTGCAGGGCCGGGTCCTCCTGGCAGACTTGAACCACCCCAGTATGTGCTCGAGGGGTAACGTGGCAGGGTGCAAGCAATCCAGGAGGTTTCTGCAATGTGTCAGTGACAGCTTCCTGGCACAGGCTGTTGCGGGGCTGACAACAATAGGTGCCCAGCTGGATCTGGTAGCTCCTGTACTGGGTCTGGCTGGGATGGAGTTAACTTTCTTCATAGCAGCTCATATGGTGCTGTTTTAGATTTGTGATGGAAACAATGCTGATAATACACTGATGTTTTTGCTATTGCTGAACACTGTTTGTAGAGAGTCTAGGCATTCTCTGCTTCTTACTCTGCTTTTCCCCCCTGCACCCTGAATAGATAGGGAGGGGACAGAACCAGGCAGATGACCCAAACTAACCAAAGAGCTACTCCATGCCGTATAATGTCATGCTCAGCAACAAAAAGGGAGAGGAGGAGGAGGAGGCAGTGGCTTAGGGAGGTTAGCCATCTTTTGCTTGGGAACTAACTATGCCTTGGCCTGCCTGTGGTAAGTGATTGCCTTTGCATCACTTGTTTTGTTTTCTTTCTCTCTTCTTCCACTTCTCTTTTGCCTATTAAACAATTTGCATCTTGACCCACAAGCTTTCTTGCTTTTACTCGTTTTCCTCTTCCCTTGCCCCACTGGGGTTGAGGGGGGAGTGATCGAGCAGCTGTCTGGTGCTTAGCTGTGTACGGGGGTTGACCCACAACACTTACAAACAATGAAGAACTGCTTGGGGTTCTGAAGGTCAAAGGCAGTCTTGGCTGTAGTGACTGTGAGGTGATGGAGTTCAGGATCCTGTGAGGAAGGAACAAGGCAAAAAGCAGGATCACAACCCTGGGCTTCAGAGGAGCAGATTCTGACCTGTCCAGGGACCTGCCTGGAAGAATCCTGTGGGATATGGTCTGGGGGAAGAGAAGGGGGGGTCTTCTTCAGAAAATTGAAGAATGGTCCATCCTGATGTGCAGGAAGGCAAGCAGAAGTGGCAGGAGGCCTGCGTAGATAAGCAAGGAGCTCCTGACAAAACTCAAACACAAAAAGGAAGTGTGCAAGAGGTGGAAGC
>JANHGO010000042.1:96286482-96304195 GCA_024606505.1 Aquila spilogaster
CCTTCTTCCCTTCTTCCCTTCTTCCCTTCTTCCCTTCTTCCCTTCTTCCCTTCTTCCCTTCTTCCCTTCTTCCCTTCCCTTCCCTTCCCTTCCCCCTTGCCCTTTCCTTTTCCCTTTCCTTTTCCCTTTCCCTTTTTCCTTTCCTTTTCTTTCCACATGAATGACCTTAGGTCCCCACTGCTTAGGGCTTTAGAAGTGAGCCATCCCCACACTGTAAGAGTACTTGGCACTGAGTCTCTTCTGAATCCTATGCGTTGTCCCCAAGATCCTAAGGTATTGTTATTATCTTGTGTCTTTCTGTTTTTGTTATTGAGAAGTCCCTTATATAACCTCAGGACCATGTGGCAGCCTGTTTACTTCTGTGTCACTGTGGTTTGAATCTGGAGGTTTGTGTTGCGTTTTCAAGGAAGCTGAAGGGTACAAAGATGATATTAGAAGACTTTGCTGAAGGATTGCACAGGGAGTTGAACCCGATAGTCTCTTTCTGATTGCCTGTTAGGATTGGTTTCTGGAATGAAAGGAAAAAGGAGTGTATCCCCAGGGTAGCTGCAAGAGCTGGTTTGAGAGCTGTAATCACAGAGAACAGGAATTAGTGTGATCCTGTGGCCAGAGAAGAGGTCTATGCTGCAGCTGGGTAGTGGGTGCTGGTCCTGCACATCCATAGGGAGGTTGTGTCTGTGTCTGAAGGCATCACCCCAAATGACCACAAGTCTAGGAGTGCAGGGAAGCCAGCATTCACACTGCTCAAAAGCCTCCTTGAGCACAGACCTGCACACACCTCACACTACATCCCTTGTGTCTGTGTGAGGACACTGTAGGGACCCTATGGCTCTGAGACATAATAATGAGTGTGTGTCTGTGTTTGGGTCTGCGTGGTGGGTTGGAGTTTTAGTTCAAAGTGAGTGTGAGGACTGGGTGTCCTGATCTAGCAGTTGGCAACCCTGCACAGGGCAAGGGATTGAAACTGTAAGGTCTTTAAGGTCTCTCCCAACCCGAGCCGTTCTGTGATTCTATCACTGTGCTGGAGCTTGCCAGAGAGCTGTATTTATAAAATGATGGTAGAATATATATTGATCAGTGTGGGGCCTGGCATCAACATAGAAGAGCTGAAGCATGCCTTAGGCCTTCTGGGCTTGTATTGGAGTGTGAAGGAGCAAGGAAGCAAAATCTGGCAATTAGAAGCTGCCTCTGTCTGCAAAGAGTCCAGGACAAAGATCTCAGTAAGCAAACCAGATAATGGTGGTCTGTTCGAGCAAGAATGTAGGGACAGATCCGTATATGGCACTGACACTTTCTGACACATTCTGGAGTCACATTTGTCCCTTTTCAGATTGCCTTGACACCATAAAGTCCTCCTATCTGATGACAAACTACATAATAGCAGAGATTCCTGTTCTTTGCTCCCAAGTCTATTACTTCGCACTTGGCATTGTTACACGTCATTTCGTCCTCAAATGCTTCTCCAATCCTCTTTTATACCTTCTGATCCCTTTTTATACCCTCAATATTCAAATGGTTTTTTTTGTATGTTGATATGCTGCCTCTCAACTTCACATCATTTCCAGATTTCAGTGGGAGATACGCATTTTCCCATGCCAATATATACTACATGAAAATATTAGATCAGAGACCACAACCAACACTGCTTCTGGAGAAATTCTGTGACATACTTCTCTCCGGTATGATGACTGCCTTTTCAGCACAACCTCCTATCATCTGCCCTTTAACTAACTGCTCTCTTTTCAATTCTTATACACATCTTTGTCATAAACTGATGAACTTCTGTATGGAATAGAAGGTAAAGAAACAAAGTTCAAGTTGATTAAAGCTATTGCATTTCTAGGGAAAGATAAAATGGAGTAAATAATTTTGCCTTAAGAAATCAAGTTGTTATGATATAATGTACTTCTTCTGAACACAAAACAGATTTTGTTCCATTTCTCCCAGACATACTGGCAAAAAAGCAAGCAAGCTCATCCTTACCACATAAGGCCTCCTTGGAAACCGTTTCAGGAAACTGTTTGGTCTCCTTCCCTTTCCCTATGGGTGTCTTCTAATTTCCAATATTCCTCTGGGGTGGCCAATTGTCCAGCTTGATTCTCAACTTTTTCCTACCAATTCTGAATGAAAATTCTGGATTCTTTTCTTTACGATTTTGATTTCAGAAAAATCCAGCTCAAGCCTTCCTTTCCCTAAGCACTTCAGTTTAGCCCACTTCACTGTGTAGTTTTCCCAGCTTATCAAAGTTTATCTATTTGAAATCCTCACTGTAGGTACAGATCATTTTTGTTAATCCTTCCATTTCATCACTATTCTCTGCCAGAGACCAGCAAACTCCTCGGTGAATTCTCTGTCTGAAAGAGTGTGAGTTCTGTTAGTTTGGGCTGTGGTTTAGATGTCCAGATGAATGAGTCTGGATAAAGCCATCTCACCTGAGGCATCTCCTTGGCATTTCTTTGCAGAGAAGATGGATGCAGTGCCGCTGGCTTCCTCACCCTATCTGCATGTGTAAACATTTGAGTGTTTTAAAGCATAAGATAGGCAGCACAAAGATCCTGCGGAGGGAGTCATGTAAGTGTCTGTCTGAGATAGTCACTGCAGGTTCCTCCTACGGACCCTGAAGAGAAGCAGACATTTTAAGGCTGCAAATCAGAAATGAATAATTCTAGTCCTTCCAGTGACTAATTTTGGGTAGGGAGGCTAGACGGTTAGCTGAGATGTAGACATCGACACTGTAAATAGCTGCTGTTAAGGGAGATGAATCAAACTCCTGCAGTGCTTTAACCAGTTGTTTCTGAAACAAACTACCACATTCATGTCGGTGCTAATGAGGTTGTTGAGGCTGCTGGAAACAGGGTGCTGCATTAGCTGGACCTTTGATATGATACATGTAGCTTGCTCTCATCTTAGTCAACATAATTTATGTTACTTAGAATTTTAGTTTACTGTTAATTAATTGTAGTGAGATTCACTTGTTAGATAGTATTTAGTATAATAATTAGTATTATCCCTCAATAGCTTTGTATCTTAAGGGCAAAAGACAATGCTAGTTCAAAATGAAGTGCTGGTCTGAATACGTGCCTTAAACTGTACACTAGGTTTTGGACAGAATACTATAGCTCCCGGAGCCCTCCATGCTAGATGGTGCGTATAGGCTGGTGTATATTCATACAAGGTTACCTGCTAATGATGATTACCCAGTTGTCACACGCTGCAAAAATGATGTGCTAATAAACATATATATATTTGTTCAAAATGGTAAATTTGTACGTCCATAACAAAATCATACAGCTTCTTTCTTCATGCCGTGTTTTTCTGATGAACCTTGCTTTCCCACATTCTTAGTTAAGCAGTCCATATAAGACAAGTGACTTACCACTTCTTCCTTCAAGCCGGGAATGCTTTTTTCCTGCAATTGTCCATACAATCATTTGTAACTGAAAATATTATTTTAGCAGCAAATAACACAATTAGGTATTTGTGTTTGTTTGGTTATTTAAATTGCTAAGCTCAGCAAACCTTTTCTTTAAATGTACGTCCTTTGTCTGATATCATGCTAATCTGATACATAAAGTAATAAATGGCTTAATAAAGAAATATGTCAACTTTTACTGTAAGGCTACAGGACAGCAGAGAAAACTGCACTATCAAATAATAATGAAATACCTTGACACTTAGATCACTTTATGATACTACTGTATCTTCAGTATGACATATAAGAAAATAATAATACTGATACTGAGTAGTATAAGAATATCTTGTACTGCTGACATTTTGACATTGGGAAGTTTAAGGTGATATACAGATACTTGGCACCAGACTGCCTGATCCCCACGGTCTCAGTGAGGCCATGGGGAAGTGGAACTGAATGCCCCCTGGAAGGTGTGTGCAGTGCTACAGGGAGAAAGGATTGCTTCCAATTCTGTAGCACAAAGTTCTGCAGCACGAGAGTTGCGTATGGACTGTGGAGCTGTACGGTCATTGCATAAACACACAGCTACATCCATAAAGAACTATCTAATGATTGCTCTGAGCTTTTAAAACTCATTAGATAAAGAATACAGCTGGGCGACAAGTGTGGTTGTTTGACGATCTTCTTTGAAACTTCATATATGTCCCTTACTGTAGCTTTTGGTGTACAATGTGCACATATTTGAAAATTACATGGAAGGGAGGTTATCAAAACAGGTTAGATTTTACATTTAGTTATATCAAAAAATAGTCTAGCCTGAATTATTTGGCATTAGCAAACAAAACTCAGAAGTTACTTAATATATAAGTGCAGCGATTCTATTACAGACGTTACATGGTATTTGTCACTCAGTGCATGTAAAGAAGCTTGGTTCATGGTACTTGTAATTTATCTTACTATGCTTGCACTAAAGTAGAAAGACTCAAGTGAATTTACCCCCAGCTGCTTGAAAATAATAGAAATAGAAAACAATAATGGAATTTGTAATTAGACAAATGGCAGTTTCATTACTCCTGACCACCATATTGCAGTTCCAGATAAAAGAACAACTGCTCCATACTCCTAGATGAAAGATCATTTAGATGAAGGCTCAGCAAGGAGCCTGGGACAAACCTGATATATCTATTTAGAGCCATGACAGAGAATAGCAATTTATCAACATCAGTAAATCCTGATGAATGCCAAGACACACAAGCCTCCTAAATCAAATAAGGGCCTCAACCAGGTTTTGTCTAATAATTGCTTGCTGAAAGCTGAATGCAAGGTAGGACATAATTGGATTCTCCCTCTTCCCATTATCACTAGCATAGCCCTAGAGTGCAGGCTATGTTTAGGATGTTGAGCAGGAATGGGAAATTAACTGGTAAGGGCGTAGGAATGGAATTCTCACCTTCTCCAGTACATAAGGTCAGGTCGGACATGATAGTTTTCTGACTGACCTTTCCAGGCCTGAAATCTGTTTTGAAAGTGAGGAGTTCTGCACTCCATCTGCTATCCCTGACTGATCCATTTAGCCCAAATACTGTGAAGTTTCTATATATACCTGGCAGATATGAGAAATCTGTACTTGTTTTAGGTGCCATGTGATACTTAATTCCACAGTAATAGGACACTGATCTCAAAATGAAAGGGTTAAGACACAAATTTAGGCACTGTTTTGGCTTGTGAAACAAAACAAGTGTTGTTCTTACTGGGAATAAATGTGATTCTGTGTGACCTTGGACATATGTAATGTTGGTCAAGTCATTTACACTTCCTTCATCTGTTCCCTTTCTGTAAAATGCGAATACCAGTGCTATACCAGTCTTACCGCAACATACACCTTCTGAGTATGCTGGAGAAGGAGGAACTGTGTAAGTATCTTCCAACTAGAATGCCAACATAGTAATTCTCCCATGTTTAACCGAGGCAAATCTGATGAAGCTGCAGAACCTATGGCATCCAATGGGTAGCAGAAACAAGTGACAGAGGAAGAACCATATTCATATAGTTTCCCAATGTTTGCTTGAAATGTAGATAATGTGAGAAGAGAAAATATCAGGGTCTGCATCTGGTATATTTAAGTTTTGCCACACAAACACACAGGAAGAATTCATGGGAATAAGTGAGCTTCCTTCCTTTTCTATCAGTTTTTTTCCTGTGGAGAAGGACAAATCGGGTAAACGATCTCCAGTTTCCTTTAACTTGCCAGAAGAGAGCTTTCCCTGAGAAACAAGCTTTCAAGCTAGCAGGCAAAGCAGCCCTAGTATCCACCTATCAGCAATCTCCTGTAAAGATCATACATTTTGAAAAGACAAAAAGATGTGTTCTGCGACGATCCTTTTCCTTCTAAGCATTTTTCCTGGCTGTTCTGACAGAAAGCATTGCTTCTTGGAGAACACAGTCCTTGTGTAAGTGTGTTGGTGACTAAGATTGCTGATGTTTTTCAAAACCTCCTAGTAAAAATCCTCAACTCTTAGAAACACCTAAATCCCTGGCATCAAGACCATAACAGCCCAGATGCAGCTTACGCAGGCTTGCTGTCTAACACGGAGGACTTCCTGCTGTGAAATGAAGTGTTAGTCTCACTCTTGTAAGTGATCATCTTAGAGGGGGAAAAAAGGGCAAAGGAGATAACAGGAAATACACAGCCTGACCTTAATGAATGTTGAGTTTCCACTGATTTGTGATAGCTGCTGCCTGTGCCAGCAAAGTGGCAGAGGATGATATACAACATAATTACTACCTAGCTAGTGAAGGAAAGGACAGATGAAAAGAAAATTTAGGGAAAGAGTAACCTGCTTCTTGTCATGAGCATGATATAAAGCACACAAACAAAAAGGCATAGAACCTGGATCACACAGCCAGATGAAAAAGTCATTCAATGTTCAGATGCCATTGGATGTCATTTTCAGCAACGAAGAAGGGCTGCTGCTGGCACTGCTGCGGTTACAGCCTCTGCTGTGAGCGATGGGGACATCCTGACATAGAGGATGTACTTCAAATTATGACGAGTTTGTTCTCTTTTGGAATGAGGAGCTCAGAAGTGTTTTGAGCTCAACATAGTAGTATCCCACCCCACTCTCATCCATATTACCTTTTTCTGGTTTTAATCAGATGCAGTGAGCAAAATAATTGAATTTGAGTTAAACCTCATTGGAGCAATGAATGCAACAGCTGCTCTTTGTTCAAATTAATTTTGAGGAACTGCACCACAAGCCTCAGACCAAAACACAGCCACTTGTTACCACTCTAAACAAACCTGTGCCCTGTGAAATCCCACCCAGGAATGTGAACCACCTGGGTGGAGGGCTTAGAGAGGTGGAGCTTTCGTGCATGTTCTCGTGGATGTGTGTGGGTACAGCAGAGAGGAAGGGAAGGAGCAAGAGAAGAACAGAAAGGATATGATGTTTACTTTTTTTTTATTTTAAGCAGATGTGAGCTTGCTTTGGTTATACTCCAAGCAGACGCAACTTGCGCCCACGCTATCAGCACAGGCTTAGCAGTTCAGGCTTACTAGCCATGGCTACACTGTTTATGGTTTGGAGCTGACTCACGCCCATCTACAGTGAAGGCTCACAACTGTGCAGTTATATCCAGAAGAGAAGAGGGAAAAAAAAAGCCTGTCAGAGGCAGAAAAAGCAAGCTCTGTCTGCTTGGAAATGTATATATGTCTTAGACTTCAGAAGGGCACTGTCCGTGAAAGTCTAACATTTAATTCTCATTTAATATTAGTACTGAGCAATGGGCATTCATCTTGCAGTCCTTGTACCCCAATCCTGTAATTTAGCAGTGGGCAACACACGGTTTCTGGAAAAACGTCTGTTCTTGATTTAGAAACGAGAGGACATTCTTCAGTTACCTGCTCCATGAATGAGCCTATCTTCACACTTATCAAAAGTTTGGCTGACTTCAGCTTTCAGCTGTGAGATAGTCTCGTTTTTGCATTCTCCGCTATCTCATCCATATTGTGTGATATTAGCTAAATCCAGCTGATATGTATCAAATCAAATACTGATATGCACATGGAAGGGGGAAAAAAAAGAAAAAGAAAAAGAAAATTAAAAAAAAATAGAACAATGTTTTCAGGTTCCAAACATTCATACGAGGTGCCGAAGTCCAAAATGACAACAAGGAAACCTCTAAATATATCACTAGAAATCTCTCACCTCTCTTCTGTAAATGTATATGAAGCACCTCAGCACCTATCTCACATGTGCACCAGCAGTGGTACCAAAACCATGAGGTTGCTCCAACTCCCTGAGAAGAGAGGGTACATACAGTCAGGAAGCCCGGATAGCCTTAGAGAAACATCTGGGTGCTGAACTCTGCTTCGACAATTTCTGCTTTTTACAAGAAACTGTCAGTGAAGAAAATCCATGAACAGTTCTTGGAGCAAAAACTAAAAGACTGGATCTCCCCCCTCCTGGGTAAAGGCCCTACAGCTGAGAAGAATAAAATCACATCCTCTTTTCCACTGGGTGGAACTCAAAGTCTTTTTTCATTCTTCTGGTGCTGATAAATTATTGGCAGTTGCAGTTTCAAGAGGCTGCAGATGTCCAGAAATAAGAGCCAAAAGACCACTGTTCGGGAGTTTGTAGATCCGCTCCTATCCTTACAAAGACATCGCTGCCACATAGCCTGAGGAGAGGAGATCCCTCTTGCCAAGCTGAATGTTTCAGTCCCAGAGCAGGGCTGGAATCACAGTCAGCAGTGCATATGTAGGCTGTCTGTAAATGCTCTCTTAGTACTACCTTCCTCTGACCACACAGAGGTGCAGGGAGCTGAATTCTGCATGGGATCAAAGGGGCTGCAGCTTTCAACACTGTGCTGTTCAGTTTTAGACAAATATGAGAGCTCTCAAGAAAAATACTCATTTCTGAGCTATGATGTTTGTATTGTGTTCATCCTGAGGATACGTATATGCCCATTTCAAGGGCAACAACTCCAGGTCTTTTCATGACTATGAATGTGCTTGAACTCTGCATTGCAACAGTCTTCTCTGAGGACAACAGGACATATCATATATTGTGTTTTGAAATTTTGCCCATAATCCAATAAGAGGTTTTTTTGTTCATTTGCTTGTGTTTTTCTTAGCTTCAATAAGGATAGGATTTCATTCTTCAACCATCTCTTCTCTCTGTCTCTCTCTCTGATGTTGGTCAGACTTGGCGATGCTTTCAGCCAGTGGTGGGGAGCATGTCCACACTGCACAATGAAGGATATTACAAACAGAGCTGTCTGGAGCTGCTTGCTTTACACTGAAGCAAGTAAATGCTGTGTGCTACAGCACTCTTCTGGCACAGTGGTTCCAGACAGGAGTATTATATCTGCATTATAAAGTAACAGCAATTCTAGCAAATTTATTTCTCATAATCTGGACATGTGTATGGTTCTTAGCTAAGGTATCTAAAGGGGAGCAAAGAGGCAAATGAACAGCAGATGTATGAAACTGAAGAAGCAGGCTTGAGTCTGTGACTTCATTTGTTTCTCTTCTAAGGGCCAAGACAAGGTTGCATCAATGAAGCCAGAGAAATCTAAATCAACAGTGAATCCTTGTAATGCATACCTTATTATATATACAGAACATAATATTACATGTAATGTATTACAACAATATATTACAATAGATTATACGTTGTATTATATTTCCTATTATATGTTGTGTTCCATGGCAATTTATGGAGTTTGCATTATATATATGAACGTGAAATTGTGTTTACTTCTTAATTTAAGGAAAGATTTTAACATTAATGGAACTCAGAATAGCAAAACAACCTCACCTCTTCTACCCTCAAAGACATGTCTCCCACGTACAGAGAAACTGTAGAAGAGAATACTGCAGTAAAACACTGAGGCAGTTTGTTCTAAGTACAATGTAGAAACACTTTCAGAGAATGTTAGCATACAGTGCTTCAGCAGCTTTGATTTCTTTGCACAGGAAGCAAGAAGAAATACTGTTAATCAGCACATCTAGGCTCAGCTTACCAACTTATGTTAATACATTCATGTCTTTGTTGAAGATAGTACTATGAATGCTCAAAAAAGTCATCATAACTTCTGCTGGTAATTAGGGTAAAGAAAATTAAACTCAGGAGACACACTAGTCATAGACGTAAAGCAGATCCTCATGGAGGTGACTGCATGCCAGAAACATCTCTTAAGCCTTTGATATCATCACTGTACTGGGAAAGAAAAAGTACTTTATAAAAATGTCAGTATGTTTCAACAGATGTCATAGACCTCTGAAATTTTTGATTACGCTATGATATTATCATTCCTACATCAGAAAGGCCATATCAAGTATGGCCTCAGCTATGGATACCTGTTTATTAAACAGAAACAAAACAAAATAAAAGAGAAACCTTCAGTCAGCTTCAGCTAATCCTCTTCTCACTAAGGTTCTCTGCTATTTAAATTCCAAATGCCTAAATTAACAACTATAGAATCCATTTGGTGCCCCACTGAAAACCCTTGTTACTATATTTGCTGACCTCCAGAGCTCACACAGCTGTGCAGGTTCCCCTCAAAGACAGTTAACGGTTTAGCATATGGGGATGTGAAGCAGCAATATGAATTTTCAGGAAGACTAGTTTATTTTTGGTTCTGTTTGTGATAGAGAAGGCTTTCACAGAGTCAGTCATAAATGTTTATAAATATTTTAAGAACGTATTTTCAAATGCTTGTCATCTTTGCAGTTGACAGGGAAAGGATTTGCAGGAGCAAAATTAGGCCCAAAGTTAGCTTGGGCCTAACTCTGCTTCTATCAAAGGCAATGGTTTCACAGCTTTCAATGGCTGGCGGCAAGTCCATGAAAAAACCCCACCAATGATGTCTCCTCGATTTGAGGAAGGTGAATGATGTCAAGTTTTGTGGGTTTGGAGAACGGTGGCACTTGTTTTATTTTTGTTTAGTTTTACTTATTTTAGGGTGTTAGGAACCAACTTGTAGGAGAAAAGGATGGACTCAGTTATAGCCTGACATTTGCTCTTACTAGAGCAACAGTTATAAGAATAATCCAGGAAAAGTAAGATCTGCATGTAATGAAAAAAAAATATGAACAGCTGCAAGTAAGATGGAAAAAAAAGGTTTTGTACATCACACACACACACATATATATAATGTTGCTGAGTTACCTTATTAGAGTATAACGTAAACATCTTGCCTGCATCCGTATAATTTCTTTTTTTAAGTGACAAATTTTCACCAACATTCTGTACAATTACTATATCTTATTCTTCACTGCATAGAACCAAGTACTGGTGCAGTACAATAAGGGTTCTATCATGCATTGCTGCCCTAAAGCATTCTTTAAGCATTAATGCCTCTAAATCTCCCAGATGGTTAGGTCTTATTGAGAACAAGACGTGTTTGTCAACAATGATCCTAAAATGGCAGCCTGAAAATGTTTGTTTTTTTTTTAAGAAGTGTTTAAAAGCCACAATTTATAAACTCCATAAAATTATATATTGTCTTCATTTCCTGAGTTACAGGAACTGTTCCTCATCTCTTTGTTGATTACTATGTGAAGACTGTGATATATGAACAAACATAATTTATGATTCTGTGGCTAGTTAATATGTTTACTCACTACATTATCTAAAAGTTAATTTAGGATTTCCCATTTAAATTATACTGGCTATTTATTTGTCAAGATTTCCACCGCATTGTCTTTTTGTTCTTGTCAGCTCAATCAATTATTTATTGACATATTTATCATGAAATAAACACAAAAGCTCAGGAAAACATATGCAAGGAAGATGGAAAGAATTAATGTTTACACTTCTTCATAGCTTATAAACCAACCTCCATATCCCTAGTGCAAACTTACAGATTGATTTATATCTAACACCAGTTTCTTACCCAGTAGAGGATGCAGCCTCAGTGTAAAGGAGAGAAGAGAGCAATCTCAAAGGTGTAATCTCAGCAATTCCGTACCAGACCACTGCAGCTACAGTTTATGTTCTCTTGTATGGTTGTGACCCTTCTAATCTAAGGAAGATGAATTCACTGCAGAGAAATATTTTGCAAAGACTGTGAAGAGCTAGTAATAAGGGGATGCAGAAGTGCCTGTTTTGCTTAGCTGATCCAGAATTTCAGAACATTCACAGCACTCACTCAAGCTGTTCCAAGTTTCTCTAAATGACAAGCTTAGAAATATTATTTCTTATATGTTGCAGCAGCATTTTGCCATCAGTTAGAGTAGGCTGTCCATATCTTCATCTGAGACAAACTTTATACGGTGTCTACACACACACACACACACACACACACACACACAGATAGCTTAGGTAAATAAATGTGAAGGCAGTACATGTAAAGAATGTTTCAAACAACCATTACATTTTAGCTGATCCAATTAGGTCCTGTATAATCCTCACAAATAAATTCTTGATTACTGAGAGCAGCTGGGCTTAATGCTTTGCAACATTATAGGTCATTGGTTTGTGGGTTGTTTTTTGTTGTTTGTTTGTTTTGTTTTTATTTCTCATTGTATGTAAATAGAGGACTTATCATTTACCTAAGTTTCCCTTAAAATTAAACTTGATTTTTAACTTTAAAAAAACTCTTGTTTTAGGCAATCAGCCAAAATATTTCAGAGAAGCTTGATGGTGATGGAAATGTTCCTTTGTGCTGTCAGGAAGATATGAGTGTGGATTTATGAACTGCCTCTCCTCCCAACATCTATGTGGTCTTTTCAATTTCAAAGGGCAACTCAGACTTTCAGTGGAATAAAGCACCTCCCATATCTGCCCAAGCCTCTCCATCAGTGAAAAAGAAAGCCCAGGGCAGCCTGCTTCCCATGGTCATGCAGCTTGTTCTGGCTACAGCTGGACTGAGGGCACATGGGGCACCCCCAGTTGCTTATTATCAACTCCATCACAGGTTTCCATCCCCTGGGTTCTGCTAGCGTAACTTATGGTTCCCAAACCTGAGCTGAAATAAGCCTATCCCACGCACTTCCAACGATAAGCCTTTGCAGGTCCACTTCGGTTGCCCAGACTGATATAGAGAATGACAGTTCGAAAGAGCAGGCCAACAGAATTGGGGCACTTTACGTTTTTATGGGTAAGAGGCTGGATGGGGTGGAGAGGCTCCTTCATGTAACAAAGCTGCAGACTGAAAAAAGGAATCACCCCAGTTAACAGACTGAAGGCAGGACAAATGATGCAGTATACTGTGGTCAGGCTGTACCAGCAGCAGCTAGTTGATGTCTGTTGTCCCCGGTTACAGACTACTGCCCTGCTTCACCAGCTGCAGTGAGCAGTCCCCATGTGTGATTGCTCTTTGTTTAAGCCCTATGAAATGGTTTGGATTAATTAAATATTTCTAAACAGTTGTGTTTCTAACTCAATATCTTTGATGGCCATGAACTACTGGGGTGTGCGCACTTAAACTGGCATACTGACAGAGCTGAGAAGAGTCTACTCTCTAGCTTCACTTGGCTCAGAGGTAGGAGGAAAAACATTTTAAGCCCTGTGAAGAGGGCCAGGTCTGCTTTGGCATGCTTGATATACACTACAGCGTGGAAAGCACTTCAGAATGTTACTTGGTTCTAATTTATCAGCTGCTTAGAGAGCTTAGATGTGCTATGAATAGGTGTGGGAAAGGAGCATGTTCAGGGTTAATCTATATTCAGAAAACAAATAGTATAATGAATGTATACTTACAGGCATGTGCTTGTGGATGCTTTTAGAAAGGGTCGGCATAAAGTTAAAGTCCTGAGAACAGTGCTATTGCAAGTAGAATGACACAGGAGAAAATTTAAGATGATACTATTGTTCCTCTGGAATTCTCTTCCTGTGGAGATCAGAAAGGCTCTTACCCTGGCTGTGCAGATTAATTCAAGGTTTACTGCTTTTTCATACCACTTTATCTCATAAGGTGGTATCTCTCTTGGTCCGACTTTTTTATGCAAGGAAATTAGAAGGTAAGAAGCTGCAATGAGAGAGTGAAGAATATTGTAATATTGCTGGTTGTGGCAATTCAGTGTTCACATTAAGAAGACATCATGGATGAAGGTGGTGCTGAACTTAGGACAGATGAAGGCCTTCACTCTTACTTCACTAAGTCATGCAAAACAGTGCACTTGTACAAACAGGTCATAAGTTGCCTCATGCTTGTATGTAACAGAGTAAGAAAGCTAGAATGCTTTCTTTGCCTTAGTTTGACAATGGAGTGGAAAACTGTGTGGTATGCTTCTCATTTTATTTTAATAAACAGTTGTCTCTCCAGAGTGAGTGTTTCTGCTGTATTACTGCATCAAGGCTGAACAGGCTTGATCGTCATGGAACCCTGATTTTCCTCAGCTTTTTATAAACAACACCAACACAGTCTTTATCTTGTTTTTATTTCATTTATAAGTAACAGTGAACGTTGGAGGTATCTGACAGGACTTTTCTCACAGAAATCTCTAATACATGAAAAAAAAAACAAACTGTTTTACTTGATCAGCAAGCCCCCAGGAATTATCTTAATGAAAGAGAATGAAACCATTTCTTTTGTTCTTGATTCCCTGAAACCTAAGTTGTTCTAAGAGAACACTGGTAAGTCCTGAGGACACTGGCCAATGCTATTGTGAGACCATCCTTGATTTGAAAGGCCATGGGGGAAGTCCCTGTGGACTGGAAGACAGCAAATGTCGCGCCTGTGTACAAGAAGGAGGAAGTACAGGCTGGTCAGTTTTGCTTTCACCCCTAGGAATGTGACAGAGAAAATAATCTTGAATATGTTTCTGAATATAAGAAGAACAAGAAGGAGACTGGGAGTAGTGGGGTGGATTTATGAAAGGAAAATCATTCCTGATCAACCTGATAGACTTCTACAATAAGGTAACTGGTGTGGAGAGTGTTGGTGTTGCATGTTCTGACTTTAAAGAGGCTTTCAGTGCTCTCCCATGATATCCTTATTGACAACACGCTGAAGTACAGGCTAGATAGTAAGATGAACTGATAATTGCCTGAGCTGTCAGGTCCAGGCTTGGCAGTGTGATCACAGGAGTGTGATTAGCAGTGATTGGAGCTGCTTTCTGTTCTGTAGTAGCTAGTTACTAAGCATCTCAATTTTCTGCTATTCCTTGCAGAATTTGTGCAAAGCACATCTGAATGGAAGTTGCCTTTTTGTAATACAGGCAAGGTTTAAAATGTGGTTGTGGTTCCTCAAGGTAGTAGAAGCATCCCTGAAACAAAGGTAGAATGAGCTTTGTTGAAAACTGTGACATGTTCCAAAAGCTAGATAGCTTCGAAGCCCTCGTGATAGTAGTGTGGCGAATTTGAGTGCTTGATCACTTTTCTTATTCAGCGACAAACCATAATGCTGTTCTGATTTTATGTTCTTTAACATTTTGAAGTAGCTTATGGAAATTCTTTCATATCATTTGAACCGCTTGGCCTTGAAATAGTTTCTTCAAGCTAGTTGTCACAGATTATTAAAATCTGGTGCAGTCTAAAAATCTCAATTATTTCAGAATTGGAATTGGAAAATAATGGGAATGAAAGACAAGTATTACCAGACTTTGGGGGGTCTATGTTTGAAAAAGCTGAACTAACTAGAAGGATGTTGATCACTTACTTTCAGTGTCTGCATCCCCTTGCCTTGATATCGCCATGAGTTTGAATTATTGGCCTCCAGCTACACGTTCATTTATAAAGAACTGATCACAATAGTGACAGTTTGATAGTTTCAAGGGTATCTGGGTTGTTCTGTATCACAAATGTCATCTCTTGAATGTGAAAGGTGATGTAAAGGCTACATTACTTTGGTCTGTGTACTTCCTAAATATTGTTATAGAAAAGTGGTACTGTGTTATAGGTACATCTCTTATTTATTTATAAATAGTAACAGCTGTGAAATTGTAAATGATTTTCTGTGACAATCAAAATAATAGTGAAAATATATATTATATTTTTTTAGCGTGGCCTGCATCGGTAGTACAGAAGTTTTCATGACATATTGGAAGAGAGCATTTTTGCTCCAATAAGGGTTTGGGATTTCACTGAGCACACACACAGCAGCGTTTTTTTCATGTTAGTGGCAGGGATTTTCAAACAAGAGGTGTTATTTAACACTATCGGGTCAGGTGTATTGGAAAAAAAAAAGCTGTAGAAAGGAAAAAAAAAAAGGCTACCAATCAATTCTGATGATTTCTTACTGAAGGCTGCAGTGGCAGGCCAGCCATTCTGAAAATAAATTCTGTTACAGACAGAGTGTAACACGGAGGGCTGAGTATATGGGTAGCAGAAGCAACAACTTGCTGCTTTTCTCGCATCTCAGTGAATTCACCCTATGACCTGCTGCTGTGCAAGGAGCACGACAGGACTTGCTGTGAACAACTAGGAACAATTCTGTACTGATCCAGAGAGTGCTGAGGGAGTAAAGAAAGGGACCAGAGTGCTCTACAAAGCAGCAACTTTCCTTAGCAATTTCTTCCTCAGGTACAGTGTTTTCACTGAACCTCAGCTTGGTTCGATGGTGCAAGAAAAACATCTGCAAATAACTTGTCAGCTTCTGCAGTTCTTTCTCTCATTTTCTTACAGCTAAAGTTCTATCTTTCATGTTGCTCACTAGTTTTAGCTAATTATAAGTGAGCTGTCAACAGGATTGCTTCTCCCCTTCCTGCAAAGCCAGAACACGTCTTCAAGCACACTGGACTTTCCTCTTTTTCACAGGCTCCTACTGCTTTGAGAACTGTTGTCTTCCTCTAGCTGAAAGCTTATAGGAATTTGAGTAAGTGACAGTGAAAAGGAGGTGGGATAGTTTTACAATTGAACTTATGCAAGGAAAGAACTGAAGACTTGGTGTAGGTTGCTAGGTTAATTTCCTTGAAAACTTGACAAGGTCTCAGCCTGTGGCTCTAGCTGAGGTAACTTCTTGACAGCCCTCCCAGCTTGAATTATTCTGCATCTAGAAGCAGAGGGAAAAGATCAACCCAGAATTCGACAAGAAGGAAAGCAGTCATAGGGCTGGGCTAATCAGAAGTTTTAATTTGTTCCCCCCAAAGTTATTTTGGTGTGGAATTGGAAGTGGGCTTAATCCAATTTTTTTTTATCTCTCAGAGGAGGAAATACTATGATTGTATTCATCAATTCAGCTGTGTGCAGTTCTCCTCTCAACAGTTTTCATCTGTACGAATGGAGGCGTAGCTCTGGTTTCTCTTCCTGAATAGACGGCCTACAGTGAAGCTGCAGGGGTTGCTACTGTCATCCACAAATAATTAAAGACACTGTGGGACAAATGCTGGAGTGCAGGTGAAGACAGAAATAAGGAAAGGTTAAGCTATGCTGTCATCCTGATTCACTTCCTCCCGGTGTCAATTAATATTTAGGCATTGGGCTTCAGTGTTTCCATACGGAATTAGACCACTCTGGTATAGTATATGATAGTATAAATTAGTTAAATATACTCAGGTAGCATGCAAGCTAGTGGGTGAGCAGTGTGGTGCATACATGCTCAACTGGGAGCAATAACAGCCAGATTCCTGCCCTGGCAAATTATCACAATAAAGCTACTGCAACAGCATCAGCAGGAGACTCTCATCTTTTGGGATCCTTTGGTTTGTTGTCAGAATAACGTTACAAATCACGGGAGCCTCAACTCCCGTAGGTGCAGAGCAGAATGAGGCCTGCGGCTGCCACAGCCCCATAGATGCCCTAACGCCAAGGGCTGGGCTGAAGGGACGGCGGAGCCTGGGCCGTCCTGTGGGTACTTCCAGGCTGGTGGCAAGGCACCGTGCTTCTCTCATTACAATCATATATTTTGTTTTTGACAAGAGATTTGTTGGCGCTTGAACTTCACTGAAGATTGACTGCGCAGCCCACTGCCGTGCCTTGCTCCTCGTTTAACAGCGCACGTAAGGAAGCCGTTTTTGCAGGGCTACTCTTCGCGTTGGGAGGGCTGGAGAACGAAGGGCTTTACACGGTGGAAAAACGGAAATAAACAGTTGGAAAAGGGAGAACGGGTATGATGGGAAAAAAGCTGCAGAGGGTTTCAGTCCAGGAGATGAAACCGGAACCGGGGGGAGGAGAAAGCGAAGGGAAATTTAAACAGGTTGTGATAATTCAGACGCCGAGGGAACGCCGCCTCTCGAGGGGGCAGCGCTTCCCCCCGGCCGCTGCCGGCCCGCGGCGCTCATCCCAGAGCTCGCCGCCTCCAGGCCGCGGCCAGGCTCCCGAGGCGCGGGGCCGCCGGCCCTCCCCAGCTCCCCTCGGAACCCCAGCGCCGGCCCCAACGGTCCCCGCGCGGCCCGCCTCGCCCCGCGCCCGG
>JANHGO010000042.1:96308704-96332291 GCA_024606505.1 Aquila spilogaster
TCGTTGGCACGAGGAAAAACCTTGGCCTGCATGAGAAAATACTTTGAAATGGTGCCTAATTGACTTGGGTCTGGTTCCCTCCTCTCTCCCTCCGCCGCCGGGGAGAAGCGCTGCAGCAGCTGCGGCTTCGCCCCTGGCCCCCGCGGGAGGAGTTTCCTCCTCGCAAACTCCGCCGCCGCGGGGGGGGGGGGTGGGGGGCAGCCCCCACCCGGGGCGACCGGATCCCACTACCACCTCCCGCCGTGCCCGGGTTGATGGCTCCGAGGTAGGAGGAGGAGGAGAGGCAAGCCATGTTTAAAACAAACTACACCCTTCTCCTCGCCTCCCGCGGCAGACCCGTATGTACCAACTCCGGCGCCCATCCGGGCAGGGCCCCCCCCGGGGGCGGTGCCTCCTGAGGGAGCGCGCGCGAACCCCGCCGCCCCCCGGGGAAGCCATGGCGGCGGGGGGCTGAGGGGAGCCACGGCCGTGGCCCCCCCAGCTCCCACCGCCGTCCGTTCTTTCTTGCTCTCGGGGCAGGGAGCCGCCGGCGGGGGCCGGTTGCGAGACCGCCTGCCCGAAGGGAGAGAAACTTAGGCGGCCCTTCGGCTCGGCGTTGGGGTTGTTTTGGGTTTTTTGGGGTTTTTTTTTTTTTGGTTTTGTTTGTTTTTTTTTTCCTCCTACCCCTCTCTTTCCTCCTTGGAGCCGGAGCCTTCGCTGCGGAGAGCGCTTGCGGTGCTGGCAGAAGGCAGGCTGAGGGAGGGGGGTGGCAGCCGGCCCCCCTCCCCTGCGAGGTGCCCGGCCGGCGGCGGGCTCGGCTCGGCTCGGCCCGGCCCCGCCGAGGTCCTGGCAGAGAACTTAACCGCCCGCCTTCTGCCCGCGCTGAGTGAGCGCGGCGAGAGGCTCGGCACCGGTCCCCTGCTTCGGCAAGAAAGAATAGCTGCAGACCTTCGGTTTTAACTGGGTCAGCCCAGGCAAAGCAGTTTGTGGTTTTGGGGATTTCCCAAATGTCACCTGTGGCCTCCCAAAACACCGTGTCTGCACTGGGGCTCACATCGGTTTTAATACGGTTACCGGTGGATGATGACTTCCACGTAGCTCGGTGTTCAGTTCTTGGCCTTTCCTTACGGGAGGCGTCAAAACATCAGATTGTCAAGTACGCTGCCGAATTATTTAATTCATAGTTAGGAACCTGATTCCCGTTCTGAAAACAGATACAACCGTGGGGTTGATTGCCTTTATTGGGATAACTGGGCTTGAAGTTAGGGAACATCAGGCAGTTTTTGCCCTTGCTCGTCTGTCTTTGCACCTTCGCATAGGCCTCGCGCGCTTCTGCTCTTTTGGTGCCGTTGCTTGTCATCAGGAAAAAGTTGAAAACGGTCCCGTGCCCATAGGACTCTCCGCAACTTTGGAAACCTTGCAAACTTCCTACCCTGTTCCCTTTGCCCTCCTGTGTTCTTACGGTATGGATAGTGTTTCAGGCTGTTCTCCCTAAGAGGGGGGTTAAGTCGCTTGTGTAGGTTTTTGTGGTCTGTTGTGAAATGTTCATTAAGAGAAACTATCTTTGAGTAGTAAGTCCATGAGAACATGTCTTCTTTCTAGAAGATTATAAAAAAGTAATAGAAATGTTGCATATGGGATCAGAGTGACGGAGATGAATTTTAATGGCACAGTAAATTTTAGTTTACTTAGCACTGTACGGGTAAACATTTAAATTTTAAGATTATATATGAAGTATGGGTTTTTGGAAGCACTGGTTCCAGGAAAAGTGTGTCGTTAATGGCTTTGCTTTTTGAGAAAAGTGGAATTGCCGTAAGTATTCTAGAGTAGTCAATTTTATTCCAGAATAACATCCACAGAGTGGGAAGTTAGTGATACAGCAGTAGCTGAATAATTACACCAGTCAGCTTCCACATGGAGACAAAACCATCACGTGCAGCTAACAGTCAGTTCTTCTATTAAAATTTCTAACTTGTAAAACTTTGTTAGCAGGCTTTTTACAAGAAAGTAAACATAAAAAATCAAAGTGAGAAATTGTCACAGTTGCAGGGGTAAGTAAATAAATAATATTGCAGAAAGGGCATGAATCCACCTGTACTTGTTTTTGCACATGCCTTAGTCATCTAAACTGGCTGGTCCTTTTTGTTTGCTTTTCTTTTCATCTCTATGTAAACTGAAGTCAGTTGCTGAGTCCCTGGCCTTATGTTCATCATGAATATTACGAACAAAAAAATGTAGACTGCCTCCCCTTCTCTAGAGGTCTGTGGCCTAAGATATTGGGATATCGTTACTCGTTGCTTGAGGGTCACGGGGAAAAGGAAGGACTTTCTGTCTGTTGAAGTGGTTACTGTACTAAAACAAAAAGGGGTTGAACTCTGGACTCCTTCTGTCAGATTTCTGCACCCTTTGTCTGTTGTAATAACATGTTGTGGTGCGAACGTGGCCTTTCACAAGAATGGCATGCCAGTGTGGGATAAACCAGAATGCTTGTTGTGGTATTGATAGCAAGGAACGCCTTGAAATGGATTGGGGTGTTTTGTTCTGTCGCTTGTCTTGCTGGCATTAGCTCTTGGGTCACATTGGGAAAACTCCTTGACCTTGAAACAGCCCCAATAAAAACGTCTCAGTGTTAGCCATAAAAGGATGAAGAACCATTCTGTACCTCATGACAAGGAGAATCATGGTACGGTCAAATACACTCATGTGCACAAGCATACGTACGTCAGCTTTAATGTGATCGTCATCAGGATGAACGGTACTTGCCCCTTTAAGTGGAATGTGCACCATCTCTGAGGGATATTAATAGGGCAGCTGGTGACTTGTCTAGTATTGGATGGGGAGCCTGTCAGTTAGTTGGGGTTGCACTCCAAAATGACCCAACTTGTTCTTCAGTATGACTCTGTGCAACATGACCTGCTCCTCATGTGTTGTTTTGAAAAGACTTGAAGTTGAATCAGTTGTGAGGACTAAATGCACCTTTTTCTTCTTAAATTTTTTTTTTTTTAAACTATAACATCTTTGAATATTGCTGCTGTTTCAGAGCAAATAAGAAATATTGTGGTCTAATTAGCCATTTCAATAGGCTATTTGCTGCCTTCTTGTAGTCAGGAATGTTAGTTTCTGCAGTACAGTCAATGCTGTAAAAATATAATAGAGAACATCTGTGGCAGGTTCCTGTTCCATTATGCAAATTCACTTTCTTTAAAGTCAGAGAGACTAGTTGGTTGTATTTACTACAGAAAAACAAACCCTCTGAATATTTTGCTTTGAATGCTGCTGCTTTAGTGGAAGTTAGAAGGTGCCATATTCCAGGGTTGTCCTATGGTAGTGCATTTAGTTACATGATCACATGATAGTTTTCCTGTGGGACTCCTATGTTGCTAGTCGTTTTGCCAACCAGGTATCTAATCAATGTATTTTCTAATCCTTGGGGTTATATGCACGTTCTTACATGTACTATCCTAGAGCTGTTGAATTTTACTTAGGCTTTTTTGTCTGCACCTAAACTCAGTTCTCTTTGTGAAATTCTTTTGCGTGTTTGAGTTTGCATTTCTCAAGTGTCATGGATATTCAAAGAGAAATGTTGTTCCTCATCCACTGATAGGGAAATGGGGCACAGAAGTAAACGGCCAAGTTGTCGGACTGCTCCTTTCTTTCATCTTGGATTCTCAGGTTAAGATGTCTGTCCTGATTTTTTTTTTTATTCCCCCTAATAAACACCTCCTGCACTCAAGTGGTGTATTTGTTGCTACTTCTCCAAATTTGTCATCTTGCATCGTGCTGTGTATGCAGAGACTGAGGAACTTGCAATAATAACCGGTTCTCTAAAATTTTGTTGGAGCAACTTGTATGTGATCAAACACCAATTATCTAACAAAGCTGAGGGTCCTGCAGATGACAGCTCTGTTTGCTGTGGCTCTGAATGATCCCGCTGTCACTCTTTGGTCCGTGGAATGAGGTGTAGATCTTGTGCAAAGAGTAGCAGGTGAGTTTGTGTTCATAGTGCGGCAGTATGAAGTACACTCAAGTGCCGCTCAGCTCTTCATGTCCCTTTCCGTGTTTTGATACTTCTGCTGTGTATCAGTCCATGTCAGTTCAACATACCATATGTAACATAAGTGTTTTTTCTGCTAAAGTTATCTTCATTTTGAAGCTACTTGGCAGGAAAAAAGCTCCAATGACGTTGTGGGGACCTGCACCTTCCCAACAACTTGTTTCATCACTGAGGTTAGAAGGTCTTGGTCTTGTAGCAGAGGCAGTCTTCAGTTTATCCTAGAACACAACTCGCAGGGCACATTCTGTTAGCAGTGGGACGTAGAAATGGGGGAGGTTCTGTATTTTATTTCACGCTCTGGAGGTGATTGTAGATTAGAAGGGGAAAGGGCGTCAGTACCAGATCCAGATGTCTTGGCTGCTGCCCTCTCCCCACTCCCATTCTGTCCCAGTTCTTTCTCCAGACTTTCACTTGAAGTGCTGCTGTGTTCCATGTTGGCTGCTTCCTCCTTTCCCCCTGTGCTACATGAGGACTAAGAGCAGAAGTCAGAGCTCTGAAAAGGTAGTTTCCACTTTTCCCGTTAGATCAATCCTAGACCATTCAGTAACTACTGGAATACAGGCTAGGCAGCAGCAGCAGCAGATGACCTTCTTTCCATCTGTGTCACTGAGGTACCCCTGACTGACAAACTTGTACCTAACATGCCAGCAGAGTCCTCAGGTGGGCTTCTACCTTTGGCATCCTTTGCAGGGACAGGTAAAATGATTGTTACGCTGATATGCACTTAACATTCAACCATGGCAAACAGAACAGAGGTGTCAGAGCATCTTAAAAGATTGCAGGAGTCTTCTAATGCAAGGGAAAAGGATGTTTTGTCACTTACCAGTTTTAGAAATTGCACCACTCGTACTAAATTTGTAACTATTGAGAATTTTAAACCTTGATGTATTTAAAGCAATTGCAGACTGCTTAGTTGGCCTACTCCAAGTATTCGTTGACCAGACTGTCTCAAAGGATCCACATCTTTCATAGAAAAATTAAGCAGAAAAGATCACAAATTTTTATCTGCGCATGGTACACTTAGATGTAATACAGTGTAGCAGTCTTGAGTGGCACTGAAGAGGAAACACGCTTGAGTAGTGCTGCTATGGCATGTCACAGTAAATGTTTACAGGGCTATTAAGTACATGCAACAAATATTTGTCCATGTTTTATATTAAAGATACACTTTAAAATAGCTTAGAAAGAGATAATTGTATAATTTTAGCTAAGACTATTTTTTAGAGTAGTGGAGATGAAAAGCTCATTTACTGAGGATTTATAGATCTAAAATGTTTCTGATCATTTTATACAAGTCTGTAAAAATCTGACCCATTTATTAACAATTGATGACAATGTATATACATTTTCTTCTTAGACCACACTGAAATGCAATTGGACTTAATGAATGGGCAACCTAAAAATTCTTAGGTTTTGACTGAATTGTCAATTAAAAGTCATTCTTAATGCTCCCTCGACTCATTAAAGCGTGATATCTGATAAGGTGTAGCCAGTAGTACCATCTACTTTGTAAGTCATCACCTCTGAGTTCAAAACTAACCAGGTGCAGGTAATCTTTTTATATACAGTAGTTCAACACTCCAATGACGGGGGTAATATTATTTTGTATTCTAGAGTATCAGTATTGTTAAGGTTAAAAAATAAAGTCCTGTGTGTAAATGGAATGTAGCGGGTATATGCTGTTTAGTTTAAGGCTGCTTTTCTTCTTTCTGTCTTGAAAAACTTCACTGCCTCTGCTGTTTTATACCCAAGCAGTAGCTGTGTATAGGCCTGGTATGTTTCGAGGTGTATTGTTGTTTCAGAGAAATTGCATGAAGTTGAGTTTTGCTTGACGTGATTGTAATACTGTCTTTTGTGTAAAGTGTAAGTAAACCAGATCCAGAGGTTTCTCTTGGAAATTAGCACTTTGTAGGATTGTAATGGCCACCATCTATTTTCTGTTCTTTAACTGCACTAAGCTAGCACAGTGATTCATCCCATGGTCCAGTAGCCAAAGAGGTGTTTTCAGGTGCTGGACTTACATTTGAGGCCATGAGCCTCTTAATGCTTATTTACTTAACAGGTTTGAATGTGCTTTTGATTTTTTTTTTTTTTTTTTTTTTTTTTTAAATCCTGGATCATTTTACTGATCCAATTTAGAGATGCTGCACAGTGGCACAATGAATGTGTCGTAACCTGTTAATAGGGAGTAGAGCTGGGAATGAAGAACTGGCTGCATGCAGAAGTAAGATGCTCTTATACCAATTTTATTGTCAGCAAAATTGGCAGAGTGGGACTTCACCGTTGGGACAGTAGTTCAACAGATATTTCAAGCTGGTGTGTACAGGTGAAAAGAAGCAATTCCAGATACTCATTCCTGTCCTTACTGTGGTTTAACCTGTGGGGTTATCACACGTGTTTGAGGTAGGTTTTGGCCAGACCTGCCTGCTGATCTAGCTTCCCGTACCTTGGCACAAAGAGCTAAGCTGGCTTATTGGCAGGAATGATTAGGTGGGGAAGAGCAGAACTCTTCTTAGCAGCAGCCAGGCATTCATCAGATGGCAGTCTTAGCCAGCCTTTCTTTGATTGTCCCTAACTTAGAGTGCATAGAGTATTCTTCTATTCATTAGAATAATCAGAACAAGTCAGTGGTCAAATTGCATCCTTGGACCATTGGGGGAGCAGGGGAAGGCATTGGGCTTGGTTTTTGTTTTGTTTTGGTTTTTTTTCCCCTTCCTGTCTTTGGAAATTACCAATTTTCAATTAATTACTCCTGTAACTTGGAGATACAGCTCCTGTCTTCCTGTAGTAAAGAGTGGGTGTACTTGGTAACAGTGAAAGCTGCAAATATAAAATGCTGTGTTGCCTAAGAATGTTGGGATCTGCCCGAACAAAAAAAAACTGCATATGTTCCCATCAGCACCGGCTTTGTTGGGACTGTTGGGTATGTTTACTCTTCCCACCTAGCTTTCTCTATTATCCTAATGCTACCTGAGTTAGTAGTAGGAGAGAGTGCTTCCATAGTTGGCAGTCCAGTGTCTAATGACATTTTTACCTGTGCAGTGTTTTGTTCCTCTCAAGCGGAGTTGAGAAGAGGTGTCGGTGCTCTATTTGCAGTAGGAAAACATCCTTTATCTCTGCTGCATTGTTTCTTCCTTATCCTACCTGCACCCTCTTGAAGACATTTTACTTTTTTCTTCTCTTGAAACTGCATTTAGGTTGTCTATGAAGCTCTCCATTCTGGTTGCTGTAGTAGAGCAATACTCCTGTTAACCCCAGCTGCAATTATTACTGGGATGTAAGAGGTCGGTGTATCTAAGGCGCTGTACCAGTTGTGCCTTTGGTACCTACCTATTACTCGTGGACCTGCTATCGTCGTCTTGGAGGTTTGATGTTCTGTAGTACCAGTTAGTTGAAACAACAACAAAAAAGGTTCTTTCTAGATTATTGTGGTTTTATCACAGTTATGCCCTCTGGGAGGGGAGGAATTATACACCTTTTTTCAGTCATTCGGAATACTTTTCTTTGTCAGAGGTGGCTATTTTCAGGAATCGTTTGTTACTGAAAGTAGTTGTCTAAATTTAATCTCTAGGTAGATAAAATAATTCTTTTTTCCTATTTTTTCAGAAGGACTTTGTGCTAGTTTTGCTTTGCAGATCTGATCAGTTCTATTTAGATACAGATTTCAGAACCTAATCTTCAAGGTTTTAAAAACTGCCTCTGTATGTATACTTGCAGGAGTTGATCGGCTTAATCTCACTTGCAGAACTAGCATCAGCTTTGAAAGGTCAGAGAAATAATATTATTAGGGATTGGATTTCATCCATCATGTTCTTCGAATCTGCCTTTTTATTTTATAGTGGAATTAAAATAGTTAAGTAAATATTGAGACAAGAATTTACCTACTACCTAGCTGAATTCTCACGTTTGGTGTTCAGGAGAAACGGAAAAATTTCAAATGCACTGTGCTCACTGCTCCCGTGGCTGATCTGTATTTTTCAAAATGCAGCTGATTACTTCACTGTCTGAAAAAGGAACTGTCTGCCTAATTTTAAATTACAATGCTGTTTTATTAAATCTGAGCCTCTAGAAACTGCTCTTATTTCTTTACTCTGCTATAGGTAGATGTCATATTCAAAAAACTGACTACAGGGAAGACAAACTTGGAAGGAAAAATAAAAGCCAAACCAGTTGTGAGACTTCTAAAATGTCCCATCAAATATAAATGCATTTTAAATTATACTGGTCAATCTTTGACCTCTTTTCAGTGGGAATAGAAAAACCTCAATCTACAATGAAGGAATTTGCCCTTTTGGAAAAGCATTTATTCTGAATGGTTTTGGATATCTAGAAATACCCCAGGCCTCACTTGATTTCTGTCTCTTCTGTCTTGTCTGGAAGAGCATAAAGCTCACAGAAGTTACTAGTTAATGCATTTTATTAAATTCCTTAATTCTTTTCTGAACCTGCTGATTTTGTTTATAACCAGGAGTTTGTATTCTTATTTTCTTATATATTCTTTGAAAATGCAATGCATGTTAACCAGTCACTCTGGCTTGAATCTCTAAGCAAAAATGGAGACTTTGATCAGGAAATGTTTTCCCTGATTTTTTTTCCCCTAATTGCATATTAATACCAGGGGATATTAATGGTCTTCTTTAAATATAAACTTTTAAGTACTGTTTGTCTTTTCAGAACTTTTATGATCTTGACATTCTCCCCCAAAGAATTAGAAAATTAAATATTCTGCTCTTAACAGATGTGAGGTGGAGGGATTTAAATTCTAAAAATGACATATTGTATAATATTTCATTGTCATAGTTCTAAACAGAAAAGATTAAAATATGATACATTTAAAGAATAAATATTTAACCAGGGTTTTTCTTGTTGTTCAGGTTTTTTTAGTGAAGAATATATGTACATATATATACAGTATATACAAAAACCCCACCACCCTCGGATTTTTTGGAAGAGTGCAAGACAGATATCATTTTGGATAAGTATTTAAAAAATCCAGCCACTAACTAGATTTATTCTGTACTTCACTCGTGGTTCTGGCAGAATTACTTGTTTTTTAAATTAGTGGCATGTCCGTCCCCCCCCCGCCCCCCCCCAATCCAGGATTGGGCTCTTGGTAGAAAAAAGAAATTAAAGAGTGTAGTAGGTAGAATACCTGATTTCTTAAAGCTTTTATTAGGGAGAATTAATTTTACTTGCAAAGTTCATTCACAGTGGCTTGGCAGTGGGCACTGTTATATCTGCTGAAAACAGATCAAAGAACTAGCTATAAACAAAGGTTAACGGCAAGATGCTGGAGGAGCTAAATGAGGAAACAATGGTTAGAAGGTGTTGAAGGAGTTGGTTGGTGTTAAATTAGTCAGCACATAGTCTTAATTAATCTAAACCAAGAAATAAACAGCATTTTAATTACATTTATGAACTGGCACGAAATTCAAGCTGCTCTGAAGAGAAATAATTAGAAGATCTAGCATGTATGGGGAAACAGTTCCTTGAATTAAATTTAGTCTAATGCAGAGTTCTACTCAAAGGGAAATGAGTGGAGGAAAAATTTTAGAAAACAGTGCAGCAAACCCTGAAAAAGGCTTAGGACTTGATACGTCATCTTTTCTTGCACTGTGGTTTTGTTGCAAGCTTTTATCCTATTTTGCTTGCTGAAAACAGTTGTTGGAGGAATGACCAAAGCATTACATCATGGAAATTGCAGCTGGAACAGTGAGCCAGGAAAGTATCTACAGGCAAATCCCGTTGCAGGCAGTGTATCGAAATGTGGCTGAATAAAACAGCTTGCAAAGAAGGGAGGGAACGCTATAGAGAATACTCAAGTGCTAGGACGGTTAAGGCTTTCTGCCTTTCTAACTTCTGAACGTGGTACTTAGAATGAAATTGGTATCTGCTTTTTTGTTGGTTTTTTTTTTCACGCGGGTATGAAAGGACTCACTTCTGTCCTATCAGAGCCAAGGTGTTGAGTTTCAGCTAGTAGTAAGATCCTTCAGAGAATGACCATCTATTTAATTTTATAAGCAATGTTCTGTACTGAGTGTTACTTCTCATGTACTTGTATTCTCATTCTTCATGCTTTTTAATGTACTCCTTTATAATAGTACAATCCATTCATTTAAGTACAAACGAAATATTTATCCAAAAGCTGGACACTGCAAGTTCAAATATGTACCTTTGGATCTCTCAGGTATCAATAACTTTACTACTTTGTGTTACTGTACTCTCGTTACATCCTGCTTATATCACAGGGTTTTGATTAGAAAAACTGAAGCTTTTTGTTTCTTTTGTGGTGCATCTCTACCAGGTAAACCAGCCTTAAGAACAATAAAAAAAGGAATTTGCTTGTATGTTCTATTAAATGTTTCCTTAAAACAGTTACCTAGTTTTCTGTTTTCAACTTAAGTTTTGTAATGGTGTTGGCATTGCAGAGACCTCAGTATTGTCCTGGTGTGTGGAAACACTGGCTCTTATGTATACTTCACAGCTGGTGAAATGCAAGAACTGTGTATACAAACAAGCTCAATTTTAATATTCCTTTGATTTTGTTTTAAATGTTTTCTATCAGCTATTAACATTCCTTTTTTTTTTTCTCCCCAGATCCTCTCAAAATAATTCTCTAGGTTGTCCTTAAAAAGAAGTGGAGAAAAGCAAATAAAAAAAAAAAAGCTGGCTGCTGATAGACACAGGGAATCTTGTATTCAACCTTCCAGCTTAATCTTGTGATATAAAAATTATGCAGCTTTGACAGATCTTACAAAGCTTAGCTACAGCTTAATTTACAATCTTATTGCCAATATGTAGTGCTAATTGAGGTATGACACAATGTGTGGTCATCTGAACCTAAAACTTGCTGTTAGTTTAAATGTCAAAAGCGTATTTAGAGTTAGCCAGTCAGCTTCTTTCCTTCTGTGTACCTCTATGATTGGGGGAAAAAAAAAATCACTATTATTTGTGTCCTTAATTGCTTTTTTATTTTATCCGTCTTGTCTCTTGCAGGCATCCATACACTATCAGGCACAGCAGGCCTATAGGGACTACTTTATGAGTATAATACAGGCATATGATGGAGTACAGCTGAAGAATTACTGAGGTTGGAGTACTGCCCTTGTCAAGTGATTCAGTGCTTGCATTGGTCTTTGATTTTGCTGCACAAAACTTGCAGTGTGGACAGTCCCGCTCCTGACAGTTTACGATGTAAGGCACAGTATCCAGGGAGCACTTTAATGTGACTGGGGTGTCATGTGAAATACAGTGAGCCATAGCATTACGTCATGTGGAAAAACATGCCAAGGGGATGGGTTACTTATACTTAGTACATTTGGTTGCTTTGAAACCAGAGGTCCTTCAGTAATTTGTCACCAGGAGAAAAGATGGGGGGTGGGTTTTTGTGGAAGAGTTAGGGACAAGGACTTTAAGGTTTTGGTTGGACACAGAAGTCCTGTGACTTCCAGGTACTAGCGCAGACAGTCACCGCTTGTGGCATGCTAAGTTCCTTGGCTCGAATGCTTACCTCAAATCAGTTCGTGTACAAATCTCTCTGGTCCCTAGGGAGAGGGGAAAGTACTGCAAAAACTAGCATGAAGATCCATATCAGCTGGGGCTCACTGGAATGTCTAAGCAGGACTCACAGAAGGGAAGATGTGTTTCTGTTCCTCTTTTAACAAATATGCTGTAGCCACATCTGACATTTTTTTGGTGTGTCTATCAGCTTAAAGAGTCCCAGGCTGCTTGCAACTGCCCCGTGCCACTTCATTCTGTTGTACTGGCTCAATTGTTTGTGCAGCTGTGCAATAAAATGATTCTGTTGGAGCAAGGAAGACTATATATTTATAATTTGTATATATTTATAATGTTTATGAATTTGCTTAAGCAGCAGGCTATTTTTCAGCTGGATCAATTACCTTATTCATGACATGGCCTCCCACGCAGCTCTGCCAGCATACTGGGGAGCCAAGGCCCTGGGAGGATGAGCACAGCCTCCAAACACCTGGACTTGTAGCGATTGCAGAGAGCAGGGAGCAGGTCTGAAATGGAAATGAGAGCATGTCAGAACCCCTTGCTGCTTATTCACACCTCTGAGATTACTACTGTGCACGTCCCTCTGTGGAAAAAGTTATGTGGCCTTCAGAATTGCTGTTGGATTTTTCTAAGTTGAGAGGGAATGCTGAGCTAATTCGTTAACTTAATTGAAGTATGTTGTGTAACATATCATAGTAGCATACAGTGGTTGTGGTTGCATTAAGAGTATTTTAATATAATTTTTTTTCCCCTTGTAGTTAGCCTCATGAGCAGTTTTTAAAATCTGTTGTCAAGCAATAATATTGGCATCTAAAATCAGGCTGCCATGTTTATCAGAAGTGTAGGAGACTTGTCTTTCACTACCGCTAAAGAGAATGGGGTAGATTACTGTGTGTTAGCTGTGCAGTGTTGCAGGGTGAGAGTTTGCTCCTGGGTAATTACTGCAAGGCTATTGGCATGTGGCAATGCCATCTTGTGATGATTTAGCCCTGTTTCAAAGCTCTGTGGTTCCTAAAAGTGAAGCAGGGTAGAACAGCCCGATGGTGGAGTGTCAGTCAGCTGCGTTTTGTTTACGGTGAGTTTTTTAGCCTGGCTTCTGAAGGAAATGAATCATGCCGTCTTTCTGTCCCTACCCCTGTTAAGGCTTGAGCCTCTTGGCCACCCTGAGGAAAAGAATATAAAATCTGAGAGAACTTCCCTATAAATAGGTGCCCAGGACAGGAAGGATGCTATTCGAGTTCCCTCCCAGGGAAAGGGTGCAGCACGAAGTTTGTTAGACTAGAGAAAATTCCTACAGGAGAAACAGATGTTACGAATTTGTGGAGTACAGAGAAGCTATACCCAGAGCTTGTAGCGTATCGTGAGCTGACGAGGGAGGTTGTACGAAATAAGACGGTGTTACTGACAGGGATCATGGAACTGCTTGGTTTTGTTTCCCTTATGCCTTTTGATGCTCCCAGCATCGCTCCATCAAGCTGTAGCAACTCTTTAGTAACCAAACTGAAAGGCTTTTAAGAATGCAAACCTGAAACAATCCTGCAGGCGGCTGGTGAGGCTGCAGTAGCGTAGGGAGCAGTCAGGCTCCATTTTGGATGTCTGACTCGGTTGCTATTCCGAGTTGCTCTACGCTGCGCAGTGCCGCTTAACTTCCCGCTGTTTTCTAGCTACTTAGATGATCAGTCCTCGGCTTTTTTTAAACCGGCTGCTTTTGTGGCATGCTTCCTTTCTGTCAGGAGAGCACACAGTAACAAAGGCACGTTTTATTCTCTGGCGGGGGGGTTGAAGAGTGTCTCTGTAAGTATGTTAGAGCCCAATGCCAGGACAAGGCAGCGGTCAACTGCTGCGAACTAGCCGGTCTTAGAAATTTCTCAGCTCCAAACCATGTCTAACTCCGAGACATTCTGTGTCAAAATCTGGGGGGAGGTTTGGGTTAGGATTGAAATCGAAAGACAAAGGAAAAGATAACTAGCGTGCTCCTTTACTGACTGAAAAAAGAAACAGCAACCGAATTGCCTTCTCTGCTGCCTGTTAAATGCCTTTTTGAAACACATGCCGTTCTTGCAGTTCTTTAACTGCTGCTGCTCCTTGCTGTTTTTCCAGGAATCGCTTGCTTCTAGGTGGAAACCCAGTCATTTGCAAAATGTGAAGTAATACATCTTGAGTTGTAAACAAAAGACAGAAGCTTGATTGCCCCCTCTTCTCCCCCCCCCCCGCCTCGGGTGGTTAAACTAACATTTCTCTAGTACCTCTGGAAGACCAGTGTTAGAGGTGGTCGGGCTGATACTTTGCTCTTGTGAAGAAACATGTTTGTCCCTAGCTTTCCTGTCAATGTCTTGGTGTTTTACTGATTTTTGCTGTTCTGATGGAGGAGATGAGGGAAAGATACTGTTAAAGCTTCCAGCTGAGTGAGCCTGAGGCACAAAAGGAGTAAATGAGGTAAAGAAATCACTCATCTCAGTAATGCTGTGCTTTTTTGGTTCATCTTATCACATCTCATTACTAGTTAAGTTCATGTTTGGGAAGAAAGGTGTTAAATTTCTCAGGGATTTCAAAAGCCCTAGTAGAGCAAACCTAAGATTTCCAGTCCAGTTGTGCTACCAACTGCTGATTAGATGGAGCTCCCACTGGAGCCTGTGGATGCTTTAGTTAATTGGCTAGAGGGACCGCTGAGGGATGCTGTGTGATATGATATGTATGTACCTGGTGATGATCAGTCCTTGTGTTCTTGCTTGGAAAATCTAGAATGGCTTTGGTACAATGCTGCTTGTAAATACTAACGTAAATTTGCCAGGCTTCTTTAAACTGGTGCAACGTATAGAAAGAAGAATCTTCACCATACTCTTTGTTTTGCTGTTGCCTGGATGCTTTTAAGTCTGTAATAAAACCAGTGACTTAATATTTTCTTTCAGTCTCCAGAGGGTGCTGAAGGCAAGGATGCAGCAAAAGTAACTAAACAAGAGGCAAGTGTATTTTTTTTTTTTAAATTTATTGTGGCATGTAATTATTTAACTGGAGATCTGCAGTCTTGCATATCAGAAGACTGCCTTGCTTTGGCACTTCTAGTGAGGTGTTTTCAGAGGGAGTAATGACAGTAAACCACATTTGTAGCTTATCTGGCATAATTTGGTTTTGGTGCACTGAGGATTCAGACAACTTAGTAGTACACAAAATAAATTTCAGAAACACTTAGGGCTTTGATAGACAAGCTCTGGTGGATCTTGTGGCAACAGTCTCTAGTGGGTTGGCAGAAGAGGGTTAATGCACACACCTCAGCCAGTCTACTTCAAAACTATTAATGATGGAAGGGTGTCTTGAATTAAGATACCAGGCTGTAAACTGGAGCAGCTGACATAATTGTGTCTTTTTGTTGTCTGAATTTAAGGGCACAGTAACTTCTGTCAGAGAAGGCAAGGAGATAGCTGGTGATACCTTGACCTTTACAGTAAAGTTTGCTAGTGTGTCACAGCCCTTAATGAAAATTTAAAAAAACAGGTAGAGAATTCTGAGGATTCATATTCTTAGGTTGTCATCTCTTGTGGCAGGCAAAGTTAAATCAGGACCTTGAAAAGAATAGGTGAATATTCAAATGAATTAACAATTAATTGCTCTTCTTGTAAATCTTTGAGTACATTTGAACAGGAAAAACAGTCTAATGAAATTTTATACTTTCTGAATTGAGAAGTTGGTTGTTGATCTGGCAGAAAAAGATGGTACAGTTGGAATGTCAAAATGTTTCAAACAATAGTATTGTTTACAATAAGCTCCTGAAAGAAACAGGTGGCATAGAAAGGAGGTCTGAGAGGAATAGATTTTGATACCTCAGTATCTTCCTATGGAATTTCCTAGAAGACAAATCAGTTTCTTCTACATAAAGTATGAAAAGGCTGACTAAATCATAGTAAAAATATAATCTCCTTTGCTCTGAATCAATGTTTTTCTCTGTCCAAGTTTAAATATTACTTCTTCAAGAGCCAGAAAAGTGAAAGTTTCTTTCCCTAAAAATCTGAGACCTGATTGCTACAATAAAGAAGAAAAACTGAAAAGCTTACAGAAATACACAGGCTCTCTGGGGAGAGCCCGCTGACTCTGAAATATGAGGGCTCTTAGAGTAGTCTTCAGTCAAGGTGAGATAATAGTTGCTGTTGATGCTACAGAAAAAAACCCACAACATTAAGATAGTCTCAGTAGATACACCTGTAGCTCTTAGTGTGCGAATGAGGAAAATAGTTGTAGGATTTAAATTAGAGACTGTGGGAGCTCTTGGAATAGGTGGAACTTCTGTAGGAAGAGTGGCTTCAGTCTGAACCAAAAGAGACCTATGTGGATGGCACTGAGGAGATCTTCTGATTTATTTTAAATTAAACATCTAAGGGGAGACTGGCAAGTTCTTTAGAGCACATAGGATGAAGTCAGAGCTCCCTATCTGGGCGGTGGGCTAGCACAGAAGCCATAAAAGGTTGCATCTGAAAAGGTAGAGAGCAGTGTTGAGAAATAAAGCCCTGTTTAATTCATGCCTCTGAAAACAGTTGAGCCAAAATTCAAAAGCTGCAAATCTAAATCTGGGCAAGTTGGACTATCTGGCTTTAAATGAGGACATTGATAAAATGAGCAACTCAGAAATTTGTTGGGAGACTGTGATGCCATGGCACAAATTATACAGGGTTGAGAGCTAAGTTGCATTAGTGGTAGAATGGCTTTCTGTTACGTGTCTTTAATATTTTTCTAGATTAATTGTATCAACAAGTACAGCAGAATCCTTTATGGATTGCCAAGCCATGTGTAAATGGGAAGTATATAGTGTAGAAGTTGTGCCAGGTGTCATCTGACCACAATAATAGAAGTGGCAATGGGATGTTAAGGGAGATCAGAGAGTCTCTGAGGACAGAAACAGTGTTGATGGAGATTTCAGTTACCCTTCAGAGATTTGGTAAAGGGCATGGGATGGCATTACAAAGACAAAAAAGTTAAAACTATAAATGCTTGCTTCCTGGAGGAACAAATCAAAGGACCAGTGAAAGGATAATCAGCTCTTTATTTGGTCCTTGGTAGTATGTAGGAGCTAGTTAAAAAGACAGTTATCAGAGAACTATTCTGTAATTATGACTGTAATATATTCAGGTTCATCGTTCTTGCAGGAATGCAAGTGCAAATAAACTCTGCTATGGTAAGACTTGATATCAAGAAAGGGAATTTTATTAAAAATGAGAGCCTATTAAAAGGAGCAGCTAAAAAGTTTAGTGGTTTCAGGTGGCAGAGAGGCTTTGTGGTATACCATGCTAGAGGTTTCCAGAAATGTGTAAATGTGTATTTATTTTTCAAAAGCCTCCCCCCTCCCCCCCAAAACTTAACAAAACCCCACCAAAGCTCAGAATGGCTTAATAGCAAAATAAGGGAAACTTTTTTTTTTTTGAAAGGTGTTTTTTGTGTTGATGGGAAATAATGAGGAAAGGCACAAACCCTCCAGCATGGCAAATGTGGAGCTGAAAAATGGTAATGAAACTCCTGCAAGGGAGAATTCTTAGGGAGGTTCTCACAGTGGAGTCTTTTCTCATGGGTGTAGAGTCTGGAGGACATTCTTTAATTGAGTGTGAGGGAGAACTAGACAGTATTCACCAGCAATTGCCAAACTGTTAAGTGCAGTATGCAATTTACTGCTTGCATTGGCCTCAGTACCAAAGTAACTGAAGGTGATGAAATGCTTCCAGGACTTTAGATAAGGGATTCTTCTGGAAGATAAAGCCTGTGAGTCTAACTTGCAAAAGTCATTAAAAAAAAAAAAAAAAGTAGATGGAAACAAATGTATAATGGGAGAGTCAACATTAATTTGGCAGAGAGAAGTCATACTTCAGGCAGTCGAGTTCTCTGTAGAAGTCAACAGGTATAAGAATGATAGTATGCCAGTTGATATAGTTGACTTGCATGTAAAGAACACTTTTTGATAAGGCTCCCCAAGCAGGTTCTTAAACTAAGCTAGCATAGATTAAAGGATAGATCTTCCTAAGAATTGGTAACAGGTAAAGATATGATAAGAGAGTAGGGAAGTAGTAGTTAACTTTCATAATGGAGGAGAATTATCAGTGGAGTATTGGAAGGATTTGTGTTTGGGCTTGTGCTGCTGAATATATTCATTAATCCTTTAGAAGAGGTACTGGAAAAATGACAAAGTTTGCTGAAGTTTATGAAAAATTGTCAGGGTAGTCAAGTGAGAGAGACTGAGAAGTCTGTTACGTCACTGATAACTAGGTGATAAAATACCAACACAAATTCAATACGGAGAAATGCAAATTAATACATGGGGAGGGGAAGGCAGTGATGGTCATCAAATCAGCTATTAATTGGGGAGAGATTGCAAAATCACTGTGAATAGTTACTAGAAAATGTCAGTTTCTAAACAAAAGGTAACTAGAATATAGGAAAAAATACTAGAGGACAGAGTGTGAAACATCAGTGTATCACGAGATTAATTTGTTGTGCACCCAGATGTGAGACTACTAAATGAAGTTCTCCTGACTCTTCCTTAAAAAGGCCATGATAGAATGAGAAGGACACCAAGTATAGTAGAGCAAACAGAGGATGCAGCTTAAAAAAAAAAAAAAAAACAAAACCAAAAAAAAAACCCCGAAACCCCAAACAGTCCAGATTTTCTAGGATTCTTGACTTTTTATATAACGGAGGCATGATAAAATCATCAGTAACACAGAGAAAGGCAGTCAGGGAATTATTACTCATGTAACCTGAAAATGAAAGGAATCTAGTGAAAGTAAGAGGCAAGAAGTTTAAAGGAAAGGCAACAGAAGGGGAAGGTTTTGCTTTTTGTTTTCCACACAGTGCATAATCCTATTATGGAACTCATTGCATCATCACAGGATGTTATGGAAACAATGTATAAATGGGTTCACTAGGTTATTAGACAGATTTATAGAGAAATTCCAATTTATGGAAAAAATGAGCCACGGGGACTATTAAACACATGATGTGGGTATAATATCTAGGTTGGAAAGTTCGCAACTGTAGATTGCCAGAAGCTGGTGCAGTAGAAAAGTGCAGAGCGTTGTTCTGTGTCTGCTGTTTCATAGACTCTTTCCGTAGATGTTTGCTAGTGGGGCAGTGCCAAATAGACCGTTGGGTGAGCTGCTAGTTTCTGGGTTAGTACAGCTGTTTGGAGGGGGACAAGGGTTGCAAAAGCATGTTAAAATGTGACCTTTGCTGACTTCACTGCAGTTCCTCCCTTGTAATCAGATAACATGAAATACATACAAACTCTGAATGAGAATTAAAATGACCTACCCATCAGGCGTTTTTAAGGAACTGAGGGTTTATGCTGTCTGTCTCATGGTAATACAAGCCTTCTGTGAAACCAGTCGTGGAACAGGAACAGTTGGGGATTATGTGAGGGAATTATAATTTATCTAAAAAACTATATTATCCTTTAAAAAGTAGAGCTAGCATAACATTCCTACTCCCAAATGCTGAGGGATAGAAATCATCAGTTAAGAAAACAGATTTGTAAAAGAAGTTAGGTCTTCTTGAGTTAGGAGTTCTTTGATTACCTGACCAAATGAAATGCTTTATTTAACCTGTTGTAAAATACTGCTAGGCTGCTTAACAAGCAGTTGATATATTAAATTGCCAAGAAAAGAGATTTGCCTTTTTTTTTTTTTTTTTTTTTTGTTAATGATGCATAAATATTTGATAGCTGAAAATATCTTTAGGTGTTTTTTGACAAGACTTCTATTTTGGTGGATGCAGATCTGAACTATTCACTACTGCTTTCCACTGAGAATACTTAAATGGCTCCAATGAATACAAATTACTGCATTCCTCAGATATTAACGACAGCTTTTTCCTGTTGCAAGATGTGTGGAGCCATCTTTTTTCAGCTCAACTTAAATGCTTAATATGTAATTAAGATATTTTTGATTCACTTTTTAAGCTGTGTTACATTGGATATTTGTTGCAGTTGAGCTGTCCCTTTATTTTGGCTACAAGTGTGATTCCAGTTTTATGACATAGACCAAACTTTAACTCTGATAACCATGCTGTGTAACTGGATCATGGGTTCATCTGTTTTAATGAATAGAAAAATACTGTGAACAAACTAATGAGCTTACAACTATTTCTAAGACTTAATTCATCTTCAGTAATAAATTTATCACAAAGAACAGAGTGAAATAAAATCTAATAAGGAAGGTGTGTTGAAGTGATAAAAGTGGAGGAAAGCAGAATAATCTGACTTTCTTCTTTCGTTTTGAGAATGTTTAAATAGAAGTAGTAATTACTCCCTCTCATCCTGCAGCTGTCTTTGTGCACCTGAACTATCATGGACTGGATTGAGTGTGCAGGGAACTGAGGAAGTGCAAGGACTTAGTTTCATGTTTTGAAATTGCAGCACACTGATATCCTCTAGGGAAGCATGTTAACTTTATTCTGCTGTTAATTAGATGGTATTTTTACCCGCTATTACAAGTAGCATCTGCTAGATTATAGAAACATCATTCTAAGTATTTATGAGAAAGGTTCAGTGTCCTGTGCACAGGTAGTCAAGCTTGCTGTATTTGTGAACCTTTCATAGAGCAGCAAGGGACTTGGAAATCCTTGTAAAATAGGGGAAGAAAAAAAAATTTAACCATATGGAGATTTAGACGTTATAATTCCTGAACGGTTTTTATTACTGATTTTCACATCACTTTGTCCCTTTAAAATTTAAAATTTGTCCCTTTAAAATCATCCAAGGTGAGGAAGATGTGAATTGTGTTTGGCAATAGAGATGTATTTTGGTAGGGGCATGTTTTATGCTGTCACCATGAAATGACTGATATTTTGTTGCTTTGGATACTGTTTGCTGTGAGCCTATAAAAGTGTTTTCTCCTTTTTTTCTTTCTCTGTAGCCCACAAGACGATCAGCAAGATTGTCAGCTGTAAGTATGTGTAACAGCTCTTGGTATATACTTTTCTAGGCACATATGGTTTCTCAGACCAAACAGGTTTGTTATATTTTGCTTGACTCAATTTTTATTCTTGCCGACAGATGTTTAAAAACTCTAGAGCTAAAGTTATCTGTGTTTTCTTGGTTTCAGGTTTTCAGGTTTCAGGTTGTTCTGACAAAAGATGTATTTCCCCACCTCAGTGCAACACTGTCTGTTACGTGCAGTATGACTTCGTATCGTTTCACAGGCTGATGTTAGTGGTGGAAATGCAGCTACGTCTCTGGGAAGGAGAAAGAGCAGTCCTTTAAGGACTTAATTTGATGCCACTACTAGTATTGGGTTTTAGTTCCTCTTCCCTGTTAGAACGTATCTTTTTTTTTTTCAATTTTTTTTTGTAGTGACTACTAATCTCCACATTTTATTCTTAGAATGACCCCCAAATTGCTTTGACTGCTAGATGAGTGAGCTAATGAAAATGGGTGTGTACAGCGATGAGGTGCATTTTTGTGCATTAAGGTTTTTCAGTCTTTTTTCTAGATGCATACTAATGAGCAGGAAGTAAGGGAAGGTGTGGGGTGGGGGGAAGCTGGGGTGTGGAGGTGGCTGCCTGGATTCTGGTAATATGTCTAACACATTGTGCAACTAAAAATGTTTTATAGAAACCTGCTCCGCCAAAACCTGAACCCAAACCAAGGAAAACCACGAAGGTAAATACTCTTCTTTTTAGTTGCCATCACTGTAGCCAATAGTAAGCAAGTATACTTCTTCTTTGCATTGCAAACAGTTCAATTCACAGCGTTTTTGTGAGGCATCGGCTCCCCTGCCCTCCCTGCAGCTCCCTGGTGCCGCGCCCCCCCCCCCGGAAAAAAAACAAATTAGATCATTCTTTTCTTTCTGTTCCACCCCTTCCTGGCCTCATTACTGGCCCAAACAAAACGTCCTGCCTGTTTGATATGCAGACCATGTTAGTTTGTAGTGAATTCCTAGTTTAAGAAGAATATTTACCTTTCCTATACCTTTCCTGAAATGTACAGGTTTGGTTGAGAAAGGTCTACCTGAGACCTAGCAATTTCTACAATAGGATTTGAGATCACTCTGTGCCATCCTGTTGCCTTGTCTAGAAGGGCAGTACTTCATTTCATAGTGAGAAACTCTTATCTGTTCTTGAAGCCTGGCTGTTGCTGAGAATGCACAATTATAATTAAAGGTGAAATTAAATATATTTAAATTGAATGGTTTGGGTTTTCTAGGCCAGTTACAGTCAAATTAAAATCTTATTAGTGTCTGAAATACCTTTTCAGGATTTCTGCATATAAATCACGTACTTCAGAAACTGTAGATTTATTTGTGCCCAAGAGCAATGTTAAACAAGAGCAATTGCTTCACTGGAAAAAAACCATGCTGGAAACTGAGTCTAGCACTCCTCACGCTTACATTTTTCAGGTCCTTTTATTGCTATCTCAGTTGGGCAAGTATCAGGATACAAAGTCCATGTGTAAAAGTAAAACTCTATGACTTTGAACACATATGATTTATCAAATGAAATTACCAATACAGTCTTGCTGAGTCCATCCTGCTCCCCTCTTAAAAACAGTATTAATAAAGAAGGGAATATGGTAGCTTCTATAGCTTCATGTACATGTTGTGAAATGAGCTAGGTGTTATGGAGTCAGTCTAAACTGCTCATTTCAGGCGACTCGAATCCTTTACAACATTATTCTAAGTAACTTTTTAATACAGTAATCTTCTTTTTTCCAAACTCTTAACTGGATCACGTTTTAAAGAGTATGTTAATCTTGGTCTCCTAAACAGAAAACAGCAAGTGTGTGCTCTGAACCTGCTAGTAAAAAACCAAAGATGGTACGGATTTGAGATAATTTTTAGTGTTAAAAGCTTGCAGATCATGGATTTACTAAGTCAAGTCCTTAGCTCGTTCTTTCGTAGGTGAAGAGTTAGGGCTATACTCACACCACCAATAACCCTCTCAGTTAAGCACCACAGCTGCTGTGTAACGGTGAAGCTGAAGTGTGAAAGGAGTAATTCAGGCTGCCCTGGAACTAGGATTACTGGCACTCCCTCCTCACTGCCCCACTCCTGTATTGGGGATCCCTGGGGAGAGGTAGTTAAGGAAGGGAGACTGACCTTAATATCCCTGTTCACAGCTACTGTTGCCATTTTGCATGGAGAATTTGGAGCAAATGATCAACATGGCAGATCTCCACAGTGTTTATCAGAACTACTTTAAATACTAATGTAAAATAGTCAGTTAAATACCATTTAAATTTTTATTCCATTGCCCTTAAAATCCTTAACCTATGTCTCTACTAGTCTTAGATGATAAATATAAATATGTACATAGAGCAAAGATTAAAAAAAAAGTAGACTTCAACATACGGATTGTTTAAGAGCAAATCTCCAAATGAAACTGTAGCTGTTAGCATAGTTCCTTTTGATAAATTCTCTGCTTTGTGTTGCTGCAGATGGAATTTTATCAGTGTTTGCCTCCCTTGTGGATTGGTTGGTTCTTTCATTGACATGGAATGAGCATCACATGTTACCAAACTAACAAAGGGACAGCCAACAAAAATGCTTAATTTTTTAAATCTAATTTAATATTTCATGTGAATTGAAAGTGTGGTGCTGTTACACAAACTGTGTTGTTTGTCCTTGGCTGAATAAGCTTTCAATATACTGTAACTGGATTTGTTCATACAGATATCTTGTATATACCTTTGTATAATACAGCTCAGCTCTACCAAAGTAGTTTGAGGGGGTTTTGTATCCCTGTAAATTAGCAGAAACAATAAAGAAGCAGACATCAGCATTTTCTAGAAATTTTGAGAGTCTCTATATGACTGTTGTGGATATACATTTTTCCAGGTAGCTGGTTTTCTGTTTCAGTCCAGCACGTGCAGCTTGCCAAGATTTGCTTTTCAGTTCATATGAAGGTTTTTGGGTAAAGATGTAGGGTGCTGGCTACTCATACAATGTCTATGCCCATGTTTTTAATCTTCTGTCAGAAGGAACCTGGGACAAAGGCCAACAAAGGTGCTAAAGGGAAGAAGGATGAAAAGCAAGAAGCTGCAAAGGAAGGTACTACACCATCTGA
>JANHGO010000042.1:96333973-96345449 GCA_024606505.1 Aquila spilogaster
CTTTTCTCTAGGGGCCCTGGTATTTCTATTGTTACTTCTGGGATGGGAGGGGTGAGAGAAAAGATGTTCCCTGTTCTCCAGTGATATTGATTTGTATTGCTCAAGTGGTGGCCATTATGTCTGAGGATACTTCTTGCTTGTTTAAGTCAATAAATAAATGACTGTTGCTTGACCTAGTGTTCCATTTATTCTTTGGGAAGAAATCTCCAGGTGCCGCTTCTAATTGAACAGGAAAAAAAAAAAAAGCCAAGCATGTCTATACTTCTTAAAAAGTTAAGACTGTATATAAAAGCAGATAGCATTGCTACGTGCTAGGGAGCGTAGTAAAGACTGCTATTGAGATAAGTGCCAGCACTGCTCTTGTGATACACTTGCTACAGCCAAACAAGAGGAGTCTATTCTCTGCATCATGGACACAGTTATGGAAGAAATTTTAAAGTAAATCGCTGGTTTTGGTAATGGAAGGTAGAAGGCTGTAACAAAACTTGTAGCCTAATGAGAAGGAAAGTACATCTTTGGGTTTTTTTTTTTTCAATGATATGTACTGAGCAGTCCTGTGCAGTACTTTCTGATTGTCCCTGTTGAAAAGTCTGTTAGTTTAGACACTGTGGTCATGGGATGTTTTAAGTGTCTGAACTTCTTCACAGAATCGCAGAATGCTTTTTATAAGCATTTACCAATTCAGAGCTTTATCATTTCTGTGGGGAGATGTTTTTTGTACTCGTGATTTTTTGTAGGGGGCTGGGAGATGCTTAAGCTTACCAAGGGAGAGGAGGTCCTGCAGTGATGGTTCACAACCATGCAACTTAGGCGTAAGTACCATAAGACACTGACACATCTCTGGACGGGCTTCTTTTAAGGGAGCTCCTTTTATGAAGTCTCCAACAGAGAAAAATAGGGTCCTTCAGTTAACTGGGCAGTATCCAAACCTAACGGTTTTGGCACAAAATTCCCTTGTCAACTTGACCAGAATAGTAGCTGCAGTTCAGTACTAGAGTTCTGGTACAAACGTTTAACAGCAGGAAATCAGCTTGGCTGAAGTTCAGTGAAACACACCATCCTGCTGATTTGAGTAATATTTGTAATTCTTCAGAGGTACTTTGTCAATGTGGTGCTTTGCAGTGTTTTTCATCTATGTGTGAAGTTCTCAGAGAGGCAGGAAACATTGCAAAGAACTGTATCAAGTTGTAGAATGCTTTTTTTTTTTTTTATTATTAAATTAGGCAGCACCTTCAAACGTACATAAGATGTTTTGTGGGCATCTGGTGATCCACAGAGCACCTTCAGGAAGTACATCCACATTTTAGTTTTGAAGCGTTACTTGAATGTGCCAGATGCTGCATCTCAGCCATGAAGAAACTCACATCATCAGTACTTTATGGTGGGCTGCTCTGCGCTTGTACACAGGGTTTGGAAGGATTCTCAAGTGTGTGGCTTATCTGGGAGGTAACGGATGGGTAGTTCAGGGTATCTACAACCATTTTATTGTTGTTTTTTTTTTTAATTGGGATTGTTTTCAAGTTTAAAGAAGGCAGGTACACAGAAGCAAGGCTGAGTGAACGATCAAAAAATATCAGTTCTGTAGTTAAAGCTCAGGGAAGGAAGGGGATCTTTATTTGATTTCTCATGGTTGTTACTTTCTGCTGCTTCCATGTCCTTGAGTGACCTTGGGCTAATTGCATGTAGCAGCAAATGTTACTCTTGATATCCTGACTCTTGAAATGGCAAACTCAGCGTTTTCTGAATGGAGAACTGCAGAAGAGACCCAAACATTTAAGGAGGTGCTAATGGAAAATTAATGCTTGTGCTAAAGAGCAGAGAAAATTAAGGAAAGGAAAGGGAGAAAGAATAGCAATAAAATAGTTAGATTATTAGAGAACTTAACGGATATGTGAGTTCTCGTATTAGAATAAATAGAAAACACACGTAAGAGTTCAAGTTCTAGGAGGATAGAAAAAACAAATATATTTTTTTGTATGCTTCCTTCAGGAGAACCAAGAAAAGGCCCTTGAGAAGAGAGTAGGGCTTGATTTTAAATTAGTGTTACAATCTTGATGTTAAGCCTCAAGCGCCACAGTCTTAGTTACATTTCTGATGCAATTAAACAGGAATGTATGGAACCTAAAGAAAATGATACAACTGAGAAACAAGTGACTAGTCTGTGTTCTGTAAAGAGAGGATGTCATCTAATGAGAGAGGGAAACATAATTTGAAATGTGAAGAAGCGTACATCTCTTTGGAATAAATCCCTTTTGACCTGGCAGCCTCCTTGCATCGTTGTTTTCACTTACATCACTGTATGCGGAATACTCCTGGGCAGCAGATTGGGATTTGGTGTAAAGCAGCAACTTTGCCCCCCGTGTTAATTTATATGAAATGAGTCAGTAAACTCTACATTCAAATTGAAGTGTAAAAAGATACAGGGGACTACCTATAGAAGAGTTTGGCAGCGAGAGCTCTATCGATACTCCCAGTTCACGGATTATTGTTCCCTGATTTGTAGGAAAACTTCCAGAGCAATTCATTTACCACTCTACTGCAAACATAATGGTCAGGAGAATGCAATAAACAAACTTTTTGCCTTATTTACAAACTGAAGATGCTGTAAAGCTGTTGGTTTATGAATTATGACCCACAAATTGCCTTCTAAAGAAAATGAAATCATTAATGCCTTTCCTAAAGAAAATGGACAGCATGAGAAATAAGCTATTTTCATATGTTACTCTATTTGTGGTGAGCCATAGTATTGGCAACAAAGTAGTTCACACATAAGAAGCAGAGACTGTCAAGTGTTTGAGTAATATAGCTGAACAGTATTTTCTAGTAAAACCTGAGATAAATCCAGTGCAAAATGACTTAACACTACTCTGCAAATTTGTCTATTGATACTAATTATTCTCCCCCTGCCCCAAATGTGGGCTGAAAAGAGTAGTTTCTCATCTGCTGAGATGAGGATGAAGCTAGTAATTTAAATTCAAGCTTGAAGAAGAAATTGAGTGCATGGGCCCGTCGTGCTTAATTTTACCACTGAGTTTGTTACAGTGGTGTAACTTCTAGGAATTGTTTTACCACTGTTTTGGCTCTCATTTGGGAACAAATTTCAGACTTGAAGCCCATAAAAATGATTTTGTTTTGGAAGATTTCAGGTACTAAGCTGCCTGGCATGAATCTTACTCTAATAACAATTTAATGTGAAGCAATTAAAACTTAAAGGGACAGGACAGAGTGTGGGTGTAGTGACTTTGCCCAAGTCTTCTGTTCCTTTCCAAAATCAACATAAATGCTGCTGTATTTCCTCACCAATGAAGGTTTTAGAACAAGATCTTTGCCTTACCTAGGACAGCTGGAAGGCCATTCTTCTAGGGCAGCTTTTCTTAGAGGCATCAGAATATAACATTGTAATGAACTAATGTCTTAAACCAAGCACATCCTTCTTTCTGATCATTTTCTGTAATGAAAGAAGGTGGAAGGAGACTTGAGCTCTTACAGGAAGATGAAGGGATTCATAACCACTAGAGATTAATAAACGTGTAAACATGTCAATTGCACCTGGATTAACCAACAAGAAGAAAGGAACAATGGGTCTGGAGAACTTCCTGTCATTATTTGCAGTTGCTTCAGAGACATCTATTGGGCACAGGAGGGAGGAGTTGGGGAATGTCCCAGGGTTGGGTGGCAAGAAAGCTCCCTCACTGATGCAGGAAGGGGAGGAGAGGTGTGAATGCCCTGCAGGGATTAGCTGCAAAAGCAATGCCAGGAAAAAAAAAAGGGGGAGGGTTAAATCTTGACTCTGTAATCTGGGTATGTAGGGGTGGAGGAAGAGATCTCATGCAGAACGAGAGAAACTGATTTTTCTAGGAACAGATGAAACAGGAAAACATCACAAAATTATTTGCTTGCGTAAGCAAGCTCTGAGTATCACTACACCTTTCTCACTCCTTCTAGTCTTGTATCAACAATTCAGTTACTGAGTGTACTTTTTGGTTCCCTCTGGGCTGCTGTGTTTTTGTAATTAAACTTGGGCATCAGTGCCAAATTTCCACTTGTAGGATAACTCCTGGTTGATGAACCTTCGCAGTCTTTCAGGAAGCTTTGCCAGCATGGGGAATGGGGTATGTGAAAGTTTAACCTGTCAGGAAAGTCTGACACTGAGTCTGGAACCCGGTATTAAAGATTTCCATATCGTATTATAGAGTCTTATAAATCTATCCCATTCAGTTGTTAAATGTTTAGGGTTTTTTTCCCCATAGGCTTTATTTGGAACACTATTCTAGGACCTCATTACTCTGCTCATTAGAAACTCCCTGTACAGGGATGTGATTTTCCTTTGTTGGTTGTCACTGCCAGCATGTGAGCCTCGAGCCAAGCGCAGCATTCATGGTGACAGGTCACAGTGAAAGACTCCTATAATCAGTAGGAGAGAATCCTCCATGACGTGAATGGAAGTCTGTATCCTCAACACTTCAGTTTATCTGGAAAAGAGGATAGAAGATAAAATCTCATTGGCTTTTTTTGGCATGAAGGTGGTGGTCACATAGGATTAGTGGTCTGTCTGGCATCAAGATGCCAAGAAGGCTGCTGTATGCATGGGTGGCAATAGGTATCAACACTGGAGCTGAGATAGAAGGTTGAAGGAGAAGGTGAAAAATCCAGCATTTCGTAAAGATGGTAAGCGAAAGTAACGGTGATGCTCCTCGTCCGATGAATGCATCAGTTAACAGAGAGTCCTCTATGACCTGATTTGCCTTTTCAGGATGGGGCGGTGCTTTTGGTCCATAGGCCTGTAACACATGAAGTGGTATTCAGAAAGCAGCCGGCAGTACTGAATGCCACATTCTTAGAAATACCACATTCTTAGAAAAGTCAATGGCCGATTCAGTTTATCGCTAACAGCAATAACCTTGCTTTGTATCAGCAAACATGGAAGACGCTGGCTGTCTCTTTGATTTCATGGAGCAATTGAACGATCACGTGCTTGGTATCAAACACCTCTTTACAACAGCACATCTCTGTGGTTAGCAGTTTGATACTCTGTCATTGTTGGGCTGTGAATGAAAGGCTCTGTTACCTACCACTTCTCTCAAAGCTGCCTGGATTTTTGCCTGCTCCTAAGGCCCCAAGTCCAAATCCCACATAAGAATTCTTGTCAGTGCTCTTCGTTCATGAGCCTTCTTGCTCCTGGTAAGGTCTGGCGATGTGTTTGATCACTACAGCTCTCCTTTGCATCGTGCCTCGAGCACCTTACATGGATTCATTGCAGACAACTGCAGCCAGCTGTTCCCTGCCTCTGACTGCAGGTAGTCAGCACTCTGGAACTCTGCAGAAGTTTGAGACCCGCTGTGAATCTCCCTGTTGGCTTAATTTATGTTTACCTCCATCTAATCTTACGTTGTTTTCTTTCAACTTTTCAGCAGCCATATGCTTTCTATTTTCAAGTTTCTGTTTTCCACATCAATTCTTCCTGCAATGATCTTTATTGTAGTCCTGAGAAGCTTTTATGATCAGTTGCTTGAACCTCAGCTGCCCTGTACCCAGAGCTTTTGCAGGTCTTCCATCAACCAGAAGCAGGAAAATGCAGGTGATGCTGGGCTCTCATTGTGCCAGAAGTTCAGGATCGCTGCACCCCAAATTCTTGCCAGTATTTACAAACCTGTGCCAAATGAAATAGCAGTGTTTTGATGTATATCATATGCTACGTACATTACCATATCACATGATACACATAATGATTGGTATCTTTACTAAGTCAAAGGAAAACAAGACCACTAACTTCAAGCCCTCGCTGTATTAATAACAATTAAGCATTTCACACTTTTGTCATAGTCTACTGAACAGAATGATCAGATAATTCGTACACTGCAAACTACACTGAGATATGTTGAGGTTTTGTTACAGACTTGCCGGGATTTAACTCGGCCTGTAGAACTTCTGAACAAAGGACACTGGTGTTGGATGTATTCCATATTTTACATGCGTGTCTCACTAAAATCTGATTTTGATTTTTAGAAGTGAAACGCAGTGGCAGTCTTTAGCTTTCAGTTTGTCTTGATGTCTCCAAGCTGGCAAGTTAATGGTCGTCCGGCGCAGCTGCTTGCCATGTGGGCCCAAGCACAGGGCTGCACCCAGCTCCTTCACAGGCATCCCTGCCATGGCTCAGGGCTCAGCTCAGCCCAAGCTGTAACCACCAAAGCAGGACAGCTGCATCTGCGCTGTCACAAGTTTAACAGTATGAGCATGGCCAGAGTGTGGCAGTCAGCCCCACAGTGTGAGCACCGGTACAATTCAGCTTACTAGCACTGGTAAAATTCAAAACAGAGGGAGATGGCAGCAAGTACGGCTTACCTGATGCTGGAATCCAAACAGTTACTGTCTGTGAGTTTGCTATGCCCTGCCCTCCTGCAGAGCCCCGTGCTGTTTGGAGGCACTCGGCAGCCCTTGAACGGCTCTCCTACAGGGAGAGGAAAAACACGGGGCTGCTGCTGTCTGCAGGGCTGCCAATGGAGCTGCAGGCTGGGAGCACCCCAACAGCCCACACCAAGAGCCCGACAGCCTGCCTCAGAGCTGCGCTCCGGCTGATAAAACCCCAGGAGAGCAGTGGGCAGGAATCAGCACGGCCATTTCAGCTGGGGGTTTTTCTCATTTTATCTGAGTGTAAATTATTCGCTTTAAGGACCCAAAGAAAGAAACAGGATTTAAGACTGCTGATATGGATTGTTTCCTTTACTGCTTGAGAACTTGAATGGAGATAAAGTGAGCTGAGGCACCGCTACATTGCGAGAATTTAATAACTGTGTTGTGGGTTTTTTGTTTCTTTATTTTAAATGAGACTACGTACAGGATCACCTCTTACTGATTTGGTTGGGGATTTTTTTGTTCTTGTTTTGTTTTGTTTTGTTTTTGTTTCCTTTTTGTGTTTTCTTTCTTTTTTTTTGCTTTGAAGAACGTGGACTACTTTGAAAATCAGTTGTAAGTAATAACTTAAACAGCACCAGAGCTCGGGTGTGTGCAGCTGAACTCAGCTGCCTATGTTGCTCACATTTGTCGGCAAGTTGCCCACAATCCAAGGAAACAAAAATGTTGGGCTTTAAGACCTGGCTGCAGCGCTTAACCTTCAGCAACCAGAAACACTGAGGCTGGAACCTCAGTCCTGCGATTTGAAGTTTCTGATTCTAAGCTTTGCAGTAAAGCAGTTCTTTCTTAATTGAGGCATTTACCTGCAGGACAGAGGGCTGGCACAACTTGCTTCCGGCATGCCAAAGAACGTCCCTTTTTTTTAATCTTATTTTTTCCAGCTTTTAAATAGCTTTATGCTGACTCTGGAGTTTGCTGTAGCAGTGGTGTTCCACTCCTGAGTGCTGGTTTGCCCACCGCTTTCTGACCATCTCTGTTCCATGTTCGTCTCGTAAATACAGAGAACCCAAAGCCCAGAGGCCGCCAGCAGTCTGGGAAGCATTTTTGGTAGTTTGTTAGGCAAATCTTTTCTGCTTGCACAAAACAAATTTTCCAGAATTCTCTGAAACTTACCTACGGGCTGGAATTTAAGCTTCAATCTGAGACATTAATATTAAGTTCTGATGCAGTTTTGATTGTCAGGATCCAAGTGATCCTTTCTTTGGTAGTCAGTGTGCTATGTGCAGTGTCACCTCAGTTCCACGTGAGCAATTCCTCCTGCAGCACAGCGGAACAGCACACCTTGTTCTTCTCCACCCCCCTGGTTTGTATGAATTGTGTTAGATTACATAGGAGAATTTGTGTTTTCTATTTTTATTTCTCAGCTTGCGGGAATTTGATGGTTTTTTATCTGCAAGAAAATAAACTGTGTAAGCCTCAGCTTTCATTTCTAATAAATGTCTTACAGATAAGGCTTAAAGCATGACCCAGCTGTTCTGTCAGACCAAACCCTCATGGCATGCAAACAGCAGAAAACCTGGTATTTCTGGGTGAGGATTTTGGAGAGTCCCAACCCCTCAAACGCTGCCATGCCAGCATGCTATTTGAGTATTTAACGAGGTGACTCAAACACCAGTTGTGTTTATGCAGAAGGTTCAATGAATCCCACGCGCTCATTTGCCTCTGAAGACACTTTCAAGCACATATACAAAAATGCAATGCATGGGCTAAATAGATGCATTTCTATCACAGCTGGAATAATGAACTCCGAAGTTAGAACTGTGTTAAAAAGAAATACCTGTGCATTTCTTTAAGTGCTCGGTCTAGTCATCATAAAACTTCTCATTTCTTTACATTAGTTGATTGAGTTTTAGTGTTATTCGGTGCTTTTCTTACAAGGGCCTGCTGAGAGGCAATTAGGAGTAGTGAAACTTGATGCTGAAAGACCGAGTTCAATTCCTTTTTTATTTGATCTCAGAAGCCTGAGCTTTAATAAAACGCACACATGCAAAAAGCAGCGGCGTGCAAAAGCTGCAGAGCCCGCTTCAAGAGCACCTGCCTGTGGGACACTGGGACACTGACCCCAAGCAGGGTGAGAATGCGTATAGCAGAGACTATAACATCACTCGTAGATCCCTGAGAGGATTCTCAGGTCCCCAGAGCTGTCCGTTCTGACTTGGGAGCCACAGATCTGCTTGTCTTGCTTGCAAACCCAATGCAAGAATACACTTACCACATGGGCCTCACCAAAACGGCGGCCCAGCCCTCACAGAGTTCTGCAGTTTTTACCCACGTGGGTGCATGGGAAATGCTGGTTCCGTTCAAATTCTTCCCCATGTAGGTGCACACAGAAGAGAACAAAACATGAAGAAATGTGGATCCGCGGCCCAGGATTTTCGCAAAAGACGTAGCAGTAAGTGGGGATCAGGACCTCAGCGATGTGCACTTCGTGGATGACAGACAGATCACAGACGCTACGCCAAGTTGGCACAGCCAGCCAAACCATTCGATGCTAACAGCACGGAGATCTTACGCTCCAAGTGCAGAGACTGGTACTCCTCACGTTACACCGCTGTTATTTTGGGGAAAGCAGATCTTTTATTTGAAACTATTTCACTGTTTCAGCTCTTGAACTATGTCCTAGAGTTTACAGAAGACCCTTTGACACAGGTGTTTGGCATGCCATGCTGCATCTTACCTCCTTCGCATATTTCATTCTGTTTCCTCAGTACTTAATTCTATTTCCCAGAACACTTTTTCTTGATCCTAACTGCTTTCCTCTTATATCTGTGAACTCTAATTCTTTGGGGATAAGGTGGAAGAGTCAACACAGAATTCCAACCTCAGGTGTACCATTGGTTCCATGTTAGAGTTCTAGGGAAAAAAAAGATCCTATATTCTCAATGGCAAGTACAAAATAAATAGAGCGGTCTTTTAAAAAGATTTATGACCAGATAGGAATTTTAGCTTGGCTTAGGAGCCCACGAGCATAACTGACTCACTTCTTCTGATAGATCATTTTAAATGGAACGTCACAAAATGTTACCAATGTTGATCTTCCACCCTTCTCTGGGCAGATCTCTGATGTTTCTCACGGCCTCCCCTGGTTTTATCTAAACTGCACAGTGCATATCTGCAAACACTGAAATATTTTTCCTTCAGCCTTTCCTGTAATTACACGTGTATCAGACTGTATCTCAGATAACAGAATGACAATCTCTCGAGTTATTACATTGATGGAAATCTGTAACAGTCCACTGCTTTAACTCTGTGGAAGTTCCACGGCTATACCACGGCTGCCGATAGCAGCCCCGTTCTGAAGATGCAGGCAGATGGCCCCTTGGCTGTCCTTTAAGAAATGGCACTTGCAATGGGCTACCACTGCCAGTGAAAAAATCAAAGCCAAACCCCTAACCGGGAATGGCTCTTAAATGGGAATCTGGATTTTTGTTTGGAGAAAGAGAAACTATTAATGTGTCTTTATACACTTTATAGTTTGTCAGCACGAGGAAAAAAAGTCACTTAGACTTGATATGAATCTTCTGAGATTTAAAACTCTAATATGAGGCTGGTGACACAAATTACTGATACACCTGAATTCTTCTGCTCAACAAAAGCTGCCCTGGCAGACTGGAGGACCTCTCTAGAAAGTACAGTAACTGCAATTGGTTTTGGAAGTTTTCTAGGAGTGTCCTAAGAAAATAACTGCCAGTATAGAAAGCAACAGTGTAAACACACTTTTCTCCTCCTCCTTATTCGTTTTTGAGTATGTCTCCTCTAAAAGGAGGAAGTCTCACTTAGAAAAATACAAGCCATAATCCTTAACATTCTGAGAAAACTTTCGAGATGTCGTATGGACATGAAACCAAACATAGCAAAGGTCCCAAATTCTCTGTGAAGAGCAGCCCAAGGGCCAACAGTAGTACAGCAGTTCAATCTTTTCCTTGTAACTGTCTGGATAGTTCGGGAATGTATTCAGCATAGGAAATTGTACTATCAAACTGATTCAGTAACTTTAATCAAAATCCTTTTACAAAATACGGGGGCACAAGGTAAATGACTTCAAAAAAATGAGAAAAAAAACCCTTAAACAATAGAAGTCCTTTATTCAATAGGAATTGCATAGGTCTAATTCTTAAGTTTCTCTGTATAAGGGACTTTTTTGTGTGTCCATTCAGAGATTTAACAGTGAAACTGAAAGAATGTCACGGTTGGTGCAATTTATATGTGTTTGGGTAACAACAGACGGCAGAGGATGAATTTCAACCAGACTCATTTACTACTCAAAATCCGAATGGCAGATAGATGTAACTTCAGAAGCTTGGTGGTATATTTCATAACTTGTTTATTTTTTACACAAAAACAGCATGCAAAAAAACCCCACAGTGATGTTTTTATAAGTGACTTGGCTTCAGCTCTTCTGCCTGTGGAAGAGAAGAATACTTAGAAACATATTAGAGGTGAACTGATCTGCGTGCTGTTATAAAACATTAATTTGGCAATGCTGATGGTACTTTGGGTAGTATAGATTTCTAATCCTACACTGCTTTCTGCCATCATGAGAAGAAAATAAAAGGAGAAGTGGCTTATTTTGGGCTGAGCGGGAAGATGTCTACATTCCGTGCCAAAGGATGCAATGAGAAATGGAAAGAAAGGCACGGGATTGAAGCACATGGCTTGGAATTTGGTGCCTGGTATGGGCAGGTCACACTAGCTGCACCACCTGTGAGGAGCTCTCCAGTGGCAGGCTCAGCCGGGTCACCAATGCAGCGTGCAGAAAGGATACATTTCAGGCACGAGGCACAAACAAGTGAGTATTTAATACCATTTCGATGCGAAGCTATTTTGTTCAATTGTAGGTTATTATTTAAAAGTGCAGAAGGCATTTACTTACAGTAGTATTGTATTTTGGCACAGTCGGTTCTTTCTGCAGATAGAGAATATGGATAACAAAGAAACAAAAAGTTGGCTGGCTCCATAGTTACATCCCTCTCTTCTCACCCTTGAAAAATTAATGCTTGGCTTCAAGAGTAAGAACCAACACTCAGAAAAAAGATGAGCAACTGGTGGTGATCATTCCCACTGG
>JANHGO010000042.1:96361946-96382146 GCA_024606505.1 Aquila spilogaster
TAGATCTGTGTGGCCCTTCTTTGGTATAACTAAACATAAACCAGCCTAGGTATTCTACTTTGTTCACTATTTAAATGCGTGATTTACTACTAGATCCACTGTACTGGGCCAAGTAAGTTGCCATTTGGTTCTGGACTGTGTGCTAATGCAATGGTTACTTCAGAATTTCACCCCAGAATTTCCAGCTTGCAATGCTGTGTTTTCTCACCGGTGTTAGTGGCTTATCATGCATGCCTGAGTAGAGCTATCATACACTTGTAGGGTGCATAACAGCACGAGAGTTTCTGCACATCTTCAGAACATGTACAAATAAATACTGATTTCCATTTCATAACATTTGAGCAAACATCTTAGTAACAAGAAAGGAAAATTTTTTACTTGTTTTAACACAAGCTATGAAAAGATTGTGTATTAGTCATAATCCATCTTTGTGTTGCAGATCTCCCAATGCAATGAGATTCCCAGCTGTAGTTTTCATTTTTTCCGTGGTTCTTTCTAGGTCTCAGGAATACCTACAGAAGAATGTAGAATGTTACATTACACTTAATTTTCTATATTCCCAAGATAGCCACAGAAGTTGAAAGAAAAGGGGTTATGACCTTATATATGCCCAATTCTTCCAATTAACACTTGTGTCAAACCCAGTAGTTGTCTGTGTTAAAAATGTGTACCCGCTGAGTCTCATTTGAATATCTTCAACATTAGCTTCCAATAATTGGTTCCTGTTTTATCCCCGTACAACTCGTAGATATAACTAAGATTTTAGTAAGTGTTATTTTCTCTTGGGAAAATGTTTTGAATGGTTAATCTTAAGTTCTTTCTGGATGTGTCAGTTCTCTAAGTGACACTGTCTCAGTCTTTAGGCCATTTTTATTGATTCTTTTTGGTCCTTCAGGTTGTCAATGACTTTTTAAAATATGGCCACCAGAACTGTGGAAGGAACAGCAAAATCAGCTTCAACATCTGTAAGAGCTGTTGCAATTGTTGTCTTAATTGTACTGGCAACTTAGTGTTCACCTTACCTGGTTTTAGTTACTAATAATTGTGCTTGCTTCCTTATCAATCATGATTTTCCAGTTCTTTAGTTATCAGTGACATTCCCTGTTCCTGGATACGTTATTTTCACTTTGATCTGCTTAAAAACTCATTTTATTTGGATCCAGTCTAGTAAGCAATCTGGAGTGTGCTGTATGGCTCTCATGTCTCCTCAATGCTTTTTACTGTCAACCTTTTTGTGGTTTGCAAATCTGTCCAGCAGTTATTTTTTTCTAGGCTATATATGCTGAATAGTATCAGACCTAATACCATTTCCAGCAGAATTACTCTCCAAGTTTCCCTTTGATGTAGATTCCTTGGCAAGGGTTACTTGAAATCTGTCAGTCATTTAAATTAACTTAGTATATGCTTTATTGATATTATAAATCTTGATTTTTAAAATTTAAGCAGGTGTATGCTAGATTGAATGTGTTACTGAATTTGAAATGTTTCGTAACCTTGATTAAATCCCCAGCCACACCTGTTATCAAAATGTGAAATCAGGTTTATTTGACAAGACTGTCCTTCTATTGTTTTCTGCAGCAAAGTTTACCTTGGTTCTCTGCTAATGCTTTTCTGTTTGTGAAAAGCACGTGATTTCCCTTATCTACGTGGAGCCATTACATTGAAACAGAGAGTAAAATGCAATTTATAATTCAGTTTTTAGGATAGGTTGTCAGCAATTCCTGTCCTGATCGCTCTTGAGAGTATCGTGCACAAAAAAATAATTGTTCCTGGATTCGTGATTGATGTAGCAGAACTGATAAAAGTTACACTGTTTAAAAGTGTTTATAAATCACCCTGTACATATGTTCGTTTCCTGTAATCTGTCATTATGGTTTCAAACCATAATTGTCAGTGAGACAAAATTGGCTTCAGAACAACCTGGAATGAGTTTTGCTTCCATTCCCTAATTTTAAAGTGATAAGGCAGTGGCTGGTGGTACAGGGTACTCAATTAGATTGATAGTCTGATATAGTACAACAATTACTGTAATTCAATTTGGAGCTTGTTTTGGGTAATATGTTACATAGCAGAATAGTTAAAGCTGGGGTAGCTGCTGGTAATAGTAAGATTGAGCTCTCACATCTTGAAATATAGGTTAGCTGACTGACTTAGATTTTGTTGTTAAATGGCCTTGTGTGGAAGTGGGTTTTTCTGAAAGATATTTACAGTCAAACTTGTAGTTAAGCATGTTAACTGTTAGCATGGGGGGGGGGGGAACCCAACAACAATACTTTGGAGAACATTTTGGTATGCACACTGCTTACAGCAGGATCCAGAATAGCGTCATATTTTACTTGATGTCCAAAACACTGGCAGCGAATAACTGCATTATGTATTACAAATTTAACTAAAGAGTCTAGGTCAAATCATGATTCTGTAGATGCATTCATTGTGATTCTGATGCTGAATTATTCTCCAGAGTCATGCAGAATGAAAATATAAGCACTTGGGTCTATTTCAAAGGTAGTAAAGATTTGAATGTTAGTCCAAATAGCAGTGTAGGTGCATTTTTTGTATTCCCATGCTGTTTGTTTGGAATAAATAAAGTTGGGGTAGTAGGTAAAGGGTGAGGTTGAGAGTAATGCTGCTTCTTATTTTCTAGAAAATATTATTTGTGCTTAAGAGCTGAAAATTTTGTACTTGCTAACAGAGTTCTGATTTTTATTACAGTAATGTTTAAGAAATGTTACTAACTTGTCTTATGTGAAAAGTCTATTCGAACAAAAAGAGAGTTCATTACTATACTTGTAAAAGTGTATCATCGTCTGTGCATTTCTATTGGAGGAAAAGAGCAGAATTAGATGTTGCAGAAAGCCTAACAGGAGGAAGGAAACGAACTAGAATTTCAGCTAGGTGGGACTGGCAGAGAAAAAAAAATCTGTGCTGTTTACACACTGTTTGACATCACAGTTTTGGCATAAAATTTTAAAATTCCTGTTTGTAGAGTCCAGTTTTCACTTTTCATTTAGAGCTATATGAATTTTAAATACTTGTACATCTGTTATTTTTTCCCTTTTGCTTTTACTTTCTCTTCTCGGAATCAGATTGATATCAAGACAAATTTCCATCATTCTATTGAGTTGTTACGAGCTTTTCTGTCTCTGACAAAGCTTGTAAACTCATTTAAAAAAAAAAAGTTTTCTTTTTTTGTCACTTATATCTGACTTAAAAGTACTCTTGACAGGAGTTTTTTTGTAATTATTGTTTGTTTTAGGAGGAGGACAGAGGGTGGTAGCTATATTTTACGTTGGTTCTAGCTTCTTTTTACAGTTTGTCAGTGCAAGAATTGTCTCCTGGTAGGCTGCACCACCTAAGAACAATCCAAATAATTTTAGCTTTCAAGCCACTCTTTGTTGTTTAATGTATCGAATAAACTTCCTTACTTTGTCCTTTCTTGACTTGTTGCTACCGCATTGTGGTTCTCTTTTCTGCAATTTTCTTTTTCTTTTGTTTTTTGTTTTTTTTTTCCTTTTTCAAAAGGGAGGAATCAGGACTAAGGTGAATTTCTGTTAGGCACTTCTTTCATTTGTGACTTTTACTGTAATGCTATTAGTCACACATACAAATTGGCACTGGAACAGGCTTCCTAGAGAGGCGTCCATGCTCCAAGCCTGTCAGTGTTTAAGAGGCATTTGGACAATGCCCTTAATAACATGCTTTAACTTTTGGTCAGCCCTGAGGTGGTCAGGCAGTTGGACTAGATGATCGTTGTGGGTCCCTTTCAACTGCAACTATTCTATTAGTATTGTTAAAAGAAAATTATTTTTTTCTGATGGAGAAATACTTTACCTGGAGAAAACTTAAGTTCCACCATTTACTTCTTTATAGCAGGACCATAAGGGAAAGAAGTAAGTCCAAGTAAAACCTATAATGAAATAAGAGGGTTTTTCCCTAGCAGGTTTTGCAGTGAAATGAAGCCTTTTTAATTTTTAAAAGTTTCTTGTGTGTGCCTTAGTCTTATATAGGAAATTGGGAGTCAAATATTGACTGTGTATGGTTCATGAAATAGTTTTATAAACTTTCTGGAACTGACAAGTGTTTAGATTGCCAGTGTCACTTTTTTTAAGTGTACAGCTCAGTCTAGTATTGTTGAGTCTGTTTGTTAATGAGCTGGTTGCAAATGCTACTTAGTAGCGAACAGTGGTTATTCAGACAAATGCTGTGCAGAAGCATCACAAAACTACTGCGTAACTTGGCATAAATAGCTGTTTTCACACAAATGGACTTAAATGAGGAGAGACTATAGTGTGGGTGTAAGGTATATATTAAGATTAGATCTTTAATAGCTACGAGCAAGAATAATACAAATAGATCCCCCTTTTTCAAAACATTTGCTTTAAAAACTGCAGGAGGAATTGAGCCTACCTAGTTTATGCTAAAATAAAAAAGTGAACACATGGCTTATGACAAATCATGAGAAGTATGACTCAAGATGTCAGCTATCTGTAGTTTTGGAACGTGTCAAAGCCGATTTGCTTCATTTACGTTAGATTTTGTGCATTTGTGAGGATATGTAAAACTGAAGGGTCTGGAGCAGGATAAAATGACAACTGTATTGCATATGTAGTTCTAATATTTGTGGTTAAACCAAAAAAATCAGTAATTATTAGTCTTTGAGAGACAAGTTTGGATTCTGCAGACATGAAGTCTGGTTTCAGATAGAATTATACGAAGGGCAGTTTTTGTTAAGTTTTTGTGCTCCTTTTGATAGGAGCGGAGGAGACAAAAGCTAAGGAAATGGGTCAGGGCTGTTGATGGCAGAAACTACATAGCTTTGTCACTTCTTACAGATATTCTGGTATTTTAGGGCTCTCAAGCGTGTATTTTGACTGTGATTCCTCCTTTAAGTAGAAAAAAGCAAGTTTTATGTGCATGTTACTGGTAAGAAAAAATGAATCAGAATAGCAGGTTCTGAATTCAGTGGATGATTTTTTGCCACTCTTCTAACAGGGTGCCTGTCTGATGACATAGTTCATTTAAAATTATTAAATTCAGAGTGGCACAATCAACTGTAAATTTATTAAAAAAAATTACTAATATTTAAAAAAAATCCTTTTTCTTTTTTTCACTTGTGTGAATTTTGTAAGTCATTTAAGGCAAATTCAAACAGCTTGCAAGGCCTTCTACGAAAGTAATATAATTCACAGAAGGAAGGCCCCGCTTTCCTGGAAACAGCTAAACATTTGTCTGCCGATGGGAAGTAGCGAGTGAATTCCTTATTTTGCTTTTCTTGCCATGCAGCTTTTTTGCTTTACCTATTAAACTGTCTTTGTCTAAACTCATGAGTTTTTGCTCTTTCACCTTTCTGATTTTCTCCCCCACCCGACTGGGTGGGAGCGGGTGAGTGGCTGTGTGGGGCTGAGCTGCTGGCCAGGGTTAAACCACGGCAGGAGCAAAAGAGAAAACATTTCCTCCTTCACTAGAAGGTTGTGTTGTTGTTGATGGGAATTACTGGTGTAAGCAAGGCTTTTCCAGAGCCTTGGTTTCAGATAGCAGTACTCTTTATGTGAACAAACTGCTAGAATATATGAAGCGATTACAGTGTGTCAGCAAGATAGGAGCGCATTTGATGAAGAACGAGGTATATTCCTGTTAATTGGGTGTAATACAGAAGCGTCGTTCTGCCTAAAATGTCAGTCACAGCCTTCTCTAGTTGCAGAATAACAAAACATCACAAGCTTTTACTGCAGTACGTTTTTTCCTCTGCAAAGTAAAACTGTGAAGACGTGTCTCAGGCTGTGCGAAGGATAAAACTACTGCATGCCAAATCCTGTACAAGAACTGAAGAAAACTGAGTTTCTGTCCTCCCTCTTAATTTTATTATTTTAAATTCTCTTTGTTATAGTCTAAGCTGACAATAGCTTATGCCTTTAAAAAAAATGCTATTTCTTAATGGAAAGCTTTATGTTAATAGGATATTACTGTTGTCGCATTTTGAAGCTTTTTTCCTTGTTATATAAGATGGTCTTCTGATCTAGAATTATAGTAGTTCAAAAGAATGAGCTGGTTTTGTCTGGGCAGTCATTAATACTGGTTCAACATTGTTATAATCAAGGGCTGAGAAGATTGTTGCTGATAACAGGAGCTTGTTTTAGTACTGAGCAGTTGAAAACTGAGCAGTTACAAAAACTAGGCATGTTTTTAGCCTAATAGAGGACCACGTAGACCGATTTTAATGTTGAATTACTTAAGCCCACATTTTTGTTTAAAAGCTTTAGATATTAAAAACAAAAAACAGTTGTGGAGCTTCGACAAGGTCTTGTAACTTAGGTGAGTTGAGGCAGAATGTTTTTGCATTGTCTGCTACACAGCTATGTTATGTATTTGGTACATGTGAATCTTCCAAAAATTCTGTAAATGTTGTTCTCCTTACAATCTTTGTCTCACCTTTATCTTACAGTAACTTAAATTGATCACTATTTAAATATAATACTGAATATATACATTTTGTACTGTGATTATAAAGGAGCTTATTAGACTATGACCAACTGTGCCTTAAAGTCAGAAAGTAGTAAATACCAACAGTTCTTTGTATGAAGTGGCATGTGCTGAATAAAAGAATTAATTAGGACCAGCTGGAACAAATTATTGTACTTAAAGGTCATTATTTGTTTTTATCCTTAATATACTATAGTTTTCTTATGAATTTGTGTATTAATATGGGGGAAAAAAAGATTAAACCAGTAATTCTTCAAAAATACTATGTTCCTTATCAAATTTTTTTGTTTGCTCTTTCATATAATAGGTGAAATATTACAGACACTTGGCACCTGATCACTTGCTTCAAATATGCCATCGGCTTGGACCGCTTCTAGAGCAAGAAATTCCCCAAAGTGTCCCTGGAGTGCAGACGTTATTAGGAGCTGGCAGACAGTCTTTGCTTCGTACAAACAAAAGTATGAAAATTTTATGAGAATTTTGAGAGTTCTTGATATATTATGCCTTTTCTGTGTTTTTGCATGAAAAAATGCCTACGTTTTTTGTGTAATTTTTTAAAAACAGGTTGCAAACATGTCGTATGGAAGGGATCTGCTCTTGCTGCACTACATTGTGGGAGGCCTCCAGAGTCCCCTGTAAATTATGGCAGTCCACCTAGTATAGGTAAGTCAATTTTATTCTGGCATTGCCATTGTAATACCTAACTTCCAGTGTCATTGATTATAGTGATGATGAGAGCTAAGTAGTAGCTCTGTTTGTATTTGTCTTTGTTGTATACCTTACCTTTAGTATTATTTTTATTAAGATGTTGTGTTGTTATATTTACCAGTGTGTGTGTGGGGAAAAAAAAGGGTTTTGTAAATTCATCTACTAGTTCTGCTCTGAAGCTAATTTTGTCTTTGAAGTATGAAATGGAATAAAATATATTTCAACAGTGAATACATAGAAATAAAACTCTTTTTCTTAAAGATGTAATAAAGCTGTAAGTAGATAAATAATTAGTACTATATAACAACTTAAAACCAGGACAGTATAGCCTGCACCCATTGTTGGGGAGAATAAGTCATGTAGATTGGTAATGGTTTTCTTTGGAAAGATTTGAGTGTCTTGTAGAAGTTATTCTCTCTGGTCCATTCAGTAATGTTGTAGCTATGCTTCAGTTTGCTGTGCTATTATCATGAAGCATACATGCGCTGTCTGTACCATTGAAAAACTGGGAAGCTGGAGGTTGGAGGTATTCTTTTTTTCTTTTTTAGTTATTATCTTTAAGCTCTCATATGGTCACTAAAACATGTTCATTGGCTTTCAACCTTTTAACAAGAAGATACATGTTTTTTTAGTTGCTAGAAGAATCAGGATGTGTGATATTTTGGGAGATTCTTTAAGGACTATCCTTTTTGTTTTGTCATGGATAGGAAAATGGGCAAAATCACTTGTGTCTTTTCATCTTTCTATGCTGATGTCCAGGGAAGGGGGAGTGATCAAGACCAAATTACCGGTGTGGATTATACAAAACCAGTAGTGGTTTATACCAAAATGGTAGTTTCAGATGGATGTGCAGTGTTGGATTACAGTGGGCAGAGAATATTCAGTTGATTGGCTCCTGATCAGGTGCAGCTGCTGCAAAGACACAGGTTTTGGTCTTGGCAAAAACGAGGAGACTAAAGGTATATTGGGGAACTAATGAATAACAGTGTACAAATATATAGGCAGGTGCTTTTTGCAACAGACATTTTTAATGTGGTAGCTTGCCATTACAGTTTTTCAATCTCTAAACTCCTTTTGGAGGCCATTGGTAGCCTGTAAGTTTTCCATTAATTGGGAGATAAATATATATTTTATGTACTTTTATATGTATGTATATATATATGATAGAGCTTAATTTGGGCTATTTATATTATTTCTAATGTTGAAGAAACTCAAAATCAAATCTCAAAATGCATACCATTACGCTTTACCCAGAGAATTACAGTTCTCTCGTAACAGCTGAAGCAGAAGCATGCTACAGCTAAGAAGCTCTTAAGTTGAGCACAGCCAATTTTGACTTGTTCAGATGGCAAAGTATTTGGTGTCCTAGTAGCTCTTTCATTTTAAAGCACGAGTTGCATGTTTTCCATGATATTTCTGTAGTTGCTTGGAATATAGGAAGAGAACATGGTTTTGTTGGGTGTTCAGAGCCAAGTTTTCAGAACCTCCTCAGCTAGTATGCATATTGGTCATAGGTGGTTCGCTTGAACTGTCATGTAGCACCTGCATCCGTTCAGTGTGGCTTTGTTTACAGCTTCTGTTTTGGTATTCATGTAGAGAGTTGTTTCTGTGTTGTGCTCTAGATGTGGGGGAGAAAATGCTTGTTGCTGAATAGAATAATGCCCCTCTTGATTGGCTGTGCATTGGCTTTAAGATTTTAAACTTGGAAAATCTTGGCCTGGATTAGCAGCTATTTCTGCAAGGTGACTGGAGGACAGAGCTTTCTAATAGTTGAGATTTCTTTAGTGGTTGCCTTACCTTTTCCTTTACTTGGGAATACATTTTAAAACATGTTGGAGAAATCAGAATGGAAGAGTACTGTTTTGCATTGTACTGTAGCTTGGTCCATGGTATATAGTATTTAAAGGAAAAAAGACCAGTGTATGAAATCCATGGCAGCTGGAATTCAAAGAAAGTTGTAGAGTTGCCATGGTAGTGGAACTAAATGTTAAGAAAAATAACTTTCAGACTCTTTTTTAGGGAAGAGCAAGTAAGGCTTTCTAAATAAATGTTATTTTTATTGAACCTTTTGCAGAACACTGAATATTTGCAAAATTACAGTTATTTCAACATACCACTTTTTTCATGACCAATAATTTCCTTTTCCAAACATTGAGATAAGTGCTGGTAAGTGAATGTGAAGTGTATTTGGATTTTTTGGATGTCTGGTTCAGAGCTGTGTGTTAAAGCATTTGTTTTTGATTTATCCTATTCTCATCTGATCCTCTCAATGAAATCATGAACTGGAATGACACTTCTTTTATAAATTGAACTAGAAAATTTTTTTCTGTTTCCCTAAACTTCTCCATTTTCCCCTGGGAAGTCTGTATTTTATGTATTTGCCCAACAAAAAAAAGTTGGAACCTATTCTTCAGGCTGTATGTATTTCAGGTGGAGGACCCACTAATGGTTGAGGAACATAAAAGATACTGAAGTCTTTCTATCTTGTGTAGGAAAACTTAATTTACATTTCAGTGAACATACAAAAATATTCATTCTTTATGAATATTCTTTAGAATATTCTTTATATAGGATATTCTTTAGAACTAAGTTTTTGTGTGTGTTGTTCCAGCTGCCTTGTAGGTAGCTGGTTTCTATGCAAATATGTACAAATATATACTTCTCCAGAAAACTACAGAATATCTTTAGAACATAATAAAGAGAAACAAAACTTGAATATGGAATAATCTTTGTCCAGTTGCTATCACTTTTGCAACATATCTTATAAAAAGTTGCTGAATGGTTTAATTAAGAACAAAAGAGCTATGTCATATGATAATTTGTTTTGTTAAAGGTCCCGTCTTCTTCGATGCAGAAACAGAAAAAAAACTCTTTCAGTAATTTCCAGGAACTGCTGAAAAAGCACAGAACCAAGGCATAAAGCTTTGAGAGCTTTGAGCTCAAAGCTCTTGGGGAAGCTGGCCACTCAGGTGTGAAGACCTGAATGAGACTGGCTGTTTGCACTAGACAATGAAGAATGTTTTTCCTGACTGGTGAATAATATGCCTTTCAAAAATAGTATTTCATGGTCTTACTGAATAGTCCACTTCAAGAAAAGTTCTGAGGCATTTTGCACTTTTCTCACAGTTTCTTTATTAAATGATGCTGCTGGTTTGGCTGTAAAGAGAATGTGAGGTTCGGAAAGTGGTGTAGATGTCTGTTGTTAGAAATATAGTAAATACTTTAGGCCTAAAAGCTAACCTAAGAGTACTTTGTGTAACTATATTATTCTGTTAATTATAGTTTAAAAAAAAAAAAAAGACAAGACCACCTTGTGTTAAAGGATATGTGTAAAAGTAACATCGTGTTTTATATATTTATTCAAGTCTAAAGTGAATTATACTAAAGTAAATGTCTTGTTATGTGAGAAGAAATGAGCTATAGAAGTCTTACGGAACTTACACTTGGAGTAAAATACAAACTGAGTAAACATATAGTGAAAGCAAGTGGGATTGCATTGAAGTCAGAGAACAGTTTGGAAATGCTTGAGATTGTACAGCTTTCATTTGTTTTTATCTTCTGCCCTTCAAAATATCTCACTTCCTACCTCTCTGAATTAGTAAGGGTTGGTAGTTACTTTTGTTGAGCAAATTAATATTATATGTAAAGCTTTAGATACATATAGAATTTTTATATTTTCAGAAATGGTCCAGTGAGGAGTTGGTATACTTCTACCTTCATGAAATGCCCAGAGACAATTCTGGCTTGATCAGATTTCTAGGTTAACCACTTTACTTCGTTGATGATCATCTATAAACCAGGAGACTTGGCGTACTGTATAGAGCTTAGAAGTTGAAGAGAAAAACAGTAGGAGGGTAGAAGTCAATTCAAGTTGCTTTTTTTGATCTTGGACATCTTTACAGAAGGGGGAACCCCCTCCCCCCTCCCCCCCAACAACTCAAAACTGAGTGCTTGATACATTTAGCCTTACTAGCTTGAAGAGTAAAAGGAGGAGTCTAGCGGTCTCTTTTTTTATTATTTTTAACAGCTCTGAATGCCTTGGTATTCATTAGAGGCATGTCTAGCCTCTCAAGTTAATGAAACTTGATTCAATGTGGGTAGAGTTGTAAGTGAAGTATGTTCTTTAGGTGTCCTTCCACGTTTCTTCTGAATCTAGTTCTATTTTTGTGTGACTGGAACGGGAATGAAGGTGGATTCTGTTCTTCAGAATAGAACTTTCATTAGTTAAATACAACTCCAGAAAGGAAGAAAATGGAAAATGAGCCATAATGATTTTTGTGTGTGCTTTTTTAAAATGTAACTTACACTTGGTACAAAATTCAGTTGGGTTTATCACTGACTAGTGGATAAGGCAGATTACTGTTCCCCATCTTTAAGGCATATTTCATATTCCAGGATAAGACCATGTAAATAAGGTGATGGAATTGGTCACTTTGGTAAAACTAAAATAAGAAAGCCGGGGGCGGGGGGAAATCAGCATAGCTAATACTGCTGTATCTTTCAGCCCCCCAAATTTATCTTCGTTTTACAGGTTGTTGTTTTTCTCTGAGCTGCTTGTTTGGGTGGGAGGTGAGTTAGAGACATTCTAAAACTTTGAAGGCATTCATTTGGTGCCTGTTGCATGCCTTTTGAGTGGGAGAAAAATCTATACTCTTTCTTAAGTTCCACTGAAAACTCCCACCACTTTACCTTCATTAGGACATTTACCTTCTCACAGGAGCCACCCTTGCAGCCCATCCCCTGCTACCAAAACCCCGCCACGCAAACCCAATACAGTCAGCAGCAGAAGGAGCAGTAGGACCTGCTTCTGAATGGGGCAGGGAACCTGGAAAAGCTGAGGTATTCAAAGCCCTCTTGGCCTGGGTCTTCACTGGTAATACCAGCCTTCAAAAATTTCAGGCCCTGGAGACCAGGGGGAAGGTCTGGAGCAAGGAAGACTTTGCCTTGGTGGAGGAAGGTCGGGTTAGGGAATGTTGGAACAAACTACATATGTAAGTCCATGGGCCCTGATAGGATGCACCCCTGGGTGTTGAGGGTGCTGGCTGATGTCATTGCAAGGCCACTCTTGGTTGTTGTTGAAATGTTTGTGGTGGTCAGGGGAGCTTCCTGAGGACTGGAAGAGAACAAATGTCACTCCAGTCTTGCAGCAGGGCAAGAATGAGATTCTGCAGAACTAAAGGTGGGTCCTCCTCACCTCAGTCCTTGGGCAAGTGATGAAGCAAATACGGACAAGGACGTGGTTGAGAGTAGTTGGGCATTGATCTATGAAGAAGTCACGCCTGACTAGCCTGGTAGCCTTTTAAATGAGATGCATGGCTTGGAGGATGAGGGCACAGTAGTGAATGTTGCTTATCCTGACTTCAGCAAGGCTTTCTAAACTGGCTCCTGTAGCACTCTCACTGACAGACTGATAAGATGTGGGCAGAAGTGCTGGGCTCAAAGGGTTATGATCAGCAGAATGAATTCCCGTGACTGGCACGAGGGCCAGTCACTAATGGCGTACTCTGGGGGTTGATACTAGAGCCTGTATTGTTCAACATCTTCATTAATAGCTTGGATGATGAAACACCAAGTTTTGCAGGCAATGCGAAAGTAGGAGGAGTGATTGATGGATCAGATGGTCTGTGCTGCTATTCAGGGGGACCTCAACAGGCTGGAGAAATGGGTCAACAGGAATCTCATGAAAGTTCCACAATGGGAAGTGCAAAAGTCCTGCCCCTGGGGAGGAATAACCTCATGCACCAGTAGACGCTGGGGGCCGACTGGCTGGAAAGCAGCTTTGCAGAAAATGAGCTGGCTGTCCTGGTGTTGAACATGTCAGACGTTGAGTCTACAATGTGACCTTGCACACAAAACCCAAGCAGCATCCTGGGCTGCTGAAGGCAGTGCATTGCAGTTAGGTCGAGAGTGTTCCTTCCCCTCTACTCAGCGCAGGTGAGATCACACCTGGAGTGCTGGGTCCAGCTCTGGGCTCCTCAGAACAAGACAGACATGGACAGACTGGAGCTAGTTTAGTGAAGGACCAGGAAGATAATGAAGGGGTTGAAGTACCTGTCATACAAGGAGAAGCCAAGAGAGCCGGGATTGTTTAGACTTGAGAAGAAAAAGCATGGCGGGGGGGTGTTACCAATGGGTATAAACACCTAAATAGGAGGGTGCGATGAAGATGGAGCCAAACTCTTCTCACTGGTGCCTCCTGGCAGGACAGAGGCGATGGACACAAACGGAAATAGAGGAACTTCAGTTTAAACATAAGAAAACACCTTTTGGCAGTGATGAAAGCTCTGGCACAGGTTGCCCAGAGAGGTTGCAAAGTCTCCATCCTTGGAGGTATTCAGAACCTGACTGGACACAGCCCTGAGCAACCTGCTCTAGCTGACCTTGCTTGAGCAGGGGAATTGGCCTAGATGATCTCTAGAGGTTTCTTTCCACCTCAGCTGTTCCTGTGGTATCAGACCATGCCAGTCTTTAAGGCTGGTCATGTTGTATGAAGATGAGCCCAGTTACCTAAAAACTAGAAGCGGATTCATTTTGTTTGGAACCAATTGGTAAACAATTGATAGCAACTTAAATGATAAAATTTGTGGCAAAGTGTTTTTTACATGTTTAAAACATCAACAAAATACGTGGCTTTCTCAGGCATTGGTTTCTCCTGATCAGTTAGCTTCATTATTAAATATGAAGGCTCCTGATTTTGAAACTAAAATGTCATTTGGAAGCAAGTGGTAGATTGTCATCCCGTGTTGCACAACAACTATTTAGTAACATCTGGGTTTTTTTGTTTGTTTGTTTTAAATTTTATTTGTTTGTTTTTAAAGCAGGATCTTATGTGTGAGTAGTAGACAGGCATGTAAAGCTAAGTTAATGTTAATTTCCTTAGCTGGCCAGGCATTGGGTGGGAGTTCTTGCTGTGCAGTGTCCACTTCACAGTGCCTTTCCAGCAAGGAACAGGCAATCTCTATTCTGTTGTTTTCTTTCTTCCTTCCAACCCTTCTCTTCATGTTGGTTGACACACTGTGAGGCCCAGCCAGTGCTCTCTAACCCTTCCTGGGATAAAGTCGCATCCTCCTTCCCTCCCTTAATTATGTATGGTTTGTGGCTCCCACTGCAGCTGTTTAACTGCCTATACCTTATCACTCTTCCTGTGATTAACACCTCTGTTCATACTGACTCATTTGTGTGAGGCCAAGCAAAATTTAAGTGAAGACAGAAAACCGCTAATGTGGCTGAAACAAGGGAGATACTAGACTTGCTGACACAAGGGTTTCTAAAATAACTTTTTTTCCAAATGCACTTAAAATCAAGCTAAAATAGATTAGAGACCATATAATGCCTTACAAATGTTGATGCTAGATATGGGCAACAATCATTATAAAACCAAAGGTCTATAATGAGTACAAAGGCATTATTAACTGTAGCCTTTCTCACCTTGGCTTGCACCAGAAAAGTCAACTTTATTGGATGGTTGCAGGAATTTATTCTTGAGACACAGCTTTTTAAAAATTTTTACCTGTACTCTGGAGGAAAGAAATAAATGCTGTTGTGCTAGCAAAGTGTGCAGGTGACACATTAGAGTTGTCAGAGTTTGGAATAAAAAGTGGGAATAGGTCAGAGAAATCAAGCTGGATCACTTGGCAAAGTCAATGAGAGTAAATACAAATGTAGTTAAATGGAAGGGAGTATTGAAGAGCAATGGTGGATGTGAGAATTTTGTTCAAAACAACAACAAAAAAAACAGTTTGAGAAGTCCTCTAAAAATTATATGTTTATGGACAGTGTTCAAACCTGTGGGAGATTGATTCTTCCTTTCTCCCCTGCCAGTTCCGTGGTGTTGGTAAAAAAACTTTTTCCCATAGAATGTAAGTTCATGATACTGTTTTTTTTCCATGTCAAATCACTTTTTAATTCACTTAATTTTATTTTTAACCAGTTTTGGGATTTTTGTGTGTTTTTAAGTTTTGATGAAGGCCAAAGAGTGAGATAGATCCCAGTTTTCTTGTTGCCAGTATCACCGTGTTGCCTCTTATTTCCTCCAGTAGGTTGTTACTGAGCAAGGGGCATTTCACCTGTTGAGTTTCCCAGGGATATGTGAACTAGTAGCAAGTTGCCCATTACCACTTCACATCAGCAAGAATACAATCAGAAATACTGGCTTAGGTTCTGTTAAACTTATCATCTTCAGTGATTTAAAAAAAAAAACACCCAAAACAAACAAACTTGAAGTTTATCTCAAGTACTTTAAAAGGTTTTTCATAAATTCAGATATATATTAAAAACTAAATGCTTATATGAAGTCATTGGTTGTTTTATCCTAAAGAGTCTGCTTACAGTTTTGATTTATTGACAGAACATCTCTGCAAATTAAACTTTTAGTTAAGCTTTTTTCTGTTTTTGTGAGCTGCAGTTTCATTTGAAGGCATTGCTAGAAGCTGATTTCCAACAACCATCTCCATCTTACATTAAGAGCAAACAAAAGGTGACTTCTGAGTAGGTTGAGATTGTTGTGTAAGCTCACTTTATTGTTGTGACAAAGACCTTCCTTATTCTGTTTATGTGTGTGCATGTGTGTGTTAGGGTTTTCTGGGGGGGTGCGGTGGGGGGTTTGTTCGGTTTTTTGCTTGTTTGTTTTTTAAACTGTAGGATGATTTGTCAGAAACCAAAACTAGATTTATCTTGTGACTGAACTAATCTTGGTTTCCTGCTGTCTGAAGTAGACTGTTGGCAAGGAAAAGATTTGTCATAAAGCAAATGCAACTGCATCTTTTTCTTGTATAAGGGGAGGGTGAAGAGGATATAGTAGAGCCTTAAGGCAGTGACGCATTGACTAAAAGTGCCTTGCTCCACAGTTAATGATCCTGTTCCTTCACAAAGCCTCTTGAACTAGGAAAACTTCCTTGAATCCTTAGGCTACGTAGGCAGTTAACTGACATGTTTTAGGACTGTTTTTACGGCCTGAGGCCAGTGGGATTGGCAGTTGTCCATACCACTAAGTGCTTTTGCTCCTTACAGAGTAGCTACAATCCAGTTTGCACATTTAATGTAGTTTGACCTGTGCTGACTCATGAACCAGTGTCTGGTTGGTCTGGGCCAAAACCAAGCAATGCAAGAGGTTTGTAGCTGTTTCACAGTTGATGCTAGGAAGTGAATGTGATTCAGTGCCCGGACCCCTGCCCTCGTCCTGCTCAGTTCGCTAGTACAGACATAGCCTTGGTCATCACATATAAAGAATGGCTAACCAGAGTAGTAATGAAAGTATTAGCTACCTCTCTTGGCACTGATAGGTCTTGTTTTTCATGTGTGTGTATTGCTGTGGACATTGCTGGGCATTTATGTTTTTACTTTTCACATATTCAGAAGCTGTAGATCTGAATATATTACCTGCTTTATCACAGATCTGTGGAATATACAATGTATTACTGTTGCCATTCTTTGGTCTAATGATATGGGGGAGCATTTGACTGAATGTCTATGTATCCGTGCATATAAGCATTATACTCTGTTGCTTTATCATTGCATGAGTAGCAGTTTAAAATTAGTAACACTGGGATTTATTTTCTTTACTGAAGTTCTTGATGGAAGATTTCCATTTTGTTAAAACAAAGTAGATTCCTGCTCCTGGATCTTCTTAGCTTTTAAACTTGAAAAAAATACCAAACTCTTTGAACAAGGTTCTGTTAGTCAAAATCAGAATTTTCTGTAAGGTTTTGGTAAATTTATATGTAATTTTTTGTTTGGTGTTTTTTTGTTTGTTTAGCTGTAGTGGGTAGCAATAGTCTTAAAAAAAAAAAAAAAGATTGTCTTGCAAGTGGTGGATAAATGTTTGATTGTATAAATCTCAAAAACCAGGTTGCCTTGGAGAAGATTTGAATGTTTGCTGATCTGTAGATGATAGCTGCGTGGAATCTCTTAGACTTTGTTACATTTGAGGTAGTTTACTCATCCATGGAAGCTGTCTCAGTCGTCCTGAATTTCTTACAGTAGGTATAAAGTGAGAAGCATATGTTTGGGCAATTAAAGTTGAAAGTTGTATTGCATCTTTATGCTCTGCTTGCAGTTTGGTACTTTTTTGCACATCTGTATCATAGGCTACTTTTTTGTATGTATTTTTCCCTAACTGCGGCAAAATGAGAGAATTGCTATAGTAAGCTGTTCGTATGGCAAGTGGTCCAGTGTTGAAAGAAACTTTCCATCCTGGAGAAGTATTTTAGTTTATGAACCCAATATAAATGCCATGTCTTTTTTTTTTTTTCTTTCCCTATTTGGTAGTGGATACCCTGTTTTCAAGAAAACTAAATGGAAAATACAGACTTGAACGTCTTGTTCCAACTGCAGTCTATCAACATATGAAGATGCACAAACGAATTTTAGGACACTTGTCTTCTGTATACTGTGTAACTTTTGATCGGACTGGCAGGCGAATATTTACTGTAAGTACAAAATCTTTATTTTTGTAGATTTTTTTTTTTTAAGTACAGATAGCATGTCACTGAATTGTTTCCAAAAACTAAATGTACTGATGTTGTGTATCAAGAGTAGGTAAATGCTTTACTACTGTTACTCTCATATATGCTTTTTAATAGCCATGCTGGTTTGCATGTTAAAATCATTTTGGAATACATGTCTGAAGGTTAGATGTGATGGTGATTGCTGATCTGTGTAGTTCAGTCAGAAAACTCGGGTTATTTTCAGTGGAAAGGATTTACCCTATGTAGGTTCTTTCCTCTGGACTTGTTTTCTCTAGCAAAAACATAAGCAAAAGAAAGGACCACCACCACAGAATTTGATTAGGAAGTCAGAGAGGACAATCAGTATGTAATTAAAGATTATTTTGACTCTTCTATTAACTTTTGTTAAATTTAAAGCACGAGTATTAAGTTTAACAGTCTGGTGATGCACTTAGGTTTGGTACCGCATGTTGAAGGAAGCTAGGAAGCTGAAAACTCCCATGGTGTGTTGTAACAGATGTTGGTTCACAAGGAATTAGCTTTATGAGATCCCAGGAACTTTTTTTTTTTTTTTTTTTTTTGTACCAGTGTTCTTAGTATTTTTAACTGTTGGCTTTTTTGTTGTTGTTAAGAAAAAAAAAATATTGGATGGATGTCTGAAATCAGTACTGAAATTGCAAGATTCCCAAGGCATGGGAATTATAAAAACAGATAGGTGTCAGTGTAATTTGGATTTCTTGATAAATAGTCAAGTTTAGTAGAGCCAAAGATCTCAGAAATACACACCTCATGCCAATCTGGGACACTTTGGCTGCATTTATTACCTTCCCACAAACACTGTATGTAATTGATACCTTTGTGGATCCAGGAGCTTGATTGTGTCTTTTCTAACCTCATGGCAGGTAACTCGGAACAATGCAAGTGGAAGTACAGTTCAGTTCTACTTTATGTATTGCCGTCCTAACTTCTAAAATTCTTTCAAGGCAGTTGTAAATATAATTTGTCCTTTCACCCACATACGTTTTGCTTTGTTGCGTGGAGGGATGTGCGGTGGCAGGGGTGGGACACTTGCAGTGTTTTGAATAGACCTGTTTATTTGTTCGCTTGTTACTTCAGGCACAGCAGAGACTTTTTTCATATTTCTTTAGCTTTCATCAGCAAGCTAAGTCCCTCAACAGTCATAGGCATTAAATTCTTATGTCCTGTAGTTTATGCATGATTAACCTATCAGAAAAAGGACTCTCTGTTGTGGGTTTATTTTATATGTGACATGGCAGGATAGATTAGAGATTTTGTGTACCAAGTACAAAAATCACCTATGCTTACCCTGTTCGCCTCTAAATAAAAACTTCCGTTTGTGCTTCTGAGATGAAGTGCATAAAAGTCGCTGTTAAGGTCTTCTGATTCTTCATTTTCCTAAAACTTTCCTGTATTCCTAAAATCTTTCCTCTTCCGGAGATACACTAAACTTCCTCTTGGGTGCATCTGCAGTGATCATTTGTTGTTGCACATGGCCTTGTTTTTTGCAGTCTGATTTAAAAGTGATTAAAGAGAGGGAATTCTCTTGACTGGTAACAGCAGTTTAGTTCCAAAAGAAAAGCAGAAGATCTGAAATGGAGTAGGGGGGAGCAATACTGCTTCTGCAACCCCAGAGCTTTGCTGGCAGTCCTTTGCTGGCGGATGCACTGGTGTCCTGGTATGATTGCTTGAAAAAGGTCCCAGTTTAGATCATGGTTACGTCAATCTAGTGTTAAATAAAGTGCCCATAGAAATAAATTGTGGCTGGTGAATTTTTATTTTGGAGGGCCTGGGACAGAACTTCTTACCTCTGCATTCTCAGGTAAATCTAGTGTTTTTTGTGTAGATGTTTAAGTGGTTGCTGGCAAATTGAAAACCAATGGGTTGTATTCCACATTCCTGTAAAATCCAAGTTGCTGTAGCTGGCGTGATGTAGTCAGTGGATAGAGTCATGAACTGTCTTGTTGCAATTGCGTCTGTATAATGAAATGGTGCCAATTCATTTTTAATCTAGACCACTACAATTTCTAAAATCTCTAGTGTAGTAAGCAGAAGTAGGAATTTATAATAAAAGGTAAGCCAAACTTCATTCCAGAACTGTCAGTTGCCAAGCATGTAAATTTGCCGGCATCAACAGGGAATCGTTCTTGCTCTACGATTTTACTCTACAACCTCCAGCGTTCAGTGTGACATTAGCTAGATAAGAGGCTGTTTGAGACTTATGATTGGTTCTAGAAGATGCGTCATAACTGTTTCCTTTTCCTCCTGACCTCTGAAGGATTGAAAGTCTCTAAATTCAAGTTCTGTTTATGTTCTGCTTCAAATTCAAAGGCAAAAAGAAAGTAATCTCAGCACATTTTTGAGTCATACTCTTCTGGGAGATGTTATCTTTGCTAGGAAGAAGATGCTCTTAGTTTGCCTAAAGGCAATGAAAACAGGACATTATGCAGTTTTCCTACTAGCTAGTAGGTCTGTATTGGGTTTGTGTGGTAAGGTTTTGGTAGCGGGGGGGCTACAGGGGCGGCTTCTGTGAGCAGCTGCTGGAAGCT
>JANHGO010000042.1:96382246-96435456 GCA_024606505.1 Aquila spilogaster
CCGTTCGGTTGGGTGGGATTCGGTCGCCTGTATGTGTGTGTAAGAGTGTGACTGAGACGGAACATAGTTTCCAAGCGGTGCCCGGTTCTTAGCGCGGATCGGAGTTGTTTCGTTGTTGGGTTGGTTGGTTTTTATTTTCCCTTTTTTAATCCTCTTTTTTGTCCTTACTGTGTGCTTTCAAAATAGGTGTGGGTCTGTGGTAGCAAAGGTGCTGTTTGCAGTCATGTAGTTGTTGCTAGCAGCAGTGGGCCTGAATCCATCCATCCATCTATCAGTCATTTCTACCTTCTAGTACATTGTGAGCTGTGCTAGTTGGGAAACTGAACTTCAGGCGTCTGACACGTGCCTGTTAGCAACTTGTTGCCAGTGTTGTTTTCAGTACCATGGTATAATTCAACCTCTACCTCCGAATGGTGTGCTCCTGGAAGGCTGAGCCCTGCCTGTACCAGCAGCACTTCCCTCCAGGCTGGATGCGGTGGCTCTGAGCTCAGCACTGAGGTGTGGACAACTTTGAGCTCACGCCACAGTAGAGAGAACATCCCCCATTCTGGCCAATAAGCACCGCTCACGTGTGTGTTCTAGACACACGTTGGTGAATGCCACAACATGAATTGTGGGCGCTGACTGCACTTGGAATGGTTTATTTATTGCATTGTGGTTTTTTTTCTAAACCATGAAGCGGGTTTGCCAATGCATTGTAACACATGTGGGTGTCAAAACATTGATAGCAATTGGCTTGTTGAAAACGTGTTCCTGGATGGTAATACTTTCCCATTTTCTTGAGATTAAAGATAATAAGGAAACTCTACCAGGAATTTTGACATGCTGATACTTCTGCATGATTTCTTACACTATTAACAAGTATTTTTTAATTAGTTTACTTTTTTAAAACCATAATGCCATGTTATCCATTTCAGACAATGATCACGCATGACTTGGTAAAACTTGCCATGAGCCTTTCTCTTAATGTATTTCATCCTTCAAAGATTGGAAGCGCAGCCTTGGTGTGGAATGGGTTTGTGGTTCTTCTATGTCGTCAGTGTTTAAGAGAGATGTGGACAGAGAAAGCGAGGAAGAAAATGGAAAGATTGAGCTAAAAAGTCTTGATGAGAAATGAGTTCATTCAGACTCTTCTTTCCAAGCATCTTTTGTTTGCTGGAATGTAGGTAAATACCTAATTTTGTCAGAATAAGTGTTTAAAGATGTAAGATGTGCATCTTACTATTTAGACTTGATTGTGGGTACATATGTTTGAAAATATGGTAGTGATTAGATCCTTTCTCTTTTCTTGCTCTTTTATTCTTAAGAAAGCTTTCTCATGATGTTCAGCGTTGATCAGGTAGTTTTCCTTTTCTACCTTGTCCTTGCCTAGAAGTTAGTAGAGGGGAGAAAAAGAAGTTGGTTACTTTGTGTTTGATATTCTTCTTCCTCAGGTTTACTTTAGCTTCCATTGTCAAAGTTTTGTGAACTTTGTATCACTTGACATTTTAGGCTTGTGAAAACTGGTGCAGAAGTGTATTTTGTAAGGTGTCAGTTACATTTGATACAAAAGAAGTTTTTTTCACAGCCTCTTGTTTCATTAAACAAAAACTTGTTCATCCCTATCCCTAGGATCTTTAGCTGAAGTGAGAGGCTGCCACTGGTTTAAACCTCTGTTTCTTTTTTAGTACCCACCTTTAAGATGCTGATCCTTCTTTCTGAAGAAATCGGGTTCTGTCATGCATTGGTGTTACCCTTGTGTACCCTGAACTTACACTAAACTCTATATAGGGGGCTGAGAAAAGCTAAGAATCAAAAATACCAATGTCTATAATGCTTTAAAGCCTTTTGCTCTAGAGGGGCATAAGGGCTCTGTGCAACAGCTGATGGGATTTAAGCCCCGGCTCCTGTTTTATTATTTGCAAACTGATGGTACTTATTATAGATGTATTTATGTGGATCTTGTGGAGTGTATTTTTTTCAATGGATGATGCTTCTGGTTTTGTCTTCTTTGCAAAAACATTTACTTAGGAAATCTTACTAGGCATAACTTTCTCATATTGGACTGAAATTCACAGTCTTTAATATTTTATTGCCATAGCTTAATTGGTGCAAATGTTGTTAAACTTGTTAAAATTTTAATCTAGTAAATTACTTCGATTTTTCTGTTTGGTCAGCAAAAATAAACTTTGTTTCCTTAAAAGCTAACGCTGTGCAGGCTTGTAATGCCACAAGAAAATACATGAGTTCAGAAAAGCCATTCTGCTATGTTTTGTATTCTTAAATGGCTTTCACTGAACTTAGGTATTTCTGTGTTTTTTTTCCTGCAGTCAATACTTGGGGTAAAGCTGTCTGATTCTTGCTCGGAGACTGTAGGCTGTTACTTCAGAGTGACAGCTGAGTGTGTTGTCAGTATTGCAGTTTCTGTTTGTGTTAGGACAGAGGCTCTGTCCTTAGGAGTGTGTTCTCAGGTGACACAAGAAGGATGGTGGCAGGACTCTGCAGGTAGTGGGATGTCTTTTATTCTCTTCTATCGGTTGTGAAAATTTAGTGAACTGCTTTTTCCTTTAATTTTGAAAGACTGAGGGTTTCTCGTGAGAGGGGGTGAAAATTGAGGAGTTAGCAGATCACTTGTGCAGAGTTGGGGGACCTAATTGTTTATAGGCTTTGAAACATGTTTATTAGGGCCTTGACACACAAACAAGCCACGGTGTATCATTTGACACCAGGGTAATTGTTTTTTCATGTTCCAGTTCCATGTGGGTGTAGCTGATCTAATAGCGTGCTGTTGCTGAAAGCCATCCAATTCTGCCGCATCCTTTATGCGCCCATCCCAGTGTGCGGTCAGTTGGGTACGGGAGCTGAACTGTCTGAAAAATGGGTAGCACCAAAATGCTTGTCGGATGATTCAGCTCCAGCTTTGCATTCAGTAGCGTGGGCCTGATGCCAGCGCCAGGGAGATTGTGGGGGCCTGGGAGTCTGCTGGGGCTGTTCCTTCTGGGGACAGGTGCGCTTCAGCCTGCTGCAGGTGTCTCAGGATGTGCTGTGATGATTTAAAGCTGCCATACAGGTGTTCTAGGTCTTCTGGGTTGCAAACATGGTGCGTATGATCAGAACTACTGCATTAACTTCATTCTTATTTAAAATACTCAAGCAGTTGTGATTTTTCTCTGTTGAGTTAGTTTCATTCGTATTGATGATGATTGAGGAGAGAGAGAGCAGAGAATTCCCATCCATTAGGATGGCACTGCCATGGGTTTCGTAGGCAGCGCAGCATACTGTTGTTCTCAGAAATGTTTGTTACTATTTTGCTAGCAGCCGCCACTTCCTCTTCCCCTGCCCTCAAATACTAAATGTGATTTAAAGTGAAAATGACAATTTATTTTTAGGCCATTCCAATGTTCATTCTATGTAACTTCATGCACCTTAGCATAAACAGAAAGGATCTGTGGGACTGGGATGTTGGCACTGTACGTTGACGCTGAATTTCATTGTTTGTGACATAGCAAAGCATTTCAGGCAGCAGTATGGTTGCTGTTTAGTAATTGGTTTCTTAATAAGTAACCAAGCACTAAGTGGTTCATTTCTTCAGGGAATCCTGTGCTGTGAAGGTATTCAAAGGAATAGGGAGGAAAAAGAGAACTGGCATTGATTCCAACAGCTGCACCGCCACCTAGTTCTAGTTATTAACGGTATTTTAAAGAAAGTTTTTGTATTTTGGAAGGTAGTTGGAAAGGCTTAGAATTGGTGGTAAGAAAACCTGTGAGATGGCTGTGGTTCTTAGCAAGGTTTTTAGTTTCATTTTCAGTGCTGCTGTTGGACATACGTAAACTTAAATGACTTAGCTCCAGAAGGGAGCATTGCTGTTGCGCATGTTACTCACACAGCTGGCAGTTCGGATATTGCTACTGCCCTTGTTTAGAAACTTTGTTTCGGTGATCCCTTTCAGTAAGAACCAGAGCTCTTGGGTTAGCTAAGGACCAAACCCCTGCATGGCACAGTGAGCTGTTCTGTGCTTGTTCTTTTGGACTGAGGCTGAGGTGTTAAAAGATGGACCCAAGAGGACCCTTAAAATTCTAAGTGTACCTTTCCTTTGTCTTTTTTTTTCTTTTATTTCCTTTTTTTTCCTAAGGCACACTTTAGGATTATTATTTTTTAAAAGGAAAAAAAAAAAACCAAATATATGCAGTGAGTTGAGTATAGGCATATGGGTTACATGCAAGCCCACAGTAATACACACAGCTGAGCGGACGGTCCGTCAGGCTGAAAATGCTGCTACAGTTGTTCCTAGCTTACTGTGCCGGAAGCTGCAAACCTGCAGCAGCCTGTTTGTCTACCAAGGCTTGGGGATTTTTATCTGCTCTGACCTCACCTATTAAAAGCACAAACTAGTTGAATAACAGGTTGTGTCTTCTTGGAGTGGGTGTTTTCATCAAGATCTATTTATTTCAGTAGAGGAAAAGTAATCATGTGTTAAAATAGTATGCATTCTGTAGGGGTTACTGGCCAAGGATCCGTATCTTGTGAGATCACGCATATTTGGGAAGTACGTGAGAAACAAAAACGTTCTGGGCAAATTGTGAATTCTTCAGTTCCTACCTCTGTGTCCTGTTTTCCTTCCAAGGCGCTCCTCTCAGGAGTCAAAACAATTCAGAGAAAAGTAATTGCACGTTACTGCAATTCCTACTGTTATGGTGCTGAGGCAGTAGAGAGTGGCATAGTTTGATTGATGGTCAGATATAGTGCAACAATTACTGTAATTTGATTTGGAGCTTGTTTTGGATAATGCACTGTAGCGCAGAATAGTTAAGGCTGACCTGAATGCTGGTTTTAGTGAGATTGAACTTGCGTCTTGAGATCAAGGTAGCTGACTGGCAGATTTGGTTGTTGTCCTTGTGTGGAAATGTGTCCTTTGGAAAGATGTACAATGAAACTTACAGTTAAGCATGTTAACTGTTATGGGGAGAAAGCAGCAGTAATTTGGAGAACATTTCAATACGTGCAGTGCTTAAGGGAGAGTCCGGAGCAGGGTTATCCTTTACCTGATGTCTGAAAGAGTCAGCGCATAGCTGCATTATGCATTACAGATCTGACTAAAGAGTTAAATCATGATTCTGTTGATTCATTCGTTGTGATTCTGATGGTGAGTTATTCTGCAGTGTCATGCAGAATGAAAATATGAGCACTTAGGCCTGTTTTGAAGGTAACAGCGTTTTGAGTGTCGGTCGCAGTGGCTGCATGTTGTGTGTTCCCATGCTGCTCTTCTACCATAAGTGGAGCTGGGGGTAGGAGGTGAGGGGCGAAGCTGGGGGTAATGCTGGTTCATAATTTCTTAGAAAATATTAGTCATGTTTAAGATCCAAAATGTTTGCACTAACAGAATTCAGATTCTTGTTACGGTAATGTTTAGGAAACTGACAGAATAATCTCAGAGGTGAGTTAGCTTATTATTCTCCTTACAGAAACCTCTTTTGCATTCAGAGTTAAATATTGCAGAAATCCTGGTAGGAGGAAAGAAACCAGCTAGAATTTTCATCTAGGTGGGGCTGACAGTAAAAATATCTGTGCTGTTTATTTACTGTCTGACATCACAATTTTGACATCAAATTTTAAAATTTGTGTTTGTAGTCCAGTCTGCTTTTCATTTAGAGCTGCATGAATTTTAAGCACTTGTACATCTGTCATGTTTTTGCCCTGCTTCCACTTTCTCCTCTTGAGATCAAGACGACTTTCCGTCATTCTATTGGCTTGTCATGAGCTTTTCTATTTCTGACGAAGCTGTAAAGTATCCTTTTAAAAAGTGATTTAATTTCCTTTTTTGTCACTTAAATCTGACTTCAAAGTCTTTTTTTTTTTTTTTTCTTTTTTGGTTTCCCCTTTCTCTCTCTCTGAGGGCAGTTGGAATATTTTGTGTTGGTTTGGCTTCTTTTCATGGTTTGCCAGAAAGGGAGGAATCATAGAGCTAAGATGAGTTCCTGGGTTTAAACACTTTTTCATTTTTGGCTTCTACTGTAATGCAAATTGTCACATCAACAAATTAATAGTGTTTTTAAGAGGATTATTTTCTTTTTTCTGAAAGAGAAGAAAGAAGTTTTCACCCAGAGAAAACTTAATATTGTGTTTTAAATAAATTAAGTCCCTTCGTTTGCCTCTTCATAGAAGGAGAAAAGGGAAGAGAGCGAGTCTAAATAACACTTGCCGTGAAATGAGATTCTTATCTTAGCAGATTTTACAATGAAATAAAGCTTACTTTGCTTTTTTTCTTAAAGATAAATAAAATTCTTATGCATGCTTCAATCTTACATATGTAGATTATGTATGCTTTCCTCTTATATAGGAAAATAAGAGGCACATGTTGACTGCACATGGTTCCTGAAATTTTTATAAACTTCCTGGAACTTGCAAGTGTTAAAATGGCCCACAACACTCAGTAGGCTTATTATTTTTATTTTATTTCAGCATGCAGCTCACTTGGTATTGTTGTGTCGGTTTGTTAGTGAGCTGGGTGCATGTGCTGCTTGGTGGCGAACTCTGATTGTTAGGAAAATGCCTCCCAGAAGCATCGCAGCACTGCTTGGCGTCACTAGCTGTTTTCACACAAATGCACTTAGTCAACAAGAGACCGTGGTGTGGATAAAAGGTACGTTTTCAGATTGTACCTGCTAAAGATGGTAAGAATAAGAGCTCCCTTTTTTCAAAACATTTGCTTCAGAAATTGCATGAGGAATGGAGCTTACCTTATTTCTGCAAGAAACAATAAAAAAAACCGCACACATGGCTTCTGACAAATCATGGGATATATGACTCAAGATGCAAGCTAGCTGTAGTTTTGGAACGTGTCAAAGCTGATTTGCTTCATTTGCTTGAGATTTTGTGCACTTGCAAGGCTGTGTAAAAATGAAGGGTGTTGAGCAGGATAAAATGGCAACTGCGTTGCACAGGGAGCTTAATGCTGGTGGTCAGATGAAAACCGTCACTAATTGTTAGTCTTTGAGAGACAAGTTCAGATTCCATAGGCACGAGGTCTGGCTGCAGAGAGATCTCGTACAAAGGGCTGTATTTGTTAGGTTTGTACTCCTTCTGATAGGAGCAAAGGAGAATAAAAGCGAAAGAAATAGATCCGGGCTGCTGATGGCAGGAACCGTGCATAGCTTTGTCGCTCCTTGCAGCTATTCTAATATTCTGGGGCACTCAAGCATGCATTCTGACTGTGATTCCTCCTTCTCTAAGTAAAGAGAAGTGAGTTTCATTTGCATGTTATTGATAAGGAAAATGAATCAGAATAGGAAGTTCTGAGCGCTGCAGATTATTTTTTGTCTCTTTTCGAGTGCCTGTCTGATGTCATTAAATTTACTCAAATGAACTAATCTGTATGATCAGCTGTAATTTTCAGGTACTTCTTAAAGAATTTCCAATATTTTTAAAGAGAAGCCTTTTTTTAACCTGTGTGAATTTTGTAAATCATTTAACTGTAAGGCAAATTCAGGCATCTTGCAAGGCCTTCTGCAAGTGAAATGTGATTGACGGAAGAACTGGCAGAAGAGAGAGCTTTTCCTCTGTCGCTTGAAGTGTGGTGTGGTGGCAATTACAGGTATGAGCAGGGCTCTTCCAGAGCCTCAGACAGGAGCAGTCTTTATGTTAGCAAATTGTTGAAATACCTGAAGCGACCGCAGCATGTCAGTGAGATGGGAGCGTGTTTGATAAGGAACCAGGTATATTCCTATTGATTGTAGCATAGAAGTGTTGGTCTGTCTAAAATGTCAGTCATGGCCGTCTGTAGTTGCAGAATAACAAAACATCACAAGTTTTTACTGCAATACTTATTTTCTGCAAAGTAATACTCTGAAGGCATGTTTCAGGCTGGGTGAAGGACTAACTACGGCATGCTAGATCCCGTGCTAGAACTGGGGATTGAGTTCTCATTCTCCCTCTTCATTTTACTGTGTTAAATATTCTTTTCTATTTTTTAAACTGGCAATAACTTAAATATTTTTTTAAATGCCTAACAAAAAGCTTTGCGGTTAATAGCATTTTACTGATGTCATACATTTCAAAACTTTTATGTGAAGATATATACGGTGGTGCTGCAGAGGATGACTTCTGATCTATAATTATGGTAGTTCAAAAGAGTGATCTGGGCCATCATTAATATTGGTTTGATGTTGTTGTAGTCAAGTGGTGATGAGGTCTGCTGCTGAGAACAGGAGCTTGTTTTGATTCTGTGCAGTTGAAAACTGAGCAGTGACCAAAAAGTGGTCGTGGCTGGTGTACTTATTCCTGTGTTAAACTACATCTTTCTGGTTGAATTCTTTAAAAGAACATTTGGTTTAGATTCTTCAGATTAAAAAAATAAATAAAAAAAAATACCAAAGTTCCGCAATTTGACCTGCCTTATAAACTTGGTGAGTTGAAGCAGAATGCCATTGTGTCAGGTGCATGTTTTCTACAGAGCTATGTTACTTATTCACTATATTTGAACCTTTCAGTAATTCTGTAAATACTGCATTCCTTAGAGTCCTCGTCTTAATCTTATGTTACGGTAATTGAAATTGACCAGACAGATAATTAAATGTAATACTGAATTTGTTCTTTTACATTTTTCATTGTTATAAAGGAGCTTATTAGTCTATGAACAACTGTGCTTTAAAGTCACAGTAATAAATGCCAACAGTTCTCTCTACAAGTAGCATACTTCGAATAGCAAATTTAATTAGGACCAGCTGGAATGAGTTATTGTACTTAAAGGTCATTATATGTTTTTATCTTCTAAAGAAAATTATAGTATATGAATTTGTGTAACAATCTAAAAAAAAAAACAAGCTTAGTAATTCTTCAGAAATATTATGCTTTTCTTTATCAGATGTTTTGCTTCCTCTTTCATGTAATAGGTGAAATATTACCGACACTTGGCACCTGATCACTTGCTTCAAATATGTCATCGACTAGGACCGCTTCTAGAGCAAGAAATCCCCCAGAGTGTCCCTGGAGTGCAGACGCTATTAGGAGCTGGCAGACAGTCTTTGCTTCGTACAAACAAAAGTATGAAAATTGTGTGAGAGCTTTGAGAATTCTTGATATTTCATGCCTCTTCTGCATTTTTGCCTGAGAAAATCCTTGTCTCCATTCTTTGTGTAATTCTTCTAAAACAGGTTGCAAACATGTTGTGTGGAAGGGATCTGCTCTTGCCGCATTACACTGTGGGAGGCCTCCGGAGTCACCTATAAACTATGGCAGTCCACCTAGTATAGGTAAGTCTGTTTTATTAAGGTGTTGCCACTGTACAGCCTGACTCCCAGAGTAATTGATTGTAGTAATGATGAGTGCTAAGTAGCAGCTCTGTTTGTTTGTCCTTGCTTGTGTCATATTTATTGCACTGAGTATTACTATTTAATAAGATGTCATAACTGGTCAAATTTGCCCATTTTTATGTAGGGAAGAAATACATACTGTAAATTTCCATGCCGGTTCTGCTCTGAAGCTAGCTATTTTTCTCTTTGAAGCATACAACTGAATAAATTACATTTCAACTGTGAATACATACAAATAAAACTCACTTTCTTTAAGATGTAATAATGCTGTCAGTAGATAAATAATTCATGCAGTGGGCCAACGTAAAACCAGGACAGCATAGTCTGCACGCGTTGCTGGAGAGAATAAGTCACATGGACTGGTGATGGCTTTCTTTGGAAAGATGTGAGTGTCCTGTAGGAGTGAATATTTCTGTTCTTTGGTCCATTCACTAATTTCATAGCTCTGCTTTAGTTTGCTGTGTTACATCACAAAGCATATTCGTATGCATAATGTTTATTATATATAATAGGTATACAATTAGTTACTTTTTTAAGCTTTGTTTAAGGTGATATTTTGATCTCTGTTCTGTGCTGAAACTACTTGTAAGAAGAAAAGCTGTCAAAACATGATGTGTATTACTACCACTATTTCTCTAATATTAGTTTAGTCAGGGAGTGGCCTTTTTTTCCAACCGTGTGTGTACCTGAACATGCAGAAGAGCATATTCAAAAAATCTTACAAGGCTTGGGAATAGATCGAGCATGTAATTAGTTCTAAAAACAGAAGAGTGGTTAGTTAAAGGTATACCTGGAACAGGCTAATTTACACCTGCTTTCTTGAAAGCAGTTTAAGCACATGATTAGTTGACCATCCTTTGACCTCTAAGTGTGTGTGTGTGGGAAGGGGGGGGGGGGGGGTGGAGCAAACATACATTCCCTAGAAGCTTTCTATAGATTTCATATGCAACAACAATATTATATATGATATTGTATATATTGTATTTCTTTTTAATCACAAAGCAAGGACATAGTGCAATCCAGAATTCCTTTTTAGACGTAGGGGCACTTTTTTTTTTTTTTTTAACACTTGGAAATTTAAGAACCTGGGAAGCTTAAGGGTGACTGAGTTGAGATGCCTTGAGGAGTTAATATTGCTGTAGCAGGTTTTGGGCCAACCTGAAGTTAAGTTGTTTAAGTTGCACATTGCTGATAAAAGATGGGCTGCTGTGAAGACAGAGGTTTCTGACTCGTCAGAAACAGAGTGCTGAAGATACATTGGGAGAGCTACTAAGTAACAATGTACAAATGCATAGCTGGGTGCTGTTTGGGCACACTCAATGTGGTAAGTTGCTGCAGCAGTTTTTGGAAGTTGGAACTCAGTGGGCTTGTAAAGTTTCTGTGAACAGGGATAGAGCTCAGTTTGGATGTTTAGGTTATTTCTAATGTTGAAGAATCACAAAATTGAATATCAAAATACATATAATGTTTAATAAAATTTTACACTTCATGCAAAGGATTATGGTTTTGTCTTACAGCTGAAGCAGAAACAAGCTACAGCTAAGAAGCTTTTGAGGTTGAGCACTGCCAGCCTTGATTTGGTCAGATGGCAAAGTGTTTGGTGTTTTAGTAGACTTGTTATTTGAAGGCGTTAAAAGAACATGGCTTTGGTGGCTATTTAGAGCTAAGTTTTTAGAACTTCTTCACCTAGTAAGTGTTGGTTTGAGATAGTTCTCTTAAACCCTACATCCATTCAACAAGATTTTATTTACATGTATTATTTTAGTATTTAATTATAAAGAATTGCTTCCATGTTGTGTTCTAGATGTGGGGGAAGAAATGCTTGTTGCTGAGTATTTCCCATTTCAAGTGTCTGTGCATTGTCTTGAACAGTGTAAAACTGAAAAATCTTGGGCTAAGTGAGCAGCCTTATCTGCAAGGTGTCTGGAGGACAGAGCTGTCTGATAGCGAAGGTTTCCTTAGTAGCGATTGTCTTAACTTTCTCTACACTTGGCAATATATACTGAAATGTGCTTGAAGAAATCAGAGCAGAAGGCTCTGTGTTGCTTTGTACTGCAGCTTAATCACAGTGCGTATTTTTTTCAAGGGACGGGACCAGTGCATTAAGTCTGCCAGTTATGTATCAAAGAAAGTTGTAAAGCTGCCTTGTGTGGAAGTTAACTGTTAGGAGAAATAACTCAGACTTTTTTATGGAAGAAAAAGTAGAGCTTTCTAAGTAAATGTTATTTTTATTGAAACTTTTGCAGTGCACTGAATATCTGCAAAATTATAGTTACTTCAGCATACCACTTTTTTTCATGACCGATAATTTCCTTTTCCGAACATCAAAATAAGTGCTGCTAACTGCATATTTTCAACTGTTTTTCTGGATGTTTGATTCAGACCTGTGTATTAAAAGCATTTGCTTTTCATTAATCCTATTCTAGTCCAATCCTTTCAGTAAAATTGGGAGCTGGAATAACATTTCTTTCATAAATTGAAATTATTCTTAAGTAGATTCCTCTAGGAAAGCTGTATTTTACATATTTGCTGTTTGGAAACTTATTCTTCGGGCTGTGTATATTTTGGTTGAAGAGCCCACTAATGGTTGGGGAATGGAAAAGATACAGAAGTCTGCCTGTCTTGTGGAGGCTTATTCCTTTTACATATTACTGAACATGTAGCTATATTTGTTCATTTCCTGGCTTGATGAACCAGTGCAGTCATTATACTGTTATGATATTCTTTAGTATTTTTTGTACCATATGCCAGCAGCCTTATAGGTAACTTTTATATACAGTTAAAATACATCTGTGCAAATACTTAATTCACCAGAAATCTACAGTATATGTGTAGAATATAACGGAGAACCAAAACTTGTGTAAGGAATAATGTCTCTCTGTGTTTAATTAAAATCAAAAGGGAGGATTAGAACTTGATAATCTTTAAGGTCTCTTCCAAAACAAGCCATTCTATGATTCTTTTGTTTTGTTAAAGATCCTTTAAAGGTCGTTAAAGATCTTTGTGGATGCAGAAGTGAAAAAGGAACTCTTTATAAGTATCTTTCAGGAACTGCTGAAAAACCACAGAGCCAAAGCTTGAATTTTTGAGTTGAAAGCTCTTAGGGAGGCTGGTTATTCAAGTGTGAAGATCTGAGTGAGACTGGCTGCTCGTTCCCTGCTAACGAAGAATATGTTTCCTGGCTGATTAATATATCTGCCTGGTCCTGCTGAATAGTCCACTTCAAGAAAAGTTCTGAGCAACTTTTTATTTTCTCTCAGTTTCTCTATTCAGTTATCCTGCTGTTTGGGCTGAAAACAGGACGTGATGTTCTAAAAGCGGTGTAGATGTTTGTTTTCAGAAATTTAGTAAATACTTAAGGCTTAAAAGCTAACTTCGGAGTAGGCTGTATAACTATATTATTCTTCTGTGATAACAAAAATAAACAAAACCGAAATAAACTAACCCAAAAGACCTTTGGTTTTGAATACTAGAAGTGTGATACATTTTGAAGTATCTGTGTAGAAGTAACATTTGGTTACATGTATTTATTGAAGTCTGAAGAGAATTATACTAAAATAGAAGCCTTCTAGTGCAAGAAGAAGAAATAAGAGAAGTCTTAAGGTACTTGTATTTTGAGTGAAACTCGATGACTAAATAATATGCAGAATGTAAATGGGGTTATATTGAAGTCAAGGAACAGCTTGGAAGTGCTTAGGATTATATAACTTTCATTTGTTGTTGCCTTTCCAAGTGTCTCACCTCCCATCTCTCTGAATTATTAAGGGTTTGACACCTAATTCCATTGACCAGATGGGTTTTACATGTGAAGTTTAAGATGTATATAGACTTTTTGTATGCTCAGAAGTGCTCCTGTGAGTAGTCAGTATACTTTTACCTTTCCCTGGGAGAAGTTCTGACCCAATCAAATTGCTGGCTTTACTGTGGGTGGCAGTTATTTGTGAGCCAGACTTAGGTTTCTGCAAAGAGTTTAGAAGTTGAAGAGAAATGGTAGGAAGGTAGAAGTCAATTCAAGCTGCCTTTTTGACCTTGGATATCTTGACAGAAGGGCTGTGGGGGAGAAAACTTGAATGCATGATGTGTTTAATATTACTAACTTTGGCTGTGAAAGGAGGAGTCAGGCGGTATTGTTGTTTTACGGTTTTTCAACAGCTCTAAATGCTCTAAATTCGTTAGAGGTGTGACTAGCCTCTCAAGTTATGAAACTCGATTCATTGTGGGTAGAAGTTGTAAATAATGTGTGTTCTTCAGGTGTCCTTCCAGCTTTTTTTCTGAACCTGATTCAATTTTTGTGTGAATGGAAAAGGAGCAAAGTTGATTTCTGTTCTTTGGAATAGAACTTCTATTAATTAAATACAAGTCCAGAATGGTAGAAAATAAGACATAAACCATAATGATTTTGTGTGTGCTTTTAAAGTATAACTTATACTTGGTAAAAAAAATAAAATAAAATAAAATAAAAAAAAAATTGTGTTTATCAGTGGGTAAAGCACATTGTTCTCCCTCAGCTTTAAAGGAATACATTTCGTGTTTCAGGGCAGAACTGTATAAGTAAGGTGATCAAATTGGTTGCTTTGATGAAACTAAGAAAAGAAATCCAAGGGGAAAAAAAAGATCAGCATAACTAATACAGCTATATTTTTCAGATACCAACATTTTTTGTGCTTTTGCAGATTGATGTTTTTCTTCAAGTTCCTTGTTCTGTTTTGGGTGCTGGGTGAGTTAGCGACATTCTGAAACTTCGAAGGTATTCAAGTTGGTGCCTGCTGCGTGCCTTTTGAGTAGGAGAAAGCCTGTGATAATCTTTTAAATGTTCTGTTGAAATTTCCTCCCATTTTGCATTCAGCAGCTTTATGTTTGTTTGATTTTGAATTGTTCTGATGCAAGGCAAACAAAGTAAGCAAATAAGGTGATCTTGACTCTGAGATGTGCGGTTTTCAGATTAATGTTGTTACTAGCAGTGAATCGTAACAGTAGGAGTGAGATTTTAAAAAACAAAGTAAAGTTCAGTTTCACTAGGTTGTTTTTAATAGCCGAAATCTCCGTTTATGTCTTAGCTTTCAGTGGTGTCATAACTTTCTTACTGACAAACAAGGAGAAGTGCAAAGTCCTGCAGCTGTGGAGGAACAACTTCAGGCACCAGGACATGCTGGGGTTACCCAGCTGGAAAGCAGTCTAGCAGAAAAAGGCCTGTGGGTCCTGATGGACATCAAGTTGAATGTGAGTCAGCAGTGTGCCCTTTCTGCTAAAAAGGCTTACAGTATTCTTGGCTACATAAGGCAAAGTATGACCTCACCGAGGAGCGGTGATCTTTCTCACTGCTATGCATTGGGGAGGCCATGCCTGGAATGCTCGGATATAAGAGAGATAAAAGCGTACCGGAAGGAGTCCAGTATGGAGCCATGAAGTTGATGAAGGGACTGGAGTGCTTCTCCTATGAGGGGAAGCTGTGAGAGCTGGGAGAAGACTGCAGGTAACCTGGACAAGAGTTGGGGATCTCATCAGTGTGTATAAATACCTGAAGTGGGAACACAAAATGGATGGAGCCAGGCTCTTTACAGTTGTGCTCAGTGTCAGGACAAGAGGCAGTGGCCACAAACTAGAACACAAGAGGTTCTATCTAAACTTCAGGGAACACTTATTCACTGTAGTAGTGTCCAAGCACTGGCACAGACTGCCTAGGGACGTTGTGAAGTCTCCACCTGTTGTGGTTTAACTCAGCAGGAGGCTCAGCACCACACAGTCATTTGCTCACTCCCCCCACTTCTGATTGATGTCATACACTTTGGAATATGCCTTTGACCAGTTTAAGTCATCTGTCCTAATTCTGTTCCCTCCCAGCTCCTTAGGTATTTCGCTGTGAATGGCTTTGGCTCTGTACAACATTGCTTAGCAAAAACTATAAACATCAGTGTGTTATCAATATTGTTTTTCTGCTAGAACCAAAACATAGCATCTTACCAGATACTCTGAAAATAACAGTTCTATCCCAGCTGAAACTAAGGCACCATCCTTGGTGGTACTCAAAACCCGACTGGGCTCAGTCATGGGCACCTCTGCTCTGGTGTGCCTGCTTGAACAATGATTTGGACCTGGTGGCTTCCAGAAGTCCCTTCCAACCTCAGCCATGCTGTGATTCTGTGTCAGCAGACAGTTACAGGACTAAAAACTGCAAGCCAGTTCATTTTGTGTTTGTAAGCAACTGATGAATTATGTAATTGATAACAACTTAAATAATAACATAATAACATTCTCTGGAAATGTGTGTTTTACATGTTCAAATATCTGCAAATGTGTAGCTTTCTCAGGCGTTACTTTTTCTGATCAGTTAGCTTCATGATTAACTAGGAAGAATCCTGATTTTTATAACCGGAATGTCAATTGGGACTAAGTAGTGAAGTGTTATTCCATGTTACACACACAACAGCTGGTAACATCTGTGATTTATTCTTTTTCTTCTTTCTAAAGATCAATCTTGTGCATGGGTAGTAAGAGGCATACACAGCCAAGATAATTTTAACTTCCCTTAGCTGGCCAGGCATTGGGTAGTATTTATTTGTGTAGTATACACTTCACAGTGCCTTTCCAGTAATGAAAGGCCAACCAATCTCTGTTGTGTAGCTTTGTTCATGCATCAAACCCTTCTTTCTTCTCTTGGTTGACACAGTGCTCCCTTAAGTGTTCCTTGGATAAAGTTTATATCATTTCCTTAGCTAGTTATGTACTGCATGTGGCTCCCACTGCAGCTGTTCAACTGCCTATACATTGTCCTTCTTTCTGTGATTGACTCATCACCTTTGCTCATGCTGACTCAATGGTATGAGGCCAAGCAGAACCTAAGCAAAAGCAGAAAACTGCTAGTAGAGCTCAAATGGGAGTTACAGAAGTAACTGCTGTACAGGAGATTTTAAAATCAATCTTTCCTAAATAGAGCAAAAATTAAGCTAAAATAGCTTGAGGACTGTACAAGGCCTGACAGATGGTAAAGCCAGATATGAGTAACTACTTCTTTAAACTTGAAGACCTATAATTAGTACAAAGGCACTATTATTAACGGTTGGTAGCCTTTCTTACCTTGGCGTGCATCGGAAAAATCAGTTTACTCTTCTGTTGTGTAAGATGTAGCTATTTTTCTTTCGTTTTTGCCTGTACTCTGAAGGAAAGAAGCAGAACTTCCTCTGCTAACAAGGTCATCAGTGACACTGGAGCCATAAATGTTTGGAATAAAACGTGTAAATACTTTTAGAGAAATGAACTGTATCACTTGGCAAAGTGAATGAGATTAAATATAAGTACAGTTAAATGAACAACTGTATTGAGGAAATTGAGGAACAATGATGGAAGAATTCAGTGTTAAGAAAAAGTTTGAATCTTTTAAATTAAAAAACAAACCAAGAAAAGCCTGACTCGTAGTAAGCAGTGTCCAATCCTGTGGGCTGTTATGGTGTTTTTTTTCCTAAATTGCATGGTCTGGTTAAAAATGTTCTTCCCCCATAGTGCATATACAGATTTATAATGCTGCTTTCTGCCTTATAAAACTGATTTTTAGTTCACTTAGATTTATTTTTAAATGGTAATGTGATTATTATTATTTTTTAATATAAATATGGGTCAATGCCAGTTTGTGAGACTCAGTTTTCTTATTTCCGTTGTCAGTGTGTGCTACTCCTATTTTGCAGTAGGTTGATGTTACTAAACAGGGGACACTTCATCTGTTGAGTTCCCCAGAGATGTGTGAACCTGTAGCAAGTTGCCCATCGCTCCTTGACAGCAACAAGAATATCAGCAGAAATATTGGCTTAGGCTGTTTATTCACTAGTGGAGATTATTAAAGTATAAGTATCTTGAAATTGATCTCTGTTACATTTGTACAGCTTTCCATAAATTCAGATGTATGTTAGAAGTTAAATGCTTGTATGAATTTATTGCTTGCTTTGTGTTAAAGAATCCACTTGTTTTTCAAATTACTGACAGCATATCTGCTAATTAAACTTTAAGCTTAAATTTTTTCTTTTATGTGAGCTATGGATTCATTTGAAGGCATTGCTGTAAGCTGATTTTTAAGCAAGAATCATCTTGTATTAAGAGCAAATAGAAGGTAACTTCTGAATAGGCTGAGATTGTGTAAGATCACTTTATTGTTGTGACAAATACCTTTCTTACTTTGTTTTATTTTGTGTGGTGGATGTGAGATGTCGTTTTCTTTTTACTGTAGGTTGATGTGTCGGAAGCAGAAACTGAATTTATCTTGTGACTGAGCTAATCTGGGTTTCCTGCTGTTCTGAAGTAGACTTTTGGCAAGGAAAAGCTTTGTTATAAAGCAAACGCAGCTGCATCTTTTTCTTGCATAAGGGTAGGGTGAAGAGGTTATAGCAGAGCCTTAAGGTAGTAGTGGCCCATTGAGTTGGTGCTTCACTCCACAGCTGATGATCCTTCTCCTTCACAAAGCATCTTGAGTTAGGAAAACTTCCTTGAATCCTTGGGCTACATATGCAGTAACCTAAATGTTTCAGGGCTGTTGTCATGGCCTGAAGCCAATAGGCTTGGCAGTTATCCATACCACTAAGTGCTTTTGCTCCTATGTAGAGTAGCTACTATCCAGTTTGAATGAAGTTTGACCTGTGCTTGCTCATGAACTTCTGCCTCATTTGCCTGGGCCAAGTCAGGCAATGCAGGAGGCTTGTAGACAGTTGATACTAACGAGTGAAGGTCTTTGAGTGCCCAGACCTGTGTCGTGGTCCTGCTTACTTCACTAGTACAGGCGCTGCCATGGTCCAGTATAAGGAATGCCTAACCAGAGTAGTAATGACAGTAGCAACTACCTGTATTGGAAGTGATAGGTCTTTGTTTTCATGTATGATGCTGTGGATATTGCTGGGCATTTATTTTTAGTTTTTTTACTTTTTGCATATTGCTGGCCACATTTGTATGGAATATAAAATATATTGCTGTTTTTTTCTTTGCCCTGATAACGACGTGGGGAACTGTTTGGCTAACGTGTGTGTATCCGTGCATGCAAACACTATACTGTATTGCTTTATTGTTGTGTGAATAGCGGCTTGAAATTGGTAACACTGCTCTTTATTTTGAATGAAGATTTCCGTTTTGTTACAACAAAGTAGATTCCTATTCCCTGACTTCCTTGGTTTTTAACTTGGAAAAAAAATAACCCAAGTCCTCTGGACGAGGTTGTGTTAGTCAAAATTAGAACTTTCCACAAGAATTTGCTGAGTTTGTTCATCTTTGGATTTTGTTTCCTTGTTTTGTTCGGTTATTCTTTTTTTTTTTTTTTTTTTTTTTTGCTGTAGTAAGTAGTAACATTCTTCAAAACAAGAATTGATATTATCTTTAAAAGACTGGGTAAGTGATTGTAGTTGTCTACAAACAGGTTGTCCTGGAGAAGTCTTGAATGTTTGCTGGTCTGTAGTTAATAGCTATGTGGATGCTTGTATGCTTGTATGTCTTAAATTTGAGGTAGTTTACTCCTCTGTGGAAGCTGTTTTGGTCCTCTTGAATGCCTCATACTAGGTATAAAGGGAGAAGCATACATTTGGGTAATTAAAATTGGAGGTTTGATGTGTCATATCTTCATGCCCTGCCTTGCACTTTAGTACTTTTTTGAATGTTTGTGTCATAGGCTGCTTTTATGTTATATCTTCCCCAGTGATGGTAAATTTAGAGAATTACTATAGTAAGGTGTTCGTGTGACTAGTTATGCAGTGCTGAAATGAACTTTCCTTTCTGGAGGTGCATTTTGGTTTATGAATCCAATATAAATATCTTTTCTTTTTTCTTTCCCCATTTGGTAGTGGATACCCTATTCTCAAGAAAACTGAATGGAAAATACAGACTTGAACGCCTTGTTCCAACTGCAGTCTATCAACATATGAAGATGCATAAACGAATTTTAGGACACTTATCTTCTGTATACTGTGTAACTTTTGATCGGACTGGAAGGCGAATATTTACTGTGAGTACAAAGTTCTTCTGTATAATTTTTTTAAAGTACAGATAGCATAGCTTCCCAAACCTAAGTGTGATTACATTGGTAAATGAATGCTTTACTCCTTTTACTCTGAGATGCATTTTAATAATGGTGCCAGTTTACATGTTAAGATAAATCAACATACTGAATGTGCTGGTGGTGGCTGATCCATGCAGTTCAGTCAGAAAACTACAGTTATTTTCAGTGAAATTACCCTGTGCAGATTCTTTCTTCTCCCGGACATCTGTTCTCTAGGAAAAGTGTAGAGAAAAGAACAGACCGCTATCAGGGAATTTTAGAAGTCAGAGTAGATAATCAGTTTGTAATTAGACTATTTTAGCTTTTTTCTATAACTTTTATTACATTTTAAATGACTATTAACAGTCTGGTGATGAATTTGTACAGCATGTTGATGATAGAAAGTTAAAAATTAGCATAGTGTTTTTTAACAAATGTTGGTTTATGAGGAGTTGTGAACTGTGAGATCCCAGGAACTGATTTTTTTTTAGTAATGTTCTCAGTATTTATAGCTATTTTCATTGTGTTGCTGTGGTGTGTTTTTTTTCTGTTCTTTACTCTGAGAATGTCTGAAATCAGTACTGAAAATGCAAGTTTCCTGAAGAGTGAGTATTAGGAAAAAAGATAGACTTCAGTGTAATTTGGATTCCTTAGTAAGCAATCAACTTTACTAAAGCCAAGGATCATATAAATGCACATCTTGTATCAATCTGGGATGCTCTGGCTGCTTTTATTGCTTTCGCACTTTACTGGATACTTGCAGTGCATTTGTGTATTTGGAGACTTGTTTGCACTCTTTGAAATGCCATGACAGGTAACTCAGGCACTGCAGGTGGAAGTGCAGTTCAGTTTGATACTGTTACAGTTCGAGCTTCTCAAATGCTTTTAACGTGGTTGTAAATACAATTTGCCCTTCAGCCCACATACAGTCTGTTTAATTCATTGTATGGAAGAATGTGTGGCTGCAGGGACTGTGGCACTTAAAGAAGTATGAGCAGACTTCTGTTTATTTGTTTACTTGTTCATAGTAGAGATTTTCTTAATATTTCTTTAGCTTTCATTGACAAGCTAAGTCCCTCAACACTCATAGGCATTAAGTTCTTACCATCTCCTCTCGTTTGTGCGTGATTCACCTGTCAGAAAAAACGTTGCTCTGATGTTGTGGGTTTATTTTATACGTGACAAGGCAGAATGGGTTAGGGATTTTGTGTGCAAGTATAAAAATCCCCAGTGTTCATCTCTCATCATCTCTATGTAGAGACTTCTGTTTGTGTTTCCTTGAAGAAATGCCTGAAACTCTTTGTTAAGGTCTTATGATTCATCATTTTCTTAAATCCCATGTTCCTTAAATCTGTTGTCTGTGAGGGACTTACGAAAGTTCCCCTGGGTGCATCTGTAATGAAGAGTAGAGTTGCACATTCCCTTGTGTTTTGCAGTGTGACTTTAAAGTGGCTAGAGAGACATTTCTCCTGACCGTAACAACAATTTATTTCTAAAAGAAAGGTAGAAGAACCTAGAATAAAATGAGCGAAGCAGTCGTGCTTCTGCAACCCCTGGCAGTCCTTTGCTGAGAGATACTGGTGTCCTGGTATAATTGCTTTAAAAAGGTCTTGGGTTCAGACTGGAACTATTTCAATTCAGTGTTGATTAAAGTGTCCATAGAAAGTAGCTGTGGTGGGTTTTCCTTTGTGGGGCTGGCGCAGAACCTCTTACCTCAGTGTTACCAGATAAATCCTGTGTTCTTTGTGTAGATGTTTAAATGTCTGTTGACAAATGGAATACCGAAGTGTTCTATTCTACACTGAAGTAAAATCCAAGTTCCAGTTGCTGCGGTGATGTAATTTGTTGATAAAGTAAGCATTTGTAAGTGAATTTATAAACAAAAGGAAGACAGATTTCATTCTAGGCATCTGTTACCAGCATATAAATTTGTACGTATCAACAGGGAATCGTTCTTGCTCTGATTTTACTCTACAACCTCCAATGTTTAGTGCGATGTTAGCACTAAAGAGAGTGCTAGCACTAGGTAAGAGAGAGAGTTTTAGATTTGCAAGTGGTTGTAGAAGCTGCTTTTTCCTTCCCTCTGAAAGCCTCCACATTTAAGTTCTGTTTATGTGCTGCTTCAAATTAAAAGAAAGAAAAAGTGATCTCAGCACATTTTTGAGTCATACTGTTCTGAGAGATGTTATCTTTGTTAGGAAGAAGGTGCTCTTAGTTTGCGTAATTGGAAATGAAAACAGGACATTAAGCAGTTTTCCTGCTAGCTAGTAGGCCATGCAATTTACATTGTTTTAAAGATTTCACAAGAGATTTCTGAAGATCAGCCTCTTAGATGTTGATTTTTGAATACAAAAAAATATTCCTAGTATACAAACTGGGGTGTCTTGGTGATTTCTGTTTTCAAATTAACTACAATAAATACAGCTGCTTTACTTGCAAAGACACTTTTGACACAACTGTCAACCTTCAGTGAAGGAAGCCTAATTATTTCTGAGACTGTTTTGGATCTCTTGGAACCCACGCACTGGTGGTAGCAACAGGCATTGCCTTCTCTGGTTCTTGTACTGCTTGATCCTTCCAAGTCAGAAAGTTGCCAACTTTATTTCCCTCACCTTTATCTTCCCATCTCCTCTGAGATCCTCTTTCTAGGGAATAATAAAAAGCAGGGGAGTGTAATAGCCTGTGGTTGGAAAGAGACTGATCTGTATGGTTTTTGGCAGTTTCACTGCAGCCCAGAAGTCTCTGTAATGGTAGGAAAGTGAACCAGTTTTACTCCATACCTTGGTAATGCTGTCATCAGTTCTCTGTTGGGGCTGAGCTCGTTCTAGGATTTGTTTTTGACAACTGCTTTTAATAGGCACATAATTTGTAGTAGTTGCAGACATAACCTTGGAAACAGAGGCTGTGGTGTAAGCTGATGCTCTTGCTGGGAGAACTGGAACAGTATTTTAAGAGTTGTGAATTATCCCATTCAGTTCAGACAGAATCTCATGGATTTATTTGAGCTCTAATATTACTGTCTTGCCAAGATGCTACAGAATTTATAACTTACCTTAGTCATTTTTCTTGCTGAGACTTGCGAACGGTTTAATTTTCCTCTACAGGGGAGAGGTACAACACATGCCTCTATAGCTGTCCTGGAGCCAGCTGGTAGGAAGCAGTCTGATTTTATGCTGATCTGCTTTCCTCAGTTCTCTGTTAAATAGACCTCTGAGGTTTTTCTAGGTGGCATTAGGTCCTAAAGCTAGCATTCTTTTTCCCTATTCCTTTGGTTTTTATCCCCCTTGTTTCTGTGTCTTTTACATCTCTCTTTATCTATTCTCAGATTGTTCTCCATCAATTATGTTCTGCAAGCAGCTATTTAGGGTCTTGTAATGCAAGGTTTAGTTTATTGGGTTGTCTTTTATTTACTTATTTTCTTTGAACAATCTGTTCATCCAGTAGAATGGCTGCAAGCTGTAAGTGAATAGCTTATTCATAATGTTGATCCTTACAACGTGAGAACTGCAGAAGCATGTTTTATGTGATATGTACAGTGCTGCAGAGAGTGTTACTTGTGCAGCTCCAAGAAAAACAGGACTGGTGGTTTGAGACTTCTACACTGTGATGCAAGTAATTAATGTTAATGGCTTGGCTCTGTTCTCATGCATATTTTGTTTTGCCTAAGAGATTAATCCACTTAAGAGAGTTTTTTATCCCCACTCTTATGAAGTGTTTAGAGGTTTTGGATTCCTTTGGAAGTTTTGGGATCCCTATTTTCTTCTTATTTCAGGTTTCCGTTTTGTGGATGAAAGTATTATTTATCATATCTATCACCATGAATTCTCACCCCACCACTTTTCATCTACTCTGTGTTTTATTTTTGGTTGTTTTTTTTTTTTTCTGTTGTTGTAACTAAACTTCTAAGAAGAATATGCAAACCTTTTCATACTCAAAATCTTAGAGTGATCACAGTAGAACAGAGTGAGCTCATAATGCGTTTCAGATCATTGTTGCATTAAGTAGGTAATGTTTTTTGCCAAATTTTAGTTAAACATTCTCAGGCCCAGAGAGCTGGCAGAAAAAAACACTTGTAATAAAAATCTGTAGCAAAGGTATGTTTCACTGCTTAAGTGCTCTTGTAATTTACAAAACTTGTCATCGTACATCAGTCCTTGAAAAGGACTATAAATTTTTGAAGAATGTTTAGGACTTGAAGATCTCAGTGCACTAATGACTGTTGCATTGGGAATGTGAGAATTTCTAATTAAATGATTGGGCTTAAGGTAGAGTTTGAAACTTTTTTAAAGCTTTTGGTACAGAAGTGCAAATTTAAATCTAGAAAAACAGGAAACTTCTTGGTTGAGTAGTATGGGTGCTTTATAGTCTGCTTGTATGTTCATTTTAAGGAAGCAAAGGGACTAAACCAATCTGTTTAAAACTTACAGCTTAGAGGAAAAAATGGTGCCCTTTTTTCTTTTAACTCTTGTTTATAAGCTCTAAACAGCAAGTGTAGAGCCTGTTCAATTTTGCATTGGAATAAGTTTGAAAATATGAACTACTGAGTGTATATCCCAGTTATTTTTCTACTCTTCTGTTTCTTGGTAACTTGAAGTGAACAAATCAGGTGATAAGTAAAATTAGCCTGAATAAAGATATTCAATGCAAGTGAGATTTGGAGCCTTTTCAAAAGCATTAAATGCTCACAACTGCACTTAAATGCACGTAAACAACTGCAACTGTATTTAAGAGATCCTTGGGTCTTCTTTCTTGTAGAAAACTGGGGAGTCCCCAATTCTACCTGTAAACTAAAAAATTTTCCTGAAAGCGGTGTACTTTCTTTCCATGCAGATATTTGAGATGAATTCAATGTTGCAGTAATAGTAGATCAAATGTGTAGTAGGTTCATTCATTGGATCTTACCACAGTGGGTCTGAATCAAAAAAAGAAAAAGTGATGTGGAAGAGTGATTGTTTCAAGGGTTTGATACAGTTCTTGTAAGAGGAAGAGAGAAAATTAACAGAATTTAAACTATTCAGCACTTGACTTTCATAGCTGTGCAATCGAGCGTGATGTAGCAAAAACTAAAAACTGCGGATGTTACAATTTGTGAGATAAAATTTGAAGAAATTGAGGTAATTCAGAAGGAATTTTGATGTTGGATTAATATATACTTTTACGTTGTGGATAGAATGTCCAGTAAGGTCCTACTTCAGGTAAAATTAAGAGAAATTATGCAACTTACATTCTTGCTGCTGGAATGTGTGATTTTTACTGATAACACACTAATGATATTGGAAAAACTGAAAATAAATGCTCAGAAAAATGTTGTGGCTCTGTTCAAAATTTTGGAAAATGATCCCTGCTAGTGAGGCGCTCTAGCATGCCTGAGGTGTGGAGTGTAAAGATAAACGAATGGCTGGGTCATTGTGCAGATTTATGTTTATTTCATTTTTTGTTATTGTTTTCAGTTGTTCCTGTTATAACTGCTTTAGGTAAGGAGGAGAACAGTTTAGGCAAAAATAAAGTACAAACTAAGGGACTGACTTCCTCTTCGAACAGCTTCCTAAGGGTTCTGGCAATTTCAAGCTCAGGTGTATTTATATTCCACAAGCTTGACTTTCTGAGATAACTTTTTCTGAATTGCCGGGCTTCAAGAAGGAGTTGAAACACAAGTTGTAGAGTGTACAATATGCATGCAGACAGAGGGGAATGGAGATGTTTGTCCCCAGAGTTTGTGTCTGCCTCAGACCTTTGTTCTGCATGGTTGTCTGAGCCAACTTTTTTCTTACGTAAAACCTGGTGAGATGAACCCAACAACTGGGAGGGGGGGATTGCAATATTGATGTTCCCTTTGTGCAGGATTTGTTATTGCATGTTTGTTTCTAGAGTCCTGTTCTGCTTCCCCTGTTGTGTCTTTAGAACAGCTGTTTTGGAAAGCAGCATCTCATCACATAAGACTCTCCCTGTGAACCAGGGTGCAGAACAAAATCTTTGGGTTAAGGGAATAGTTATCAGAATCATTTTTCTATTGAAAAAATTGAATGCTCAGGATCTTGAGTTTTGTCTAATTGAACTGTACAATAGAAACAGCTAATGATTTCTACCTTATTTCTAGGGATCGGATGATTGCCTTGTAAAAATCTGGGCAACAGACGATGGAAGGTTGTTGGCTACCCTGAGAGGGCATGCAGCTGAAATATCTGATATGGCAGTGAACTATGAGAACACCATGATAGCTGCTGGAAGCTGTGATAAAATGATCCGAGTTTGGTGCCTTCGAACTTGTGCACCCTTAGCAGTTCTGCAGGGCCACAGTGCATCTATAACATCATTGCAGGTAGGTTTTTGCTTTGCAGAGTCACTTAAGTAGTAATATGCATTGACTGAAAATGAAACCGCCTGAGAACATTCTATATAATCATAATGTTAATCTGGCAACTAAGCTGTGAAGGGAGAAAGGATTTTCATGTTACTTGTTGCAAAAACGACAGATTTTTTTGTCACATCACCTGATCCTTGAAAAATGCCAGATGTAATCTATTTGTGGGGGGAAAAATGAAAAAGAAATTTTCTTAAAAAAAAAAAAAAAATTGCATGGTGCTTGTAGACAGTTCTGTTGTGAAATATGATTCCTTTGCAGACTGTGATTCTGAGTACAGGAACACTAAGAACTACAGTCACTGCTGAACAGTTTGCTTTGCTTCCTGTTTGGAGTTGCTTGGTATTGTACAGTTTGGATTGTGAGGGAGGGAGAAGCCACAGTGCTTTGTCAAGCAAGCCAGAAAGGTTGTTCTGTAAGAAGAAAGTTATTCTGAGAAGCACTGTGCTGTTGGAGTGTTGACTTTTTCTTTTTTTCTTCTCCCTTTCCCCCCTTCCAGTTCTCTCCACTGTGCAGTGGCTCAAAGAGATACTTATCTTCAACCGGGGCAGATGGAACAATATGCTTTTGGCTGTGGGATGCTGGCACCCTTAAAATAAAGTTAGTTGTTATTTTATTTATTGCTATTTCTTTGTTTGTGATTAAGAATAATATACAAATGTTGTAGGAAAGTGTTGTCACTGGTTGGTTCACTGTCTGTGCGATACTTGGATGTGATGATTTCTGGGGGTAACTATAACTTGCTTGTTTGTCTTCTAAGGACTAAGTTAAAACATTATTAACCAGTGAGGGGTTTTTGTACAGATAAATCAATATATAACCACTTTTTCCCGTGGCTCTATTAATCAAGTAATGTGATGTCAAAGTTGGCTTTTTTGTACTGTTCTCATCTCTTAGTCCCAAATGAAATGAAAATTTTGACAAAAAGCACTACAAGATGATTGTGGTTTATACTTGAGAATCTAAGTTTTAGTGGGAGAAGGTAATGTCCTAGCAAAAGAAATTAGGATGGAGTTAATTTTAGTTTGTTTGTCTGTTGTTTTCTTATCTCTAAAACCTGTTCTTAGTTGCTTTTTACTGTAGCGTGGTAGAAGGTGGCATTCATGAGCTGTGTATTGGTGGATGAAGTTGACCGTGAGGTTTCTGCCTTCAAAGGATAAGATATGAAAAATCTTGCCAGAGCCCTGAAATCATTTATTATTGTTATTATTAAAAGTAACTTTTTCAGTGGCCTTCAAATGCTTTTTCTCCTTCTTAATTGTGAAACATCTGGAGCATAAAATTGGAAATAGTAATCACTGATAATTCAGTTTTGAGGAAGGGATCTCTTCCCTTTTCCTAATTAGAGAGTAGTAGAATTAATGAGACTTAAATGGCTTACACTGTATAAGCTGGGAGATGAATATTTGGATGAATCATGGAGTTAGATGGAATTTGTTTTGAGGTGAAACATAGGGAGTGAGCTGGTTTCAGTTATGGTAGAGGATTGTCAATTCCTATCCGTGATGTAAATGTAGAATACAAATTTTAACACTCAGAAAATATTAAAGGAATGAAGTTGTTTTTTTGTTTGTTTTATTAATACTTTTGTATGTAAATAGTCACAGAAAAGTGGCTGAGATAAATGAGTTCAATTCAGTTGCCTCTTGCAGAATTGAAAGGAGGTAGTCTCGTAACACAAGTCATGCAGCGATTCATGTTGCTCAACAGGAGAGTGCAGAGTAACGTTGTGAGTGAAACTTTACTATTCTTAACAACTGTTTTTGTGGCATTTTCTGTGTTGAGTTTGAGAAGACAGAGGGACCCTTTAAACTACAAGGTCAACTCTGAAAGTAATGCCTCCTATTTTATTATGTAGGCTTGTGATGTCAGAGGCGGGTGTTGGTGGTATGGCAATAGAGTCTGAACCTTCCTGCCAAGTATTCCATTACGTTTTGTTGTTGTGTGACAGATGGCAGCAGAGGGGCAGTCTGACAAAATGCTGTCTGATATGGAAGTGCATTTGAAGCCAAGGTGTGTCATTAAATTCCTCCATTCAGAAAAAAATTGCACCCATTGACATTCATCAATGTTTGTTGGGCGTTTATGGAGACCAAACAGTGAATGTGAGCACAGTGGGGTGGTGGGTGGTGTGTTTCAGCGGTGGCAGTGGTGACATGGAAGACAAGCTGTGTTCTGGACAGTCATGCGCAGTAGTGACACCACTCAGTGAAGAGTGTCTCAGTCAGCTCATCCATGCTAAATGGTGGATTACAACCAGGGAACTGTGTTTGAAGCTGAATATTAACTTGAATGCATTGGAAACAATGGTGGCAACGTTGCAGCATCACGAAGTGTGCGCTAGGTGGATCCATTCAGTAGACCATTTGCAAGATTGTCAGGATCTGCTGAACCAATACAAGGCTGAAGGTGACAGTTTCTTGGATTACATCATTAACAGTGACAAGATGTGGTGTTACCACTACGAGGTGGAATTAAAATGATTAGTCTGTGGAGTTGGGACATTGTGAATTCGCCATTGGAGAAGAAGTTCAGGATCTAGCCCTCAGTGGGTAAAGTAGTGTGCCCTGTCTTTTGGGATAGGAAGGGGGGTGACCCACCAGGATTTTCTGTAATCTGGACAAACCATCAATTCTGACTGCTACATCACAACCCTGATGGTGCTGAAGATTTGAACTTCAAGCATCAAACGAAAGAAGAAAACTTTTATTTTGAAACATGAGAACGCTGAGTCCCATACTAGTTTGAGTACTGTAGAGCACCTTGCCAGTCTTGGCTGGAGACTGTCCTGCTATGCACATGTTATAGTTTGGAATTGACACCTCCAGACTTGTGTTTGTTGGGAGCAAGGCGAGACAGACTACGTGAGCAACATTTTCCTAGCAACAATACCATCATAGCAGCTGTGAAATAGTGGATCACTTCTACTGTTGCAGGTTTTTGCAAGTGTAGCATGCAAGCTCTTGTTCATCACTGGCAAAAATGTACAACTAGTGGCGCTGACTATGTTGGATTTTTTTTTTTTTTTTGTAGTTGAGAATGTGCTCTATCAAGTAGTGTAATTTTGCCCTTTATCTGTTGTGATTTCCATAGAAATAAATAGGAGGCATTACTTTTGGAGCAACCTCCGTAGGTCTTGTTAGTCTGGAAAATGAGTGCATGAAATGAGTGAGACCTGTACATTTGTGAGTGTCCTGAAGAGGTTGTATAATAATGAATTGGTTGTTGACTCTTCTTGTGCTAGAGGGTATCAACTGAAACTAGCTAATTTACAGTTAGAAGGAGGTGGCTCTTAATGTGCAGCTGAGCTATGAAACTCCTTGTCATAGATTATTATACATGTCGAAAGCTTAAATGAAGAAACTGAAAGTTATCATTGTGTACTTTTTCTGCTCTTACACACCCAGTTTTGGCTACAGCTGGAGGTAGGATGCTATTCTTAGATATTTATCTAATTTAGTAGGGCTGTTATGTGTTTGAAGTACTTGATGCGTTTTCACAAAAGCTAAAACATATGCTAAGTCTAAATAGGAAATATTTGTGTCTTTCAGGACTGGAACGTAGTCATGTGTTATGTAGGATACTGAAATATTTGCACACTCAGAAAAGTCTCCATGTCTCTCTTCTTAACCTTGTTAGTTACAGAAAGTTCTACTTAGTTTTCTAACCTGTAAACTTTTCTAACTGTTATCATTGTGCTTACTCCAGTAAATCATGTTAATGATACTGTGAAACTAGGAATCCAGTGTAGTTTTTCACAGGGAGGCCGTGTTCGTGATGGACACTCTGCCTCAATAATAGGTAAGGGTTATTGTGGTTTTAGATGAGGCAGTTGACCTTTTGAGAGTTACTAAGCACTGGAAGAAGCTGCTTGGAGAGGCCGTGGAGTCTCTTTCTCTGGAGATATTCAAAATCCACCTGGATGCTTTCCTGTGCTACCTACTGTAAGGAAGCTGCTTTAGCTGGAGCGTCAGAGTAGATGTCTGACCAGAGGTCACTTCCAGCCCCTATGATTCTGTGATTCTTTGATTGCTCTTTCTTACACCTTTAGATCTGGATCTACTTTCAGAACTGTGAAAACATGGCATATTCCTTCCACATCCGTTCAGTGATGTGCTGGGGGAAAATGAGTAGCAGCAGTATAACAGTGTCAAAGGAAAGAGGAATCTTATTCCTAAGGCCCATTGTGAGGTATTTTTTTGTCTGTGTTTGTTGTGGTTGATTTGTATTTTTTTTTTCTTATAGGCCTCATCCCGGTTCTATTGTTTTGCAATATTTTGCATCTGCAAATGTTTATTTGTTTCATTTTTATAAACACAAGGATTTCTGTAATCTATTTGCCAGGAGTTCTGTTGCTGTATTAATAGTATCTCTGAAATTAGAGGCATCCTATGTTGGTCTGGCAGTCTTTTGGATAACTTCATTCACTGAGGCATGTTAAATGTTTAGTTTACACACATGGCCCAGACAGGAGATTTTTAACAACAGCTTTGTTTTCATGAACTGCAAAAAGAGACTTTACAGTAGATTTTTGTGCCATGGGATGAATGGCTGATCACAAAATTCTCAATGTTGCTCGAAAGAGCGTGATCAGCTCTGTTCTTATGCTTCTGTGACTGGTGTGGGTGCATGTTCTTTACTTGCATAGAGCCACCTGTGTGCTGCTGTTCTTTCAGTGAAGAGCTTCCTGACCAGGCAGTTAGGGGCCATGCCTAGAAGCAGTAACGTTCCAGTCAGATTAATTTTGTTTCTAAGTACAGGAAAAGGTAAGACTGTTGTTTCTGTAGATAAAGAAGTCAATGAAAGTGGTCCAAAGGGAAATAATTAAGAAATTAAGAGACTGACACCTTCCCCCACATTTAGTCTCTGTTACTATTCTGGATTAGGGTAGAAGAAACAAGGGCTGCATCCTGTTTCAAGTGACGGTGGGGGGTGGGGAGGGGAAGAGAAAATCAACCTTGGATCATCAGAAATTGATTGATAATTGCCTCAAGTATGATGGAGAATTGTTATCAGTGCAAAAAAGTTAAGTCACTTGTGCTGCAAAATATTTGCGTAAGTACTTTAAGGAAGATGCTGTATTTTCTCATTATTCTTATGGCACCTATTTGGATTGTGAGTTTCCAGTGTTAGTCTGTTATTGGCAGACCAAATGCACAAGGCAGCAGAACTGTCTCACAGACTTGGATAGAGGAACTCACCATCCTGCTTTTTGTCAGCTTTATTTAAAAAAAAAAACCAAAAACAAAATCAAAAAACTTCAGCAAAACATGTGCCGTTGATTTTTATATTCCTATTTTGGACAAGAAGATGTTAATTTCTCAACTGTCTTCAAGGTGGTGGCATACTTAGCATCTGCATTCTTGCACAGAAAGCAGCTCATGTTAAGGGAACTGGTCATACTCTACAATGCAGATATGCTGGACCTTGTTCTTTGGTGGCTTATAAACCAAGACTCAGGCTGGAGGAGTTTTTTTTGGAGAAATCTTGTTTAAGTCAATGGTTTAAGGGCTGGTTCAGCCTGATTCCGTGACGAAGGGGGTGAGGGGACCCACGGCCCACACCCTGGGAAAGGGGAGGGGGAAAGGAAAAAGGAAAATAAGGAGATGGGCCTGAAAACAAAACAGTGGCAACGATCTGAGGAGGAAAGCTAATTTACTGAAAAAGATATCGGAATGCAAAATAACACAATAGAATACAATACAATTGGAATTGAGACTAATGAAATAAGAGGGGGAGAGAGAGAGAGAGAGAGAGTGTCCGAAAACCGAAGGCCTTACGCTAACGCTGAAGGCGAGACAGCTAGGGAGCATACTGCTGTGATGATCCAAAAAGGAAAAGAGAGCAATCCCGTGACTTGCCAACAGTTTTATCTTTCTGAGCGGAAAATGGAAAAACGCAAAGCAACGCAAAGTCCTCTGGGGAATGTAGTCCTTCTTCTCTTCTGAGGCAGGTATTCCTGGAACCATCGATGATCCATGGAACTGAATCATTAACTCTTTAACTCCCCAGTGCCTTACATGATGTTATGATGTGGAATACCGATCACAAATGTCATAAAACCATGACACCGCTATTCATCCAGAGTGAGGTTAAACTGCATGGCTTGAGTTGTATAATCATTCCTGCAGAAGGGTACATACAGAAGATGAATTGTGAGCTGTTTGTACTGGGGGAGAGTTGTCCTTGGTTGAGGCAAGTAGTGCAAATTGGTTTCTTGACTGCTGCTCTTAGTTCAGGTTGTGTTTTGATGGAGGCCTCTCATCTTGGGTGGAAAATGGTTTAACTAGGGCTTTCCCGGACCTGTGAAGTGTTGGAGGTACCTTAGTATCTTTCAACCACTTGTATAGTTGGAGTGAGAAGGCTTGTTAAAGCAAAACAATCAACTTTATTTCTGTATATTTCCAGATGTTATCCTTTTGTCTACCTCCCTTGCTTTCTCAAGTTACTGATTGTCCAACTTGTTGTATAGATTGCAGTCTGCTGTAGTGTGAAAGAATGCCATAATCTTGTTTCCTAATGCCTAAAATAGCACACATTAGAGAGATGTAAGCTGGAGAATTTGATTATCCAAACTAGAACATAAGTACTTACTTGCTCTGTTTTGCAGTTGTCCTAACTCCAAAGGCAGAGTCCACAAACCACAGTGGAAGAAAACAGCAGCCTATTTATCTATTTACACTTGCTCCATGTTATGTAAGCTGCATATTGAATCATCTGATAGTTGGTTTTAAGTTAGTATCTCACTTAAGAAGAACTTGAACTGTTTTGTGTGATAGATCTGTCTTGTTTAATGTATCTTGCGAAGACTTCTGGCAGGGAGATGTTAGGAATAATCTTAGCTCCTGAAGGAAGGTTCACAGAAATGGCCTGTACTGAATGGACAAGTTGGAGAAAGATTTCTTAACTGCTATTCACAGCATGTTTAATACTTTGGTTTATATATAGACACCATTAAGGTTTAATGCTTACTACTTCCTTTGAGATAGCAATAGCTGATAGGTGGAGAAAGGTCCCTTACGCATCTGCCTTCAGCTGAAAAAAAAAAAGCCATTTTGATTTGAAAAGAGAAAATTTTAGATAAATCATGAATATGCATTCTTTTATGTTAAACAGATCTTTAGTGATGACATTTGTGGGTGTAATGCTGCTGTTCTCACGCAAGTTTATTCTTTAAGGACTGAAGTTTGCAGATGGTATGTTGTGCAAGACCACCTACTGATCTGGGGTTGCTGCAGTACATGAGCAGAACTGAAGTGATTGAAGGACCAGATTTAGTTTTGTTTTTATATGTGCACTCTTAAAGTGCCAAGTCAGTGACGCTTTAGTTCTGCTTGCACATCAGGTACTGAAATACCTGAGTGAAGGCGCAGTGCATGAAGTGCATATCTTTAATTCTTCTAGGGATTATCGTAACATTCTGTGAGGGCTATATGAAACTAGTGCTACCTGCAAATATAATACATGCTTTCTGAAGAAACTCCTATCTTCTAACACTGTAAAAAACATCAAATTTATTTACATTTTCTCATCTGTGTATTTTCCCACAATGAGTGCCAGGGTCTGTTTCTCTCTTTTAGTAAAAGCAGCCATGTTCAGCAGGAGAAAAACAGAGCTCTGATATACTCAGAGGTTTCAAACTGAACCTTGGGTAACTGGCTCTGGTGTCTTCTCTTCCACTTTACAGGTGACTTAAAGGAAAATGTTTTCTATGTAAATATTCAAGGGGAGAGAGATATGGGATTTAAGTTGTGGCACAGTTCTGAGTGATAGATGTAATTGCTTGGTCCATATGTATGCCTTAGTTTCCTGAAGATCAGATCATGAAGCATAGTCGCAGCAAATGGTTTATAGATGGGCAGCCATCTGTTCTGTCATATTTAATTTTGTCTCTCTGTGCTTTATTTCTAAGATTCTGGCTTTTTTTTTTTTTTTTTTGTCTTCTGAAGCTGTATTAGGAAATTACTTAACTGTTTCTTTTATTGTAGTCCGAGGCCAACAAAGTTTACGGAACGCCCTCGGCCTGGAGTCCAGATGATCTGCTCTTCTTTTAGTGCTGGTAAAAGGCTATGATTTGTTGATTTATTTAATCTTTGTCTCAATTTAAGACATCATTTGGAGAGTAAAGTAAAGTCTAATGCAGTTACTGTAGCATATTTCTTGTTAATAAGATGAAATTGAATTAAAAATGGTTACTGACAAAAACACTAATAATGTTCATAATTGTGCATTAACTCTTGGTGATGCAGAAATTCTGGACAACAGTTGAACATAAAATGTTGAAAGGAATTTTCTTGACCACAGTTCCTTAAAAAGTGGTAAAACCTTTTTCCTCAGAGCAATTCTGAAAGTCAGCTTTGTCTAAAATGAAATTTATAGGGATTTTATTAAGAAGACATTGATTAACAAGTTCTCATGCTCTGAATTTCATTGATTCCTGGAGCTGGCAATTGGTGAAGAATGCAGTGTAAACAAAGATAAAAGAATAAAATGACAGAGAAGTATTTTCAGAATTACTGGAGCTCTTTTTCCATTCTATGCATTTTAAGATTGAGGCCATTAAGAGCTGAGTCACAAACAAATCACTGTAGTTTGCTAGTCTTTTGGATATGTCTCCAGATGCCTATTTATGTGACAACAAATGTGAGGTGATTCAACTCAAGTTAAATGTTTCTAAAGTTTCTAAACTTTTTTGTTTTTACTGAAGGGTCAGTTATAGACAACTGAAATGAGATACAGCTGCACATATAAGAGAATAAATATAAGTATTTTATCTTAGGCACATTTGAAAATTCTGTAATATTGTCAGCTTGCCCATTTTTGTTACTATGTATGACTTATCTGTGTTTTCTTTTCTCAGGTGGAATGTTTCTGGCTACTGGGAGTACAGATCACATCATTAGGGTTTATTTCTTTGGATCAGGTCAGCCAGAGAAGATATCAGAGTTGGAGTTTCATACTGTAAATACTTCATTAAAATTACATATGTATTTGATTTAATAATGATTTTGTTTAGTTTGGAATCACTTTTGATTTTTTTTTTTTTTTTTTTTTTTTTGTATAGGACAAAGTTGACAGCATTCAGTTTTCTAATAGTAGTAGCAGGTAAGCAAAACATTTATTTATTCAGAGCTAGTCTTTCGACTTGGAGATTTGTAAATATCAGCTTCTTGATGTAGTTAGAAAAAACTGATTTTACTGTATGAAGCTCAACACAGAAAGCATCTTTAAGTATAATTTGTTTTAAATAATACCTTTCAGCTTTACACCTGTCTTTGTTGCAATAAATTGCACAAATTAAGGAATGTAGAAATACTTTTTTTTATTAATATGTGTGTGTATATTCTCAATTAAGTGATTGTTGGATAATAGGAAAACTATTGAACAAAATCAGACAAGTTTTGTTTAGCTACCTTTTTTAATGCTTCACTGAAATTCTGGATTTTGGATGTGAAGAATGCTAAAGAAAATACCTCAATTTATTGTGAAATTTCTGATATTCCATTCAAATGATCCTCTAAGGTAAACTTTTATGGCAAAGCAAGCAGTTGCAAAGCAAGCTTCATTGTGTTCCTCCATCCACCTCTTTCTCTTCCTTCTGACCCCCAAAAAAGGGGAAGAAAAAGGTGGGAAAGAAGCCTAAGCTTGTTTGTGACTGTTCAGAGATATTATTCAGATAACTGTATGTAAGTACAGAGATAGCTGTTCAGATAAGTATTGTAATAGATTTTGCTTGTTTTAAATTGAGACTCTACTTCAGCTTCCCGCTCTCCTTGCGCTTCAGTTATTTCATCTCTTAAATCACTTCTGTAGCTTTACATGGAGTGATAGGTGAATTACAGTGTTACAATGCTCACTAGGCTTTTAAGTTGTATTGCCAGAGCAGTGTCGTAGCTGTGCAAGGTGTACTGTGGATCCAAGTGCAATTAGTTTGGAAGGGGCTCGTATTAGGGAAGCAAATTCCACTTTTTATGGGCCCTTAAATTTTTACTGGTGCACGAAGTGTGTTTTCACCTCAGTCCAGTAGTACAGAGTTCTTACAGTGTTTGGACTGCTTATTCTTTAGCATAGTTTTTTGAGCTCTGAGTTCCCTGGCTTCTACTTCTTTTTTGCACGAGGGTCTTTAATCTCTGATTAATTTTTTTCCCCTTTTCTTAGATTTGTGAGTGGAAGTCGTGATGGAACAGCACGAATCTGGCAATTTAAGCGAAGGGAATGGAAAAGCATTTTGTTAGATATGGCTACACGCCCATCAGGGTAAGTAATATAAAATGTTCTGTTATTCCGTAGATACTTGAAGTCCGCTGATATTGTTTGCTGACTTCAAAAAAAAAAAAAAAGGAAAAGCCACCTTTAATGATTATGTATTAAACGTGCAGTATGTTTGTCTAGCTGTTGAAGTCCAATGAAAACAAATATTTGACTGCATATTCAACTATGGAAATTAGTTTGTCCTGACAATAGCTCCATTAGTACTTTGATTAGATTAAGTGAGTAGAAGATACACAAGATGCATTGAAGGCCAAAGTCATGCTTTTTACATAGGTTTCTGGACCAGGAAAACCAGGTCAGATCTCTTACTGAGGTTTCTTGCATTTTAGTGATATTTAAAAGTTATTGTGGAATCTCTGTGCCCAGAAAAGGGATTTTGAGTTCTTTCATTCCATGTGCCAGAGCAAATAAATCACCTGCCATGTAATGGGTTCTGCTTGGCTAGAATAATCTGAGAATTTACAAGGCTTTGTAAGTATGGAATACTTCTGTACAGTAGACTAAGTGATTAAAAAGATTTGAAGATGGAGACTTTGTAGATTTTATTTTTACATGGAGGAAACGTTTTCCAGCGTTAAATTATTACAAAGATTTACAGTGATTTAATGGGTAAATCTTTTCCATTAACTGATCATATTGAGTGGTTTAAAGGAGGTTATTTAATACAAAAAAATTATTCAAAATTAATCCTGTGAAAAGACGTCTGAAAGACTAAGAGAGGGGTGGTAGGGATGACTAAATGAACTCTTACAATTTACTTACAAGTTTGGATCAGAAGGCTTCTTGTTATGGGCAGGCACAATAAAACATGAGTATAGAACTTCTGGATGAAAGTCTGTTTTACATGTACTGCTCCAAAAACAAAGTCTGAGTTATTTTTCCTTCAAAATGTAGCCTGTAAAAATTATTGGTTTTAACTGATTCTGGAAAACGTAGCAATGGATTCTTTTTCATTATGGTCAAAATGCTGAACTTCTTAGAGAAACTGAACTGCTCGTTTCAGCAGTGTAGTTGAATTCTATTTTGTCTCTTTTGATGAGGGGCTAAAGTGCAGTTCTACATGTGATCTTTTTTTTTGCATAAGCACAATTTTATCAAAGGTAATGAAATTGGTGCACTGAAAGGAAAGAAAGAATTTAGTCTATAAAATAAAGTCTCCTGTGTTCTGTACTGTATCTAGAAAGGAATCTACTATAATGGCATGTTGGAGTTTTGAACTGTACAGTATATATAATTACATAATGTATTGTATTTCAACATGGGGTGCTCCAGAAGTAATGCCTCCTATTTATTTCCATGGAAACTACAGCTGATAGAAAGAGCACAATAACACTGTTTGATAGAGCAAATTCTCAGCTACAAAGCACTAATTTCAACATAGTCACTGCCATTAGCTGTGCATTTTTGCCGGTGATGAACAGCCTGCATGCTGTGCTTTTAAAAGTCTGCACCAGTGGAGGTGACCTGGTTTTACCACTGCTGAAACGTACCACCCACCGCTTCACTGTGCTCATATCCTCTGTTTGGTCTCCATCAGTGTTCAGCAAACATTAATGAATGTCAGTGGGTACAATTGTTTCTGCGTGGAGGAAGTCAGTTGCACGCTTTTGCTTCATCCTCATTTCCATGTCAGGTGCCATGTTGTCAGACTGCCCATATGCTGCCATCTGTCATATGGCAACAAAATGGAACGGAATATTGGCAGGAAGGTTGAACCTCTATTGCTGTACCACTGACATCTGCCTCTGACGTCATGGGCCAACATAATAAAATAGGAGGCATTACTTTCAGAGCAGCCCTCCTATTTGGAAAATTCTATTGTCCATTTTATTGGTGATATTTAGGGGCATTCTAATGGTTTATGTTACAGTTGGATAGAATTCCATTTTTATAAGGATAAAAATAAAATGCATGCAAGATTAATTGCAACTTGCTGATAGTAAAGTGTTGTAAGTGTGATGATTCTGTACTCTGCATTTCCTGAGAATTTTAACTCATTTAAAAGTATGAGAATACTTTTTTCTTTGTTTCTAAGTACTTAACACACATTCTCCAGGCTGAATTACTGTTCACTAATTGACTTGTTTGGATTTTTGTTCTTCAGCTAACTCAACAAATGCTATGGGTTTGAGTTGTAGTTAGGTATATATAACATAGTCTTTAAAATATTGAGAGAACTCTGTAGTCATTGTTTAAGAATTGATAGCTCTTTTCCAGATGTGTGTGTGTTGAAAAATGGATAGCATCTGTCATACCTTCACATTCTTGAAGAACTAATGCTGGTGTTCTTAATAATAAAGTAAAATACAGATGTATTATAATTTGTTATGGACTTAAAGTTTTTTAGCAGACTAGAATTGCTTTGAAGCTCTTCTTGCTCTTTTGTTTTAGACAAAATCTACAAGGTGTAGAAGATAAAATCACAAAACTGAAAGTGACCATGGTGGCATGGGACCGCCACGACAATTCTGTTATAACTGCAGTCAATAACATGACGCTGAAAGTTTGGAATTCTTTCACTGGCCAACTCATTCATATTCTCATGGTAAGGTGCTCTACCTTGATTTATCAATCTGAAATGTGGAATTTATGTGTTTGTCATTATAATTCTTCCTTATGCATTTTTCTCTGCAGCTTTAGCAAATGTATTTAGATGATTCAAGGGTAATTAAGGTATCTTAGCTGCTTTGTAAAAAATAAAACTTAAAAGTTGCAAATTGTCATTATCATTTGTGATGTCTGTAACTAACTTTTGACTTTTTTTTTCCTGAATATATTGTCTTGGAATGAGAGAAGGAAACTGTTTCTTTTGAACTTTGTTTAGTTTGGCAGATGTTTGAAATACAGTTAATAGATAGTTATCCTGATTAAATACAGACAGTTGTTATTGCAATCTCACCATTCTCTGAATACAAAAAAGCAGTGTTCTGGAGAAAATAAAGTTTTTTGCTGATGGCTTTTGCTTATTTTAGTTGAGAAAATAGGTTACTGTAGGTACCTAGAGATGAGACTATTTTAAGCAAAGCTTTAGAGTTAATATTAACTCTGGAGCTGTAGTTATCTAGCTTCAGTGTTAGTTAATTCTTGAATGGATCTGAATTAAATTTCTAATTAATACCATACCTAAACAAATTGAAGTGTAAAAGCATTAAGATTAAAAAAAAAATATTGAATGTGAACTCCAGTCTTTTAAAATTGTGATGAAAGCTGTGGGACAAGCTTGTTAAGAAGCTGTCATACTTGACATACTTATTATAAAGCTAAAATTGCAATTGGATAGAGAAGAATATAGTACATAAAAAGAAAACAAAAAAAACAACACCGACAAAAAGCCAACCTGTAGTCAAAGTAATTGTAACATGCTGAATGTTTTCATAGGTTAACACTGTAGTTGTTGGTGTTACCGTATTGAATGGTATTGGAGATAATCCATTTGTTTATCTTGCTGTATCTTTAATTTCAGGGCCATGAAGATGAAGTGTTTGTACTTGAACCTCATCCATTTGATCCAAGAGTTCTCTTCTCTGCTGGACATGATGGAAATGTCATAGTTTGGGATTTGGCAAGAGGGGTCAAAATCCGGTCTTACTTCAACATGGTAATTACTATGCTTTATACAGATATGCCAAGGCAACCTTTCTAAACTTTTTGCTTTTAATGCATTCTTACGTAGGCCATCTTGAAGCATGCATTTGTAATATAGGCCAAGGTCCTGCATCCAGAAAAGAGAAATTTCTGATCATTTTAGTGGGACAAATATTGAATCTGTAAAATGTGAGAAGTCTTCTGGCTGTATTCCATAGTGTCATCTTTTTATGTGCTTCATCCATGTGAAATTGGAATGCTAGTTTACATTGTCAGAGATCATGCTTAAGAGGCAGGGTGACAGAGACCCTCCTGTAGTACTCTCCTGCCTGGGAAACCAAGATAACACATTTATTTTTTGTGGTAAAAATTCTTAATCTGGCTAAAACTCTTCAGGAGTCACCTGATCTCATACAGCGTTGTATGCTGCTTTGGTTGTGACTGAATACTGTCAGCCTTTCTGTGTAGAGCTCCTCCACATGCAGGTTTCAATTATGGTCTGTTCTGCATTATACTAGTTCTTCTGGAAGATGGATGTAACAGGTATTTCCTTCTTGATATTAAATAGGTCTTTATGCATCTTTATCTTCAAAAAGCAGTTGTGTTATGCAATTCAGACCTTGCCTACTACTTGAGAAAATTTGTAGAATTGTCTTTGTGGAATGTTGTAGAATAAGCTTCATCCAGCTTTCAGCTGTAGTGGAATGACAGTCTTGGAAACCAGCATAAAGATCATCTGAAGAAAAGATCTGACGTAGATATATATTGGTAAAAAAAAACCAAAAAACAAAAAACAAAAGACCAGACATTCAGAAATGGACTCAAGCTAGGAGGATCACTCTGAACCCAGAGGAAGTTTTGAGATGTTCAGTGTACAGGACAGTTCATAATGAAGAAGTTCTACTGAAATTTATGGGGGACAGAGCAACCTATCCTCCTACAGCAATATTTTAGTTTAGTATTGTTCCTTTTGCATTGATTTTTATAACTGAACTTAAGGGAGAACCCAATCCATTAGCTTGGAGCTACTAGTACAGATCTTTGTTCATCACTGCTGTTCACTGTTACCAGTTGAGGTGTATGTCCTCACTGCATTGTTAGGATACTTTTCTACTACTGCTTGTAGTAGGTGGTTGATTGTTCTTGTGGAGTTTAAGGTTAGAGCAGGCTGAGTTCATTTGCTGTATATCAGACAAGTCCATTCAGGAGCTGTCAGAATTGAAATTATAGATGCCTGGGACTTTAGGCAACTCTGAAAAAACTGAAATGTATATATCAAGGGTGATAAGCACAAACACCAAAAAAATTTGAAAATCTCGTTTGAAGATCTTCAGAGTTGTAAAGAAATATACATATGATCAGAAGCTCTCAGTAGCTAATAATAAATGCTTCATGTTAGAAATAAATGTGAGAATATCTGCCTGTTGAATGAGGTAGGGAAACTGTAAATCTGGCAGTTGGTTTGACTCAAAGATGTGTGAACCAGGTATCCGGGAGAGGTATCTCTACAGTGCCTGCCTGTTTCACCTGTGTTCTCTGTCTGATACTTGAAAAGACAAAAGTGGTAATTGGAGAGTTTTTAGATAAGGGGGGAAGGGTGCTCCTACAGTATGAAATTGGATTGCATAGTTGCTGTTACAGAGCTGCAGCTGTTAAGTGTTTTGGTTTACTGAGGGACTGCACAAATGAGCGGAGCTGCCATTCTTTTCCCAGTTCCCTAACTGGTGTATCAACTGGTAACATGAGGTCATTAGATTAAATCACTATTAAATTATTCTGATAACTGCTGTTAACTTTACAGAAGGAGGTGGGAAAGCTTTTACGGATTGAGTTCTCTTGAATCAGAAGGGGAATATCATTTGAAAGAACCAGTCCTGAAAGTTGAATGACATGAGGTATCTACTTTGCTGTTCAAGAACCTCCCATCATTGCCTGACAAAAGTGTCTGCAGTAACGGAACTAGTACTGACTGTCTTTTTCATAACAAAAGTTCCTGAAAAAATTATAGACCTTGGGGACGCTGGTTGAATTAGAAAAATCTTAGGTGATTATTAATGATAATTAGTCCAGTCACATGTTCCCATCCTAGATGGAATGCTTGTTAGATCTAAAACATGTCAAATCCCTGAAGTGGAGTTGGGTATTTTTACGCTCCCCAGTCTGAATTCTTTCATTGTCAACATCAAAAATCAAAACTTGAGTGGTGTCCGTCAGTTTGAGACTTAATTCCTGTTATCCAGTCAGTGAACATGAAACTGCAAATCCCTAGCAGCCAGATAAGTTTTTTTTTGTTCTGTGGTGAACTTACATCACGGCGCACAAAGTTGATTCCTCTATTTGTTGCCGACAGATGTCACTTGGAGACTGTCATGCAAAGCATTCTCTTTGAGTTTTTTTTTATTAACTTTGAATTTGCTATTAAATTAGTTAGCACAGTTGCAACTGAATCTGAACCACCTTTGGCTTTTGCTAGATTTTTGTCTTTATAATTAATAGTAGAACTGGATCCCATAGGTGACTGTCTACACATATGGACTTACTCTCAGTAAGTATGTATATAATTTATATATTCTGTGTTTTCACTTGTAGTCTTCACTGTGATAGATTTTTTTATTTATTTTTTTTTGTATAGGTCTTAATTGTGCAGCTTGATATCCTAGTTCATGACCATGCACTACTGGCTTAGCTTAAAAACTTGGATCAGCTAAACTCAAGAAATGTATTTCCTACCCCAAATAATGAAATTTGCCATGGGAATATTAAAATTGAGAAGTTTAAAGCTTTTTAAACAATTTTGAGATGCAGCAAATAAATTTTGGAATGACTGTAAATTCCAAATGCAAATACAACCATTTATTGTTGTTTGTAGCCTCTGTAATACATTTGCCATTCTTGATTTAATACAGCTGCTATTGTAAAATGTGTTCTTTGTGTATTTTTGTCATTCTTTTTTCCAAGGAATCAACTGAGTTTGTGGTTTTGGTGTTGTAATATTAGGGTAATTTCACAGGTTGTAACTTCCTTGTATAGATGAACATTTAGAAGACTTGCAAAGAAACCCGGAGTAATAAACCTTAAGTGGTTGTTCCCACTTAGTTTTAGAGCTTATATATTTCACAAAAGCAGCATTTTTGCTATAGAAGGACGGCACAAACCTAGTAAATGTTGAAACTGTGGCTCATTACCTAGGGCTTAGGTTCACTGAATGACTTGACAGTTTTGGCACTTGAGCTCTTGGAGAGTATGGTTGTTAATCTCCAAAGTGGAATGTGATATCCCAGCACATCCTCAATGTACTGAACAGCATGTTAGATTTGAATGTCTTTGTGGACTCAGAAAAAAATGCTGAATGGTAAGCTGTCTTATGAGAGCTACTTGGTGAGAGAAGGCATAGAGATGCATTTGAATTGCCACTTCTTATTCCAGTCTGCAGTGTGGCATCTGAATGCCTTGTCTGGTAAGGCAGATTCTCACAAACAGGAATGAAGACACAGGGCTGGCTAGCAGTTGCACTCAGCTTTTTGTTACTGCCTATTAGTTAAGCAGTTCCGCTGGGAAACATAAGACTTAAATTCTGTTTCCTGCTCAAATGGCAAGGTGTTCAGTTCAACACCTGTTACTTAGCCAAGAGGTTGTCTCATCTGTGAATTTCTAGACTGGACTTTTTGTCCAACTTACTCTTCAAGTTGTGCTGCTGTAGAGAGGTGTAAATTTGAGGCATGTTGGTTTAGGTACGTCTGTTCTAGGTAAATTGAAGCTGTTGGCTCCAAGCTTTCTAAAAGTCTGAATTTGCAAGATCAGTGCTCTGTTAGATCATTTGAAAAATAATAATATTAAAAGGTGTTCACCTCTCAGTTGTCATAGTGCCCATCTTCTTTCAGATGTTGTCAGTGAGTTACTTTTTATTAGACTTAACAGTTTTAGTTTATTAGGAATTCCAGGATTGTCACTTGAATGGTGTGCAACTCGGCCTAACGCTTAAAATTCCTGTAGGCCTTAACAAAAAAGTATCTCAGTTCTAAGAATGTTTGACTGGGAGAGAAAACTAGAGGAACTTGAGAGTCTTCCAGATGAAAAAGGAGGTGCTTAATTACATTGGGAAGTGGCAAAAGTCTTGGTTGGTTTGGATTGTTTTTTGTTGGTGTTGTAGTAGCACATGAAGTGCTTGTTGAGTCTGACTCGAAATATCTTTATGGTGTTAGAGTCCTGCCCTTGATTTTTCTTTGGTTTCTGTGACTCTCCTTCAGCAATACCTGACAGGACTGAGGTCTGTTGGCTCAGACTGTTTGCAGTGGGTGTTCCTTCGGTCTGGAGCTTTAGTGACTAGGTTTCTCCTGCAGTAAAGCAAATAGTACTTGTGCCACGAATGGGCTGCCCAGAAGTATGTTTAAGGAAAAAAAATCTTTCCTAAACAATTTTAGGATATGTACTGAAAGGCCTTTTGCTCCGTTGTGTGGAGTTATTTTATATTTTTGTTTTTGGTTGATGATTTGGTTTACAGCATAGCTTAACAGCTGCAGGAACGTATGGTGACTGCCAGTACTTGCAAATATGTAACTGAAAATATGATGGCTGTAGTACAGTAGCAAGAGTGAAGGACTAGGGATGGGTGGGAATTTTCAGAATGTTAATTAATAGGTTTTTTATTTTTCTACTGTTATCTTCAAATGTAATTGCTTGAATCAGATACCTGATTAAATATTTTAAGTAGGCATTGCAATTATTATAAGCTTTTGTTTTGGTTAACAGAGTCTTTCTGACTAACCTTTATGTTTAAAATAAGAAAAAACACTTTGTGTAAAGTAGAAATTAATAAGTAGGCAAATAGGATTACGGATGCCTATATTTTAAAAACAAAAAGGTTCTCCTGATATACCAAAAACAAAATACAAAAGCAAAAACAACAACAGCAACAATAACAAAACAAACAAAAAAACAAAACAAAACAAAAAAACAAAAGCTACCAAGGAAAACCAACCAACTAGAAGATCTTACGTGATGAGATATTGTTCTTCTGTCTTCCTGTATTGACTCTTGGCAAGTTGAATCTTGAAGAAGTCATGCTTTGTATAGCCATTAGTAGACTTAACATCTCATGTTATCCATGTGCCTCAGGAGCTCCTGTATGCTTGAACTTGTTTCAGACATTTGCTTGTAATCGGAAAGTTCTACTCCTAATGCTTGTGAAAACTTTGTTTGGACTAATTCCTATTTCTGCCTTAGCTTTAAGACCTTCTCTGAGCACTGTTGTGTATTACAGTGCTTTTTGGGTCACGTTCTGGGTAAATGCTTTTTCTGGAAGGTACTTTTAATTGAGTTCAGAGGTGGCCTTCATATTCTGAAGAATGCTTTGAAATAGTGATACGGAAAAAATGTTTTTACAGTCTTGTATTAAATTGACAAATCTGAATACTTCAAAATCTTCTTGCCTTTGTGCCTTTCTCCAACTTGTTGAAAGGCCGAGCCACCTTAGCCTCTGATACTTAAAGGTCATTCTGTGCATCTTCAGCTGTTACAGGTTTGCTGATTCCAAAGAATTATATGAGTGTACTTCAGAAATGTACTATAACTCTGTAAACTAGTGATTTTGAAGCAACTTTCTGATTCTTTTTGGAGGAAGAAAAAGAAATCCTCATGAAATGTCTTCTCCCTCTCCCATATCTTGCGCCTCAGTTACAGTGTGAAAGAAAAACTTTTAATCTCTCCATGAAACATGATTGTTCCCTCTGACTGCATGTTCCTTCCCCTGGAGGTCAGATTGATACTTGAAAAATAATGGATGATTTCTTACAGTGTCGTAACTGTTACTGCTTGAATGGGTGTTAGTCATACCCTCTGTCCTGCTTTATGAAAACCAGCAGGAAAAACCTTCAGAATTGCAAAGCCCCAGGGGAATGCTGACCTGCTTGTTGCATCAGTGTTGGACAAAGTATAGGGTATGCTATAACAGTTCTTTGCTGTTTCTGAAAAGCTCCAGTCCAAAGCATAAGACACACTTTTTCATTGAGACCTACAGTGACAGAATTATCTTTGATAGTTGTAGTTGCTGTAAGGTAGGATGAGGCATTCCCCGGAACACGTGAAAACCTGTGTTTGGAGGAGTGGGGGGAAGAATTGTCCTTTTCAACTTGGGCATATTTTCATTTAAAACTTAGTACCTGAACCCTAGCTGTTTTCTTTCATTCCAGGTACTTTGCTGTGGGAAGCTCGTTACAAGCACTTCCAAACTTCAGTGCAAAACGTTACTTATATTATATGTAAATTGCGATTGTATATAGAACTAGGAGTTCTTGTCACTTGTGTGTGCTTACCATGCTTATTAATTAGTAACAGATTATGAAGCTTAAACCTTAAATATGATTTTTTTTTAAAAACAAAGCGAGGACTTAGACTTTAGTGTTCATTTTACAAAATGTTAAATAGCTTATTCAAAGGTTTGTCTAGTGAAGAGTGCAGTTTCTTCCATCTGTATTAAAAGCAGTACACTAAAATGAGTACAGTATTGAGCTGAATTGAAAAGTGTCCATTTGCTAACAAGTATAATTTTGCAGTTGCAGTTTTAATGTTGGTAATGTGATTTTTGTCCTATCTATCTAAAGTTGTCAGCCCAGAGGCAAATTACTTGAGATTTTACCCTAAAGTTTGAATTTATCTGCATAAACATAACACTTCTATTTCCTTCATTGTTCTTCTTAAAAAAAAGAGCTAAAAGAAAAGTGGAGATGAAACTTTCATTATTGGAGTTTAGAGATTAAAGGTCATCCTACTGGAACCTTAAATGAACATTGATAGACCCTTTGAGCCATATGCATCATTCTGACTTTGCATTATGTTGTCACATCAAAACTTAAATATAATCATTTGCCTTACTGAGTACATTGGTGGAAAACAATAGCTCTGAAGCTCCTGGTGTCTTGTGCTTAGGTACTTGGTTGGAATTAGGAGGGTATTGCAGGAGTTGGTGAATGCCCTCCTAAGGTGGGAGGCTGGGTGGAACCAAAAACCCGACGGCTTTTTTTTGATTGTATAAAAACATGAATGGAACTGTGAACTTTGTAACTATTGAATAGTTTGGGTTATGACTTCTTTTGCAAAGCATTGAGTGTCTTACACTGTCCTACCAAGCTGGCCCGAAGCTTGGACTGGCTTGTCCAGTTGAAACCTCATTTTCAGTGTAGTGCCTTCCTCAACATTATTTTTTAGACAAAGGAATATATATTGTTACTTTCAGTGTAATTATCAATTAAAATTAAATTTTATTTTCAATGTCTTTACATCCATGTCAGGTACATGAAGCTAAGAGGTCACAGAAATAGAAGTCTAGATGCATTTTTGAAATTATATTCTGCATTGATTACGTCTGGGTGTTGCTGAAGTAATAGCTGTGAAGAAAAATGCTTTGCTTCAGTAGAAGATCTGTGTCTGCAATTCAGAAGATGAGAATCCAGCATCTGCTTTTTACGTTTAGAGAATTAGAGCATGATTAAGTTTGTTAAGAGCAGTGCAAAATTTAGGTAGGAAAAGGTTTTGGAAAGGTCTTTTGAGGACATGCAACTACTCATTGGTACCTAATTTACATATTAGTTTGCTGCAGTAGCTTCTGTTAGACTATATTCTAACTTCTTATGCAGTAGGTAGGTAATGCTGTCATATGATGACATCACTAAAATTTGTTTCTGGATATTCACAAACTTACTTCTAGGTCCGTTGGTTTTGTAACCAGTCTTAAAGTTTAGATCCAACTCTATGAAAAAATGTCTCTCTTTAGTCCTTAGTTTTGTTTCTGAGGTTGCTTCTTTCTTGAGAAGCCTTGGGCTGAAGAAACTAGAAGTCAGAATTTGTGTTTTTAAGATGAGCTCTGAAATTGCTTTATTTCATTTGATTGTCTTTAAAAACATTTGGGCAAGTAGAATCAATAAGCAGGTGTTACATACCTTGTAAAACCACTCTCTTCTGGTTCTGTGATGATTGCAATAGTATAGCTCTTAACGTGTTGCTGCAGTCCCAGATGATATCATAATGGAACAGGTTATACTTCTAGAAATGCAGACACAAAATTAGGAAATGTAGTGATAGTATTAAAGCAATAGTTGTATTTAATTGCTATATAATACAACTATCAAATAGTTGTATTATATGCTTGTCTTTGAAATTGCAAATGTGTACTCACTCCTGAGACAGCTTGAAGCAGGTGGATACATTCTTAATGGGTTTGCTTTGCATTCACTGTGTGAAGTTACTGTTGTGAATAGGCTCCTTTTTATTGCTGGGAATTAGTTAATATGTGTATACCTGTTAATGCAAATGAATGCTTTATATTTTAAATTCAGAAGTTCAAAATCATATAGACATTGAGAAATAAGGATAAGATTGTTGAAGTTAACATCTGAGGTTTTGTTTCCACATCTACAGCTAGTCAATACGTAATTAATGTAAAGTTGTCTGGTACTATTCTTGATTCAGTGCATTTCTTTCCAAGTGGGTCCTTAATTACTTTGTAAGATAGATGGTAGGTGTATTGCAAGGCCCTTTTTTCTGGCTTTTACATTTTCCCAACCTTGCAACATATACCTTATCTTTTGGAAGATTTTAATAGAGTCTCACTTAGCTTTGATCTCTGGGTGTATTGTGAATATATTTGAAGCTGTGAACAGCGACTTAAAAGAGTCATGCATAAAACTTGACAGTGTGAAGTTCCAAGTTCAAGCATCCTGTAAGAATTTTACTGTTTTGCACAGTGGAAACTGTTGAGGATGTAATTCTAACCCTCCTTGAAGTTACTGGAGAGCCTGCCACACTACTGGATTGAGGGATATTTTTTCCCTCTCCCCACTCTCTATGTATTTTTTCTTACACACCTTAGTTTTTATATAAAACAGTGAGGGGAAAATTGGTAACTGTTGTGGAGGTGATGGTAGTAATATGTTTCATAATGGAGATGTTTTCCTTTTTTTGTGAACTTGACCAGACTCCCTTTCCCGATCCCCCAGTGATTATTTAAATATTTAATTACAACTTAATCTTTATTTTTTTTAGAATTTACTGTGTCCATGTTAAAACAACATCAACTGATTGAGGTCAAAAGGGTTTCTTCCTGCAAGTTGTCAATCAAGCAGAGACTACCAAGTTGTGATTCTGATTTTTTTTTTTTTTTTGCATGCTCCTGCTCCTTCAGAGAGCTGGTTGTTGGCTCTGTCCTTTATTTTTAAGTGAATACTTCATTACAGGCAATTACTATGCTGTACCTCCTTATGTCTGTTTAACAGTGCTTTTCCTACCTTTTCTTCTGAGGTCTAGTCATTAGTTTGAAAACTTAGTGAACAGTTTCATCTTCTGAAAGAAAATATATTCTCTCACTGATCTGTACAGTGTGTTTTCTTATGTTCTCACGCTGCTTTTATTTTCAATGCAACCTGATAAATTCTGAAGCCCTAACAGTATTATCATATCAGTTACAACATTGTTTCCTTTTCATTAATCAGTAATCCTGAATTGCATACCTAGATCTTGTTGGCAGTTTCCTGATTAGTTTTAGCCTAAATGACATACCAGAAAGTTGGAGTCCTCTCAGAAGCATGGCATGGAAGATCAGATTCCATTCAGGACAGCTCAACAAAGTGCTCTCTTCATCGATTGTTTCTGCTGTATGAGGTGATTCTTTCAGATTAATATCTGAAAAGGCAAGCCACTTGCTCATACGGACAACCTATTGTAATCTCTGGTGTTAGTGGAGATTTAAAGACCATTTATTTTGTATGTTGTGGCCTTCATAACGTCTGAAGAAGATTCCTGTTTTGCTGGGATAATATAGATTTTGTAGTCTAGAAGCTCATCTGAAGTACAGAATGACTTGAAATAAGATTTTAAATGCACTACTTTTGAACTGGTCACTTGTAGTCTTACTGAAATCTTTTCGAAATTTTTGAAAGGTTTCACCTTTAAGTAGTATATAAGGACATATAAAGGATCCTAAAGAGCAAAGCCATCATCACGCTCTGTTAATTTACAGAAAAAAAAAGAAAAAAAAAAAGCACAGTACTGAGTTTGTAAAGCATTTAGTAAAAAAAAAAAAAAATAAATTGTAAATTCTTAGAAGTTTATCTAAGTTCACGCACCCACGGGTGATCTGCAAGATATTTTCATGGACTTGGTAGAAAGTCTGTAGGTATTTTTTAGCTTATCACAGATCAGAGATTGCTCCTTAGAGCAAAAGGAGATGCAGGAATGCAGGGGAGACTTCCCAATAGCTGGAGATTGACTTGATTCAAGCCACTATAATGTAGTGTCAACACTTACAAAAGGGTCTATTTGCTTTGATAAGAATTATCTTTGATTTTTATTGGTATTTTTAGGAAGTTGTTCTGGCATATCGTTGTTCTGACTGGTAGAATCTACATTTTAGTTCTCAAGTTTGAATGTTGCTTGTAATCGATTTTCGTTTGTACACATGCATTTTAGCTGGCTTGTTGTCTTTCCTGCTGAAGGATTCTAAATATGTGTTCTCTTTCCTTAGTCCCTGTGCTTAGAGACCGAGCTCTGAGGTTTTCCATTCTCACGATGAGTGAAAACATTCCTCTGTAGCTGTTGCAGTTAGAATTTGCTTCTACTGAGTATGGGAAGCAAAAATTATTTGTATTCCTTTAGAAGAGTTCTTTGGTCTCATTGCCTGCTTGTCTAACCGTGTGTGAGCTTTTTCTTTCTTGTCTGGATGTACCTCTTTTGTGCTTTTGGATTATAGTTCTCTTTTTGTTGTTGCATCATGTGTAATGCATTGCAGTCAACCAGTGATCTTTCTTCCTGTGTTTCCAACTAATTGCCTTGGTTTCTTAATGTGAAGGAAAATATCTACCTCAGGCTAGGGAAGACTTAGTTCACTGACTTTTTAAACGATGCTGATGAATTGTGTTGGAAGGTGAGATGGAGATGCATAGGTAGAAGTGCATAGGCAGTGTTCCATTAGTAAGTTATTTCTAATAGTCTTACTACATTCATGGCCTACTGCATTTTTTCTTGTTGGCTTCTAATTGTTTCAGCTGATACTGTTTGTGCTGTGTCCCACGTTCGTTCCTAGTGGTCGATGTGCTAATGTTTATTTAATCAAGAAACATTTTTTTCTGTAGTCACTAATAGAAAGACCTGGATGAGGGACTTTGCTGTTCACATTCTTTTAGCTCTGTGCATCTTTTTCAAAACCAGAAACTATTATCCATTCTTAGCAAGTTTACCTACTGCACAGTTCTACAAATCACAATTTATTCAGTTTGAATTCAGTGCCATATCATGTGACAGTGCTGTGTCTGTGAAATCCAGCTAGGTTTTTTTTAATAAATTAATTACATTTGCTTGGTATACAAAATCAGTTAATTTACTGAAGGAAGTCTGCTAAGTTTTCTGGTAACCTCTATTCTTGATTTCTACCCCATATGCTTTGTGTATTTCCTTAAAAACTAGCTTTTAAGTCTTTCATACTGTCTATTGATAACAGGTCAAGAAGGCTCCATCTTCTCTCTTTCTGTAGGTACTACTACTCTGTTTTCAAACAGGAAACTACTTTAAGGATCTAAGACGTTATTTTATATTGTAGTTTCACAACTCTATTATCTCTGGTTTAAGAACAGTAAATTCTTCAAAACGGAGAGGAAAAGAATAGCTGTCCATTTACATTCCTAATCAACATTCCTCTCTAACATACTGATGTCCTTCTGTTTCCTTGCAAATGAAAATACAGGCAAATAGCATAATTCTTGGAGTTGTTGATACTGAAAATAGTCTTACCTTAGTCTTCATTGTATGCACCACTAGTTCTTCCTTGTTTGTGGCTGAAGAATCCTTGCTACTTGCTTTGCTAACAACAGCATCTTAATGTGCTGACTTTTTGGCAGTCCTCACATTGTATGGACAGCTCTTAATTAACCAGTGTGCTTTTTTGTTCTTATGAGTGGTGTCTTCTCTGTCCCTCTGTACAGATATCCTTTCATTCATCAAGGAAAGATTCCAGAAAGGCAAAAACTTTTCACCTTCTTTGGGATGCAGTCGTCAGACAGTACTTGTACCTTTGACTTAAAAGGGATGGGGTGAGGAGAGCTTCCTTTTCACTCAAGTCCTGCATTTAGTTTGTCAAAGTTAGAGCTTCATTGATTTATTTCAGCTTTACCTTTTGCAACTTAGCATTTAGTTTCTGTTCCAAGTGACCAAATCCCATGTTAGCTTTATTATTAAATTCCACTGTAAAGTGTAATTGTTAATATCTATCTATCTATATGTACACATACTGGATATCACACTCTGACAGGCTTTGCTGATTACTTTTAATAGTGTTTGTGCCTTGAAAACTTACCCTAACAGTAGTTTTTTGTTTCTGTAATATTAAGGGTCTTTATTTCCAAGTGGTTGTACATCAAACTTGAGGGGTTGTACTAAACGATCCTATTTCTGTCCTTTTCATAAGCACGTTTTCCACCAGATTTTGGCCATATTTATAGTATAACTATTTACACTGTACTAATTACTGAATAAGTAGATCACTGTTTTCTTTACATAAGAAGGGAATGTCTTCCAACTAACATTTCACTCTTAAAATACAGGAATTCCTTGAAAATGGTCTGTCTAAGCCATTTCTTGCTGGGAAGAGATAAAAAAAATTAAAAAAAAATATCTAAGATTCTGATTTATTTTCCTTCTGTTTTTAGGTTTTCCCCTCACAGTAGTTAGCAAGTAGTTCTTCCCTGGATATGCTTTGTTTTCCTTGTAAAATGGGTCTTCAATTCTTGGGCTCTATGGGAGGACCCTGAAATTCTGTTTATGAAGAGCTTTAATGTTAGGAGGCTTCATACTTTTCTATTTCCTTTGTTGGGATAAGGCAATCAGCAGTCTCTGTGTATATGCTCCTTTCTGAGATTTTTCCTATACATCTGTAAAGCTTGCACTTGGGATGAAGTTCCTTCCCCTTTTTACCTGCCTCTCCAGACCATCTCCCTTGAGTAAGATGAGCTTTCTGTATGCAAAAAGCAGCACAAAGTTGTAATTTTGCCTTGTTGTTGGATCTTGCTTAGCCTGAAGTAATTCTACATTCTTAGCTGTTGCAATGTTAGTGTCACTCACTCGAAGCTCTGTTTTTATTTTCCATCTTTTTCTATAGGATACCTCTGTTAAGAATTCGTTCCTTCTGGAGTAATGGGCAAAATAGAACATAAAACTTGGATTGATTTATGTTCCTTTTATCCCAATCCAGAAACTTTTATGGGAAGTACTTGTAGTAAGAAAGACCTTTGTCAAATGATTGAAGCCCTGGTCATAGGTTTAGCAGCCTTTACTGTCGGGAGGGTGTACAGGGGAGCAGAAATGCTGTAGGACCATGGGCAAAAGGCATGGACTTCTTGCCTTAGTCTCGGCCTGCAATTTAGTGAGGGCACTGCCTGCTTCACAGGATTTTTGAAGCTTAGTTCTTTAACTTTGGAAGTAATGCTGATGACCTCTGGAAGGTGCTGTTGAAGTGCATAGTGCTTCTGCATGCAGGCTGAATACCGCTGTTTTTTTCTGGCAGTACTTAGGCCCTCCACAGTTAGGGAAAGAATTACTTTTTTTTTTTCTTTTTTTTGCTTTAAAGAAAATGCAGAAGTCCTTTACTGGGGAGAATAGAAAGGGGCTTTCTGAAGAGGTGCTGAAGACATGAAAATTCAGAGTGGTGATTGGTCACCTCTGC